>JAZEWT010000016.1:5066893-5079235 GCA_036362905.1 Mordacia mordax
ATCCTTGCCTTGCGCCCTGTGTCTGCCGGGATAGGCTCCGGCTTCACCGTGACCCTGTATAGGACTAAGCGGTTTCAGACAATGAGATGAGATGAGACAGTGGTCAGTGTTAGAGATGACAGGGCGCCGCATCAGAGACAAGAGCCAGTGTCAGGGACAAGAGCCAGTGAGATTGGAGCCGGTGCTGCTATGTCGCAGTAACTGCGCACCGAGGGTGGTTGCAAAGCTCGACGGCCGCCGTCTGCTGCGCCGAGCGCTTTGTGCGCTCGGCGCGTGCTTGCGAACCGAGAAACCAAAACCACGCTCGCAGAGTCTGATCACGGACAGGGGCAGCGACTGGGAATGTGGCCCAAGTGTGCGGCCGTGTCGAGGAAGCGTTGCTGCTGGGCGCATCGATCCACGGTGCGCCCAGGTGCATCGATCCACAGTCCACTCAGAGCCAGCCTGACCTGGGGGGGGGGGGGCTCTTTATGTCCCGGTAAAGAAGAGAGGAGGCCGCGGGTGCTGTTAATGACCGCGGCTCTTCACTCAGTTCGTGTTCAAGCTGGAAGGAGCCTTCGGGCTGCCGAGATATTCCGATGATTTGTCCAGCGGGGAGAGATGTAAGCAAGCTGATGCATCTCAGGGCACCGTGGAAAATGTAGTCAGGGCGGTTAACCTAGGTAGCCCTGTGGGAGGAAATCGCTGTACCCGGCGAAATGAATACGCGGGCACGAGTAGAACAAGCGAACTCCGTACAGTACTGATGTAGGTTTGCCACCACTCAATGTGTGATGAGAATTGCTTTCAAAAGCTGTTTCATTTTTCGGGCGAGCCGTGTCGAGCGCTCTCTCTCTCTCTCTGTCTCTCATTGGAGACGTTTCGCTTCCCACGCTGGAGGCATTCTCGGGAATTCTGAGGGTAAGAGAGGGGGAGCGCTCGACACGGCCATGCATAAAGCGCAGCTTTGCAAAGCAATCCTCAAACCGCACAGAGAAAGGCACCCGAGCCTGGAATCGAACCCGGGTCCTTCTTGCTGTGAGGCATCCGCCGTTGGCCGCCCTGTTAACGGCGGCCAAACGCGTGACTCTTTGCACCTCTGGGAAGCTCACATCAGCGATTCGGTGGGGAAATTCCGCGTGACACGGGCACGCAATTCAACTTATGTATTTGCAGACTCCCAATCCCACGCGTTCTCTATTAGTGGACCAAGAATGTACGGATGGCTGCTATCTTTCCCGTGCGTAACGACGCAGAGAGTGGAATTGCTTTGTCCTGACTCTGATTGCTCGCTGCGGGCTATTAGCGGGCCCTGTAAACAGGAACGCTCGACACGCTCGTGCGAAAGAGCAGCTCTTGAGAGCAATGCTGCAACAGCTATAATTTCATGTGGAGGCAGTTGAACCACGTGGTGTCAGTCAGTCTGTTTTATTTCAGCTGCAATGAACCGTTGAGCAATGTGGCCATTTTTAACAGATGTTCAGCGCGGAGGGCGAAGCAAATCGGTATACAATTGGGCTATACCCTACATGGGAAGCCAGTTCATCTCAGGGCACCCTGGGTACTTAAGTCAGGGCAGTTAACCTAAGCAGCCTGTCTCCGGGCATGCGCAGCAGAGCGGATCGCTGCGATAGCGCCTTTGAACGACATTTATGAATCGGTCATCGGGTCGTTTGAACGCTGAGCAGCCGGCTCCAGGTGACATCGCGCGGAGGAAGTATCGACACGGCTCTCCCGAAAGAGCGGATGTCAAGAGAAATTCTCATCACCGACCGGCATCTGCTGCGCGTGGCCTGTGCGGATATGGTTTAGGGACTCAGTCCTATGAGCTTCGTTGAATAATCATAACAATAATAATTGCATTTATAGAGCGCTTTTCACCCGAGGGTCACAGAGCGCTGCACAGGGCTGCAGAGAAAACTAATATCCAAGTCAGAGATATTCAGATCTGTCCCGATTTATTTTTGAGCTCAGTAGGGTTGTAATGACACGTAGATCCGTCGGTAATGATTGTTTAAAAAATGTTTTGATGCGCACATTTTGCACAAATTGTTGCCGTGAACGCGTTGATGTATACTGTAACGTTATGCGTTATTGCGTTGATGAGTGTGAACGTTTGACGTAACACAGGAATCCTGCATCCAGAGCGCGCAAGCTCACCGGGTATTTTCTGCTGTAACAACAAAAAACACATGTATCTATTAACGTTAAATCTCTGTACTCAATTATTATTAATAATTATTTATTAGAAGCCCGTATCCAGACGACTGACATCATCGCGCACACACACACACACACATAACGATGATGCGACGTGGTCCATATATTTACATTGAGATAGTGTTTTGGATTTGATGATTAAAAACAAAATACAACTATATACACTGTCATCTCATCTCATTGTCAAAACCGCTTAGTCCTGTACACTGTCGCGGTGAGCCGGAGCCTATCCCGGCAGACACAGGGCGCAAGGCAGGGATACGCCCACGATGGGACGCCAGTCCATCACCGGGCACTGCGGGCAATTTAGTCTGCAAGCCAATAAACTTATGTAGCAGCATGTTTTTGGACTGTGGGCGGAAACCGGAGTGCCCAGCGAAAACCTACGCGAACACGGAGAGAACATACAAACTCCACACAGAAAGGCACCCGAGCCGAGATTCGAACCCGGGCATGCTTGCTGTGAGGCGACAGCGCTACCCACTGGGCCACCGTGCCACCCTATTTACTCTCAATAACATAAATAATTTTCCCCGCTAATTACTCAGCATTCCCACCGCGACACCAATGCAATTTACAAAGGTTATCTTCCAGGCAAAGAGCATTAATAGGCTAATCACAGCGTGAATAATAGGCCGCTTTTGCGTTTGGAAGAGTATTTCCCTTTGACAGACGCAACGCGGACATGGCGCAGAGGGGTGCAGCAAATATGCAGCAATGATCAACCACTCATAAAGGTCAAATACCACGGGTGGATCGAGGTATCTCCTATGTCCATCGTTCCTCAACGTAACGACACCCGCGCGGAACGGCGTGTACCAGAATCGAGTAGCTTTTCGAAGCAAGCGTCGCGCATCGAGCCGTGAACAAAACTACATCATTACATCGGTTTTATATGAGTATGTGTTGTCATATTTTGCCCCTTCCCTTATCGTTGCGGAGGAGTTTGCGCGTTCCATTGCACCCGCAGTGCTCTGTCACGCGGACGCCAGCGCTTCCGGCAGAGACGGCCCGGGGTGAACAGGTGTCGCGTTGCAGACGCGTAGCGAGGGTAAACGTGGATACGGGTCGTTTACACCGGCGACAACAACATTGGGGGTGGGGTTTTAACGCAAAGGGCCGCGCAAGCGCGATGTGATTTCGCTCACCTGCGTTCGATTCCCTCCCGTGTCAGACACCCAGCCGGTGGTGACGTCTCCGCACCAGGTGTGGCCAGCCTCCACCCGCATTCCACAAGCGAGAGATTGTGATTGCGTGACGACGGGCGATGACGAGGTTTACCTTTGTGACGTGCGTCGTCCCAACTTACGTCGTCATCGTGACGCGCCAGGGGTGGGCGGGCCCTGGCGAGACCCCTGCAGGGCAACTGCCACAGATGCTCGGCGCACAAACGTCACTCATACGTCACCCTAACTCGCACCGCGCAATGTTGTGATTTATCGGCTTATAATGTAAATGGATAATTTTACACATTTTTAACTAGTGGCCTAGTATTCGTTTCTTTGTCAAAGATGTTCAGTCAGCCAATCTGTGTTTAAGTTGGAAGGCAACGTTGAGCTATGTAGCCACTTTTAAGAGTTGCCCATCGGGGAACGGCAGGCAAATTGCAACATCTCAGTGCGTCGAGGGCAATTTAGTCAACAGGACAGCATGTCTCTAGACTGCGGGAGGAAATCGGAGTACCTGGAAATAACCCATGCGAACACGGGGAGTACGTGTAAACGCTACACAGAAATGCACCCGAGACGGGAATCGAACGGAAAAACTATTTACTATAAACGGGCAATACTACTCACCGCGCCACCGTATCGCCCAGCAACAGCTACGGTTTATCCACTGCTGGATGAGAGGTCCTGCCCAAGCACCCTCATGTATCTTAACATTAATTATTAGTGTCAGTCAAATCTAATCAATCAATTCCTCTCTCTCCCTATCTCTCAGTGGAAATTACAAGCGTGCCCCTCCGAATCCATTTTTGGGGCAATGTTCAAGCTTAGTTTTATTAATTCATTCATTATCAATACCCGATAAATCCTGTACAGCGTCGCCAGGGAGGGGGGGGAGGGGCTTTTTTTATCCCGGCCCGACAGACAGCGCAAGACAGGGGAATACCCAGGATGTGACGCCAGTGCATCGTTCTTCGTTAATGGCCGCATTTCTCAACTACATCGGTTCGAGTTTCATATTTGCACAGATTGTTGCTGTGAGTTTATCTTCCCTTTGTATTTATTCGTGAATGTATGGTCAATTCGGACGTTTGCTGTGTCGCAGGAGTCTCGCATCCAGTGCATGCAAACTCACTGGGTACCTTCCGCTGTAATAATAAACATCAATCTATCTTACGGCCGCTAATACGTGCCATTTAAAAATGCTCCCATCGTCAGACACACTGGTATGTGGTCAACACAATAACAATAATGGTATTTGTAATGGGTTTAAAGCTTGAGAGATAGATTCTCAAATCAATTTCTGTAATGCAAATCTAAATCTATAAAACCTCATAATCCTAGGTAGTCGCCCATAGAAATCTATCATCCTAGCCCACTCTGCTTAGCTCAGATTGAATCAGACGGAGCACATTCCTGGCGAATCAATGCTGTAGACGTAAGACTTTGCAATGCTGTCCCTGTGGATTGTAATGCCTTGCTTGTAATTAAGTTCCCTTTCGTTCGCGATGATGATTATTACGACGACGCCGCATTCACGTGTGCGTTCCGAGTTCTGGCTTCCCAGTTTGCGGAGACATCGGGAGCACGAGGGATGACGCCGCAGTCGACGCACACTCACGGTGCAGTGAGTGGAGCTGCCGCCTCACAGCAACCACTGACCCGGGTTCGAGTCCCAGCTCGGGTGCCGCCTGCCTGCGTGGAGTTTGCACAATCTCCCCGTGTCCGCGTGGGTTTTCGCCGAGTACCCCGGTTTCCCTCCCACATGCTGCTTGGGTTAATTTCCCTGACTATAATACCGCCCGATGCTCTGAGATGCTGAAACTTGCTTACCCCTCCCCGCTGGACAACTGTTCGAAAGAGCTCATAAACAACTGGCTGGCTGACTTCTTTTGCCGTACCGTATCGACTTTGTGAACCCAGCGAACCGTGGTGTTCGCGAACACTTATGTCACACGCACGAAACACCCACGGGGATGGGTTCAGCATCAGGTCGAGCCGTACTTTAGCTACTCGTTTCGTATTACGGCAGAGCACGGCAGAGCATACCCGGCGAGCTTGCAGGCTCTGGGTGTGCGGTATTCATTCCGCGCGCTCTAACAGGGGGGCAAACTCGGCCACGTTCCAGCGCGCCTTGATCTCGTCGATTAGAATGCGTCCTCGCGTCGGCGACGTGATGTAGCGACAATGGGCGCTCGGCACAGCAACGTCGCTCCCGCAAAGGCGATCCGGGCCAGCCTTGTGCGGCTCCACATGCACCGCGAACCATGACGCCTCGTCTTGATGATCATGCTGGGCGCGATGTTGTTCCGACTCCCCGCGCTTGGGGGCTGCACCACTACGTGCGCGCAATTTCAATGCTTTCGCGAGCGAGAGGGACCTTAACGTTAAGTACGTCGGGCGTAGCCTCGCAAAAAAAAAAAACCCTTTTCTCCGCGATTCATAAATAACGCGTCGATTCGAGGAATCAGCGATGCACGCAGACTCCGACGGAGAGAAAATAATAATAATAATAATTCAGCATTAATGCGGTAACATTCCGTTCGCCCCCGCGCAAACGGAGCGCGGCGATATTTATGTTTGAATGCCGTGCCGCCCATGAATAATGCATGCCAGAGTGCTGGGAGGGAGCGGTGGTGCAGCGGTCGGCGCGCCGAACGTGAGCCTTGGTCGATTGAAGGCGGTGAACTGGCCCTGGGCGAGCGAGCGAGATCTGAGCCGGTCTGGAAGCCCTGCGTAAAAATTACGGTTCGAACGACTCCTAATCATAATCATCATCATCACAAGGGACGGGTCATAATCCAGCAGTAAATTGAGCAAAAAAACACCGTTGTTTATTATTAAGCATGCGTATTATCGCGGTGGAAGAGTTTTCGTGTTTCAATGAATCCGGAAGCTCCCGTCTAAATTCTAGCACAAATTATGATATTAATAATAACGCGCTGCGCAAATTCCATACTCGAGCATGGATGAAACACGAATAGAGAGACCGCAGACACTGCTTCATACACACGATGATGTTGTCGGTCAATTATAGAATGAGGTTTGTTTGTTTTTTGCCGTGGTAACAAAGCGGAGAAGCCGGAAGAATCCCACGCAGAACAGAGGGAGGCGCACGCGAACACCACACAGAGAGGCGGCACCCGGGTCGTAAATCAAACCCGGGATCTTCCTGCTGTGAGGCGGCAGGGCCACCCGCCGTGTCACGGTGTGGCCCCGTTGTGAAAATCAAGATTCTGGAATTCACTCGCTAGCTCGGGATGCGACAACAATTGTGTCAGAGGACAGCGTTCGCCATAATAATAATAATTGTACTTCTAGAGCGCTTTTCACCCGAGGGTCACAAAGCGCTGCATAGAGTTATACTACTAATACACTGATATAAGCTAAAAAAAATTGAATTTCTAAACGCAATTAGACAAAGGTTTTTTTTTTATTTTGCCTTAAAATATTCAACAGTCGGATTTGTCACGATCACGTAAAATGGACAAGTGTGCATGTTCGTGCCAACCGTTATTCCAATTACCTACAAAGACAAAGATCCCCCGTATAGCCTTAAATGACTGACTTGTGAAGGTCAGCACGGCACATGAGCAGGTGGGTGACCAGCACCATGCCCGGCCGCCTTTGTCCCCCTAGAGGCAATGTTTACTACACACTACACCAGGTACTCAGTTTAAGGCCGAGTCGACCTTGGAGGAGGCCTAGGATCGGTTCAGAAAATTGGCACTGGTGTCGGCCGTGAGCGGGATTCGAACTCAGGCCGCACATGCAGGGGATCACGTGGTTTGCGTACGCGTTACATACAGGGAAGCACGTGGTTTGCGTGCGCGCTGCATGAAGGGAAGCACGTGGTTTGCGTGCGCGCTGCATGCAGGGAAGCACGTGGTTTGCGTGCGCGCTGCATGCAGGGAAGCACGTGGTTTGCGTGCGCGCTGCATGCAGGGAAGCACGTGGTTTGCGTGCGCGCTACATGAAGGTGATCACGTGGTTTGCGTGCGCGCTGCATGCAGGGAAGCACGTGGTTTGCGTGCGCGCTGCATGAAGGGAAGCACGTGGTTTGCGTGCGTGCGGTAACTCAGCGGTTAGCGCTCTGCGCTACGAACACGGCGATCCTGGTTAGAATCCGACTCACGGCCACCGACACCAGTGACGATTTTCTGAACCGGTCCCGGGCCTCCCCGAGCTGAACCTCAACTGAGTACGTCGTGCGGTGTGTCAACATCGCCTTTAGCGATACAAAGACGGCCAGGAATAGTGCTCGCCACGCACCCCTTCGGGTACTGTGGTGACCTTAATAGATGCTCGCTAACAACGCTTGCCCCGAGAGTCTGTTCAAGCTATATAGGAGCATGTGTATCTTTCAAATGTGTTTGTTAATCGGATAGGTTAAACATAGTTAAAACGGAAAGGTGCAACCTTGAAATCTCTCCCTAATGCAACTGCTGGAAGAAGAGCCTGCGATTCTTAATGCGGTATATTAGCCTGCTCTTCCAGACTGACCAATACACAATACATCTTGGAAGACCTTCAAATGCGAAACTGCAAAACGCACAAATAAAACCAAACCCAACCCCCTCCTGTGCCCATCACACCCTCCCCACCAAACCAACTACCCCATCACCCCTTTGCCAACAATGCCCCCCCACCCCTATCTGTGCCAACCACCGACAGAATTATTGCATGTTGAGAAAAGCCTAAGCCCTCTCTAGCCCGCCTCTAATCCCAGAAGCTAATATCTCGTCTCACCAATCTCCGAGGTCGCGTCAATTCCCCAGGGTGATTGGGCGCTGGGTTCACGTTATCGGCCGTGACTGATCCCGCGAGGCGTATCTCCCGATCCAGCCGCCGCGTCTGCCAGCGCGATGCTCCTCGGGCTCACTCGAGATCACGTCTCCCGCCGCGACCTCTGCGTGCGCACCACCTTGTGCCCGCGAGACGCGAGACGGACGCAAAACATTCGTCCGTCTGTCCGTTAGCATGGGCGCGGGAGGGGGGGGGGAGACGCGGAGCGCATCCTGGCAGACACTCCGGATGGGTCGCTCGTCCGTCGCAGGCTACCCACGGGAAACTGAGTCAGCAGGCCAATTAAGCTGGGCAGCAGCATGTCTTTGGACTGCGGGAGGAAACTGGAGTACCTCGTTGGTGGGTGGGCGAATGAACGGGTGGGACGATAAATGAGTGGCGGCTACACGTCTCTGGGCTATGTGGAGGAAACCTGAGTATCTGACGAAAACGCAAGTGAACACAATCATTGTTGGGGGAAATTATCACTACAACAAAAAGTATTAAAGAATGTTTTCACGGCTCTATCGCGGGAGGCAAAACGTCGCGAAAGACGGAGGAGGAACGCTCGGCATGGCTAGCCCGAAAGAGCGGCTCTCAAGAACAATTCACACAACAACACAAGTGCTGCGGGGCGCGCCAGCTTTTAACAGCTTTGTATGCATTTTCACGAGCAAGGCAGGACCCAGATCTACAGATCGATGTTGAGAATTAAAGCGGATGCAGGATTCCTGCGAATCAACTGGGGACTGAGTGAGGTGTGGAGCCCTGTCCATCATCTTCCTTGCCGCACTTCTGGATGAACCCCGAAATAAATATTCGGGTCCCTGCTGATACCGCCGCTCTTACAAATGGATTGACGGGCGCAAGGTGACGCGCTACGAGGCGTGTATTTCTAGACTCCTCGTGACATCTGTGTTTGCGGCTCACCGCCGAACGTGTGGGGAGCGGTGGCGCCGCGGTTAGCGCGCCGCGCTCTCGTGAACCCAGCGAGCCGGGTTTGATGCCCGTTTCGGTTGGCGGCGCGCGATATCTGAACGGATCCTGGTCCTCCCACCCCTCCACCGCCCTCCATCACCTTGACCAGTCGACATTGACCAGCTTGGTGAAGTATGGTCGAATAATGCCCACGACTGACTGTGTGGCGAAGCCTTCGTCCAACGCTGGATTGACAAAGGGCTGTAAATATTGAGCGTATTTCATTAATAATGGGCGGCGCGGTGACAGTGAACCGCGCTGTCGTCTCACAGCAAGAAGGACCTGGGTTCGATTCCCGGCTCGGATGCCTTTCTGTGTGCAGTTTGCGTGTTCTCTCTCTCGCACCGTGTCCTCGTGGGTTTTCGACGGGTACTCCGGTCTTCTCCCACCGTCCAAAGACACGCTGCTGCCTAGGTTAATTGGCCCGCTGAGTAAAATGCCCCAGAAAAGTGCCCTGTGTGGTGCTGGCGTCACCGTCGGGGTGTAGCCCCGCCTTGCACCATGTACCTGCCGGCATAGGCTCCGGCTCTCCACGACCCTAGGATCAAACGGGTACTGATACCTAACTGAACTCATTACTCCGTAGCAATCACCCAGCAAACATCCCCTGATTCGGATTAACAGACTGCAGGGTTAAGCGCTGTTTGCGAGCACCTCTGAAATTCATCGCTGTACCGTAGAGGGTAGGTGGCCAGCACCACGCTCGGCCGCCTTTGTCTCCCTAGTAGCGATGTTTACACACCACACTAGGTACTCATTTGAGGCTGAGTCGATTTTGAGGTTGGGGTCGCCAGGACCAGTTCAGACAATCACCATTCAGCATTCTCCCACCGTCATTTCAACACCACACCACTGAGAGAAGACATTATCGTTGCTCTGCTTGTTTACACACTTTTCCCGGAAGGCCCTGCCACGTTCTGGTAGGCAGAGGTAACGCTGCCGTATGTAATCCAAAATGGAGTAATTTTGCAGGCCACTTTTTTTTTTACTTATTGGGATATTTTGGCCAATACCGGTTACATTGTGTGTTACCACTGGAGGAAAATGAAAATTCTGGATTGAAAATCCAATGACGAGGAACATTAAAACTCCAAAAAAGGAATGAGCCCAGGTCGAAAATTATACCTATTGAGGAGGCCTTGTTGTAGGGTGGTTGCCACTTCGAAGCCACAAAAACCGGGACATATCGTGAACGGGGTCAACGGAATCAGACACAGAGGACGACACCCTCATTAACTGTGAAAACCCGGGATTTTGAAGAGACTCATTCCAAAAGGAGGTCTATCAGGGGAAAACCCGGCACGAGGTGGCAACCATAGTTGTCGTGAGATCACGAGTGTTAGCGCTGCGCTCACACTGCAACTCGCGTGAAGTCAATTCGAGCGAACGTGACACAGCTGGTGTAAACGAGCGAAGACGACTCAATCCACTGCGCACATATCGCGCCTAAGCAGGATCTCTCCTTGGGGCTCCATCCGTGACCCCCCTCATGGCTGTGGCCACCGCTCTCGAGTGCCGCGGCGGCGCGCAGAGCGAGGAGCGCTTGGGATTTCCCCCGAGAACGCTGAGCGGCCCGAATCGACCTCCTCCCATGCGGACCGCAACGCCTGGGTGGAACTGCCTGCCCCCCCCCCCCCCACTGGAGAACTCCTACTTAGTTTTCCGTGGGGGTCAGGGGTCCTATGCTCAAGGGGGAGGGGGGGGAGAAGACGGCGCAAGCGATTTAATCAGCGTTTCATTGTTCCGCTGAGCAAAGGATGGAGTCGTCGTTTGAGCATTGTGACGCCTTCAGACTGGTCGGGCTCCATGAATAACACCAACAACGAGGCAGAGATGCGACATCAAGTCGAGGACCGCACCTGCTTCCCTGGCGCGCTGCGGGCTTGCTTTGTGCGATGACCGGCAAGGTGGTAGAGTGAAGCGCCTGGGTTGGACTCCCAGCTCGGGTGCATGTCTGTGTTGCGTTTGCACGCTCTCTCCGCGTGTCCGCGTGGGTTTTTGATGGGCGATCCCAACTTCTGCCCACAGTCTAATCCAAAGACACGCTGCTGCCCAGGTTAATTGTTCTGCTGACTAAATTGTCCCGTTGTGCCCTGTAATGGAGTTGCGTCTCATCCTGGGTCTAGCCCGGCCTTGAGCCCTCTGTCTGCCGGGATTGGCTCCAGCTTCACCACGAACCTGTACATGATTAAGCGGGTGCTGAGAATGAGTGACCAATACAATAACGGGGTTATGTGACTTTGATAACATTCAGATAACGTAATATGGCCACGTTTAAAAAACTGCAATGCAGCAAATAAATAAAACAGCGTTGGGCTACCAGTATTGCCTATTTATCTATTTATACAGCTATCTATTTTTTATTTGTGTGTTTATTTGAAATATGTATGTGCGTGTGAAATGTAAGTGGCCCCGGATAACGGCGTCTGGTGAATAATAATTAATACTAATATATATATTGAGCTGTGTAGGACAAGTAGGAAGGTCCCTCGTGTCGAAACTACTTGAAGTGATCTCAGAAATGGTGTAACACAGAA
This sequence comes from Mordacia mordax, assembly GCA_036362905.1. Classification (NCBI taxonomy): domain Eukaryota; kingdom Metazoa; phylum Chordata; class Hyperoartia; order Petromyzontiformes; family Petromyzontidae; genus Mordacia; species Mordacia mordax. Next base: position 5,078,559 of record JAZEWT010000016.1, read on the forward strand.
TCATGCTCAGGAACACTGGACACGGCTCTTCTGAATTAAGCGCCTATGTAGAGCTATTGTCGCAGCGAAAGAAGGGAGAGCAAACGTATAGCAGCGATAGGTGGAATTAATGTGCGTGACAGCAGCAGCAGCAGCTTTCAGATGTCAGAATTAAAAAAAAAAAGAGGTCGGCTGTCCTGCCATGTGTGGGTGATCATCATCCGAACCAATCGTCGTGAAACCAAGAGCAGCGCACAGCCAGCGAGTACTCAGCAAAGATCGACACGGGGGCGGCGTGAAGGTGGACAGGGCAGGCGCGCCTGGATGGATCCTCGAATGAGTCGAAGCGTCGACCCCCTCGCGTCACTCGGCGAGCCCCGTGAACGAGGCACCCGACCTCCAAGCGTGGCCCAATTGGCGAGACGACAAGAATGCAATTCGGCTCGGGACATTTTGAGCGAGAGTGCGGGGATTCTCTCCCTCTCTCTCTCTCTGTGAGTGGAGAGAAAACCAAGAATTGCTTGGTTATTAGAAAGGTGCGCACACGAAGACCGAGTGATGGTTTGCAAGCGCATTGTGCCACAGGCCTCCGGTTCCATGCGATCTCCCGGCGTGGCGACCGAAACGAGTGGCAGATTTCTTACATCCGACAGTCCTCGACGCAATCCGGCAGTTTAAAGGGTGGGGTGAAATGTGGG
>JAZEWT010000016.1:5169196-5179630 GCA_036362905.1 Mordacia mordax
GGAATGCCGTGAGAGGACCTCTCAAACTGAACCGGTTTTACAGATCGAGGCGCTTCAACGAGCAACCGCGCCTGCCAATTTCCACGCGCGTCGAGTCATCTCTTGGCACGTGAAGCAAATCTTGTTTGCCAGCAAAAGCAAGAACATTGCGATCTTGAGATTCATTTTCAGTACCCAGCCCATCCCGACAGGGCGCAAGGCAGGACAATACTCAAGATGGGACGCCAGTCCGTAACGTAGAACACGGCGGGGGGGGGAGGGAGGGGAATTTATCCAGGCTAATTAACCTCGGCAGTAGCGTCAGCACCATCGATTTGAACTATGGAAAGAAACCGGCATACCTAGCGAAAAATCCATGCTGAATAGTTTCGTGTGTTCTCCCTCAGTTCTGTGTGGGTTTCCTCAAGGTCCTCCGTTTTCCTCCCACAGCAAAATAAAAAGCCGCTCATTAATTAATTGCCCGATAATATAATATTTAGCGAGCAGTGTCTGGTTGGTTGGCGGCACCGTCTGACCGCGTGGATGACTCCCCCCATACTCACTGCGATTTCCTCGTGTCTCTGTATCAGTAAAAGGATTATTATTATTCCAACAACAATCGTTCGTCAGCCGCACAATAGGACACCGTCTGGAAGAATAGGGCTCAAATAACATTCCGTACGTCTCGGTTCTTCCTCTAATTCAAACTGTTCGCGACCATGTACGAATCTAAGTCTTCAGTCTCAGATGCAAAGCAGAGGGAGAGCGCTCGATACGTCCATCCAGAAAGAACGGCTTTGGAAAGCAGTCATCGTTCCTCGGAGGTGGAAACCCTGTTAAGCGGAGGAGTTGGTTTACGGAGCGCTTTTTTTTTAGGCAGTCTTGGACTCGAGTTGGTTCAGCTTTAGATGTAACGGGACCCTGTCTCGCCAGAGGCTTGCCTTGTCATCCTGTGGCATGGACTGCCTTTGTCGCACTCATTCCCACCCAATCTGTTGGGGATCGATTCCACGCTGGACTCGCAAGGCTCATCTCATCTCATTGTCAGAAACCGCTTAGTCCTGTACAGGGTCGCGGTGAGCCGGAGCCTATCCCGGTAGACACAGGACGCAAGGCAGGGATATATCCACGATGAGACGCCAGTCCATCACCGGGCACTGAGGGCAATTTAGTTTGCAAGACAATTAACCTATGCAGCAGCATGTTTTTTGGACTGTGGGAGAAAAACAGAGTGCCCAGCGAAAACCCACGCGGACACTGGGAAAACGTGCAAACTCCCACACAGAAAGGCACCCGAGCCGAGATTCGAACCCGCGAACTTCTTGCTGTGAGGCCACAGCGCTACCCACTGGGCCACCGTGGACTCGCAAGTCAGCGGTTCAATTTGATCTCCCGGCGAGGCATTGGAACCAACGGAGAGAGTTCTGTGCAGGTTGTCACGGCTCCCCAGCCGTGTCGAAGGCTCGCTCTCTCTCTCTCTAGCACAACTCTGGTTTCTCTTCAAAACTAATAAATACGTCTTCGCTATGGGTACTTTTTGCCAGTATGTCTTCATCTCCTTCGCGACGTTTCCTCGCCCACGCTGGAAGCATCATTTTCAGTCTTTCCCTTGTTTGACCGCTGGCAGTTCCCAGTCTTTTTTTATTTTACTTAATTACTTGTCTATGTTTGTATTCAAGCTCATTTGTTGTTTAAATCACAGTTAAAAGGTTCCCGGCTCGAATCTCGGCTCAGATGCCTTTCTATGTGGAGTTTGCGTGCGCTCGCTCTCTCCCCGTGTTCACGTGGGTTTTCACTGGGTACTCCGATTTCCCCGCCACAGTCCAAAGACACGCCGCTGCCTACGTTAAATGGCGCTGCCTACGTTAATTGGCCTGCTGAGTAAATCCCCCCCCACCCCCCAGCCAAAAAAAAGTGCCCTGTGATGTACTGGCGTCATATCATGGGTATAGCCCCGCATTTCACCCTGTTTCTGCCGTGATAGACTCCAGCCTTACGAAGGCTTATTGTAATACATATGGAGCAAGTGTGTTTATATCGGTGTGTATGTGTATATACGTTGTGCTACAACACTGGTCGCCGATTCCCACTCACGGCCAACACCGCTGAAGATATTCTCAACCGGTCCTGGGCCTCCCCTAGGTCGACTCAGCCTTAAATGACTACCTATGGCCGTGTCGTCCTTCATAGATGCTCGCTAACGACACCTGACCCTATAGCCTGTTCACGCTATTCGGTGCAATCTTTGTCTTCTTTGTCTATGTGTGTGCCGGCGATGGACCGGCGTCCCGTCGTCGGGTGTATTCCTGCCTTACGCCCTGTGTTTCCGGCATAGGCTCCGGCTTCACCGTGACCCTATATAGGATTAAGCGGTTTCAGATAATGAGATGAGATGAGATATGTGTGTGTGTGCACTTGCATCTCCATCCACATCTCCGCTTATTGATTACTATTCTGAAACTTTAACACTGTTTCATCTTTTATTCCCACTTATACGCCTATCATCAGCCCTCTCGAGCACCCTTACACTTTTGTCAAGACCCTTGGAACAAGCTCGTCCGTAGGGCAGTTACTTTGCTAGTAAAGTTAAATCAATATTCTGAACAGACAGCATAATTTACAGTCACCATGGCAATAAATCAATATTGCATATTCACTCATGGGAACACCAAAATCCATGGGAATGCATGAATTATTCATGGTGCCCTAAAGTGAGGCTCAACCAAACAGGTTTGTCAGTGTCTTACCGTAGGTGTGGCTGTGGATTTTTAAATCTCGTCCAACCAGCGCTGTGGATTTTACTAAAACAAAAAAATCAGTTGCGCTTATTTAATTTCTTTTTATACGCTTGTTGATGCTCGCAGTCGTAATTGTAGCATGAGATGCACGAAAAGCGACATTTTTGATGTGTCGTAAGAATCCCGCATCCGGAGCTTGCAAGCTCACTCGCTATTTTGTGCCGTAATAATAGACATCTGTCGATGACATAGCCTTCGCTTCGCTGACCACTCATTGCTGTCCGACAACAATGATAATCTCATCTCATCTCATTATCTGAAACCGCTTAATCCTATTTAGGGTCACGGTGAGCCGGAGCCTATCCCGGAAACACAGGGCGTAAGGCAGGAATACACCCGACGACGGGACGCCAGTCCATCGCCGGGGGTCCAGTATCAGTAGCCGCTTATACCTGTACAGGGTCGCGGGGAGCCAGAGTCTATCCCAACAGAGGGCACAAGGTGGGCAGGGCTATATATATAGGATGTGACGCCGGTACATTGGAGGGCATTTTTGGGGGGTAATTTCCTCAGCAGGCCAATTAACCTAAGCAACAGCGTGTCTTTGGAACGTGGGAGGAAACCAGAGTACCTGGCGAAAACTGTGGGGGGGGGGATAGGAACCCAGAATAACAGCTGTTACCGCAGCGCCGGGAGTCTTCTGCTGCTCCCTAGTGGACAGGTGAATGCACTGCACTCACAAGGTGACGTTTACTCCGAGAGCGAATCATCCAAGCGTGTAACACGTTCTCATGACGTCTCTTGTGGATGCGCTATTCCACTGACTTGGCTGTTTTAACCTGGATTTCTTCCAGCTGTCCTTTTTAGAATATCGCTGTCCCTGCAGTTTCACAAGTGTAAACAAAGTGATAAAAGCTGGAGACAAAAAACCCCCAAAAAATCTTTGGTAGTGTGCAGATAAATATATGCACTTATGAAGGGTTCCATCCCGGTACACCCAGAACAGACATAGATATAAAAAAAACACTTGCTCCTTTTTAAATATATACGTTTATGCTGACAATAATGGGCAGAGAGAGACACACAAGCCAGAGACAACGGCGACAGTCATATTTCAGTTTTAATTTCACATTTTCACGACTGCATCACCTCTGTTTACTTGATACAGCTGCAGAAACGATGCCATTGAACTGTCGATTGTACTGCCCACACTGTAATGCCCTGTGCTTTTTCGACACTGTACCACACTGCATTCACACTGCTGGCTGCAGTTATACAAAAATAAACGGAAACAAGTTTTCCTAACCTAGCTCTTGCAAATCACAGGGCTGAATAAGTGCATTAATCAACAACTGACGACCATTCAAGACATTTAATCGGGATTCAGTATTACAAAAAGAACCAGAGATGGCACTATTAAATAATTATCACAATGCGACTTAAGTTATTGCCCTACACATTTGTTAAGGACACCATAAAATCAAAAAATACTAGTGTCACAGTAAATTAAATTTCGTCTGAAGAATTGGTAGGTGTGGCAAGACTTTGATCAATCCACTGCTGACTGTTGAAGTTATTTGATCAAATATCACCACGCCGGTCATATACATTTCCCGACTAAATGTTGGCCATGTACGGTGGCCCAGTGGGTAGCGCTGTCGCCTCACAGCAAGAAGGCCCCGGGTTCGAATCTCGCCTCGGGTGCCTTTCTGTGTGGAGTTTGCAAGTTCTCTCCCCGTGTCCGCGTGGGTTTTCGCCGGGCACTCCGGTTCCTCCCACAGTCCAAAAAACATGCTGCCGCATAGGTCAATTGGCTTGCAGCCTAAATTGTCCGCAGTGCCTGGTGATATGCCCTGTGTCTGCCGGAATAGGATCCAGATCACCGCGACCCTGTACAGGACTAAGCGGTTTCTGACAATGAGATGAGATGTTGGCCATGGTCGAGAATTGATCTCAGATCGCCAGTTTCTAATAAAGAGCTCTTACCGCTGCATCACCTGAAAGGGTCGTGGTGTCACTTAATTGCTTGAGGTTAATTGACGCTAGCATGCTGATCACTGCTCGGATTTACATCTTGAACAAGCAGCAGCACACATCGACCCATCTGTCACGGGGATGAGCTCGTGGGAATGATTTTGAAGTTGCGGGGTGGGGGGAAAATGGTGAATGAGGCCCACGTCGGATCGTGAGCAAATAATTCCATCGACAAATGTAATTTCTCACGAGCACGCAAAAATACACTATCGATGCGCATGAAATGCAAACGTTAAACTCAGGTTGAGAGAACACACGAGACAGCACAACTGAGATGAAACAAATCGGACGGCACAAAGGAATCAATTCGATTGTGGTGTCAAATCACAAGTGACGAAACATAAAATCGCAAGAGGGGGAGGGAGGGTTAATCATTACATTCCTACTATTGACAGGACACGATATACGGTTCGGTGCTCTTGCTAAAACTTTGGTGAACACCTGCCCCTCCGAGCCCTCGTGTTCCCCAGAGCCATGAAGTCCAGACGCGTGAACGGCGCTGGTACAGCAACGGCGGTGGCGCCACGCGGCGGACCGCAAGCTCTCACGAGCCGTGCCAAATACGCGACCTTCCGTGTTCGCTCACCGGCTCCTTCACCCGCCGCAATCCTGCACACGTCCGCCAAGGTCGATCGTTACCCGCTCGGAAGGCGAGCGTGGCCGCTTAACGCCAGCGCGACAGCTGCCACGGCCGACGCGACACCATTGCACATGTGCACGAGGCATCACTAAATGCCCTACTAGTAACGGCTCGTCGTTACATCGTTTAAAAAAAAAAACACCATGAATGTACATTTGCAAGAAACTAAATTCGCCTACAGTAAACCTCTCACCTTCACACCCCGGTTACAGTAATATCACCAAATATTTAAATAGTAAACGCTCACCACAGACACAGCGCGTCTGCACATCATTGGCTTAGTCTATAACGCACCTGCCAGTGCCTGCGAGTGCACGGGCTTTCGCTTGGTAAGGCGCCCAGTAAAGTCCAAGACATTCACTCGTCATCGCCAGCGGCCCTCGAGGGCGGTCACAGACGTTTCCGAATGACCCCCAACTGTGCCAGAAACTGCCGCAGGAAGGGGCCATGACAAACTGTGACGCCATCGTCGTGCTAATCATGCGTTACCTTCTCTCCAGCCTACCTGACTCATCGTTACCATAACATTACCTTACCCCACAACACCTTGCCGTAATTTAGACGGTATCCTACGCCACACCTGAAATGCAGCACTTTAGAGTGCAGGTGGGTTTGCACGTACTAACTGAAATTTAAAATCCAGGAGGACTGTGTAGCCTACAGGTGACAGTACAGAGAGTGTGGCGCATGAACCCATTTGTTGGAACACCTTCGTATTGTTTTCGTATATGCGTGGATTTTATTTACATTCCTGTTAGCTATTACTAGGTAAGAAACATAACTTAGACAGGGAACTGGCCAACGCATCGTAATGTAGAAAAACAAAGAGCGCTCAGCAAGACTATACGTATTAACCTACCACCTTATACTACCCTAGTGGGTTAACATAGCTTACCCTAACCCGCTACATCTTGCCTCCACCTTACATTACCCAACACTCACCTCGTCTTACTCTAACCCTACCCCCATTTACTTTACCTGACCCTACCCTAGCTTACCTTAGCCCAGCCTACCCAATCTTACCCCCATACAAGCCAAGCCTACTACCCCCTACTACCCCCTAGTGACCCCTGCGTGTCTACGAACCCTACCCAACTCCACCACGGCCAGTCCCACTCCGCATGGCGCCTCTCCCGTCGCGCTCGTCTCCGCCGCCGACGGCGGCGGTGGTCGCTTGCCCACCGGCCTCGGCGGCGCCGCGCGCGTCCCTTGCGAGCGGCGGCCCCGACGCGACGCCTGGGTCCCCCTCGTCCGTACGGCTTTGCCGCGGTCTCGGCAGCTGCAGCAGGGCGGCGGGGTCACGCGTGGCGGCGCAGGGAGGCGGCGCGGGAGCCCGTGGCGGGTCCTCGGCGTTCCCCGACGGCTCGCCGGCGGCCGCCTCCTGCTTCAGCGAGGTGACCATGTCGCAGTAGGCGGAGCGGGCCTCCTCCGTCAGCGCCACCAAGCGCTGAAAGTGCGTCTGCGCGCGTGGCGGCAACACGCGGCGGGGGCGCGGTGGGAATGGCGGCGTTCAACACGAGGTCACAGCGCCGCGGACGCCAACGTCACACATTACGACGATCAACTCACCGGCGGCAGGGCTCCCCGAGATATATCGCCGTCACATGGTAGGCCTGAGCAGACCATCAGCCACACACTGCATCCTCTATGTATGAAGATGTCATCAGACGAAAAGCGATTGTGTTTTTTTTAAGTCTACGGGACGACACCCGAGTACCCGGCGGAAACCCACGCGGACGCGGAAACTCCACACGCGGGCGCGTTGCCACCGCCCGGCGCGACTCACTTCAGCGCCGCCGTAGTGGAACACCCCCACCACGCTGACGGGGACCTTCTTGTTGAGGCAGCGGCCCAGCGCCTTGCGGTCGAGCGCGAACACGAACGGGACGCCCTGCTCGCTGGCGAGCGCGATCACCGTCTGCAGGGCCTCGTCCAGCCCGCCTGCCACCGTCGTCGGCAACGCGGCGTCCCGGCGCGCGCCGCGCACGACGCACGTTTATTTCGGTTAGCCGGGCGAGAGCTCAAGAAACCGAGGACGAGTCTCCAAGAGCGAACGCCCCGGGTGACCAAAGCAACGCAGGCGACACAAAATCACCCACGTGGAAGCGTGCAAACAACTCACCGTGGGAGTACAGAACAGGGGGTCGAACAGAAAGACCGTACGGAAAGGCACCACGAGGCGGGTATCAAACCACACCGCGCAGGACCTCCCCTGCCCGCTTAACGTGGGGTGCGGACGTCAGCGCCGCGCCACCCTTGCCCACCTTTGGCCTGGATCTTCTCGCAGTTGGGCGAGATGACGAGGGCCCGCAGCTTGCGCAGGCGCAGGTGCTTGGTGACCTCGCGGAGGCCCATGACGAGGCGGCGCTTGCGGCGAGCGCGCTCGGGGTCGCGCTCGAACAGGCGCTCCTGGAAGCGCACGAGCTCCAGGAGCATCGCGCTGGCGCACGCGTCGATGTCGCGACTCAACACCTGGTTGCAGTACCTGGCAGGGAGGGGGGGGGGGAGCGGGTTCAGCGGTCGGGGGGGTTTAACGCGAAAGGTTTTCGCGAGCAATATCACGCGTCAAGCAGCGCTGCTGGGTTGGGTTACGTAAAAGTAAAAGTGTTGCCAACCAGCCTCCACGCGACACGGCCAATCAGTAGAGGAGAACGCGTCAGTCATTTACTTCTTTAGCATACTGGTGTGTTAAGAGCGCAAACCCACAACATTTTCCATAAAGTACAACGTTTAGCTGATAATTGCAACTGGCTTCATCAGGCTTCTCGCCAGAGGTCTGGAGGTGTCTTCGGATACGAAATAGAGGGCGGTGTAACGTCATCACTGTGTGCCTAGAGGTGAGAAGGACCCATGGTTTCAAGTATTCACATACATTATAATATATCCTGTTAATATTTTACTTTTGAATGACCTAACCAAAAAGTACTTTCTTTTCTTTGCTGTAGGTCAGGGGTATGGGACATAGTGGTCCCCAGGTCACATCTGGCCAGCGGCTTTCATTGCGTACAGCACACACGCACAATGAATCCCACCGCTTCTAAACAGCGCTCAAGCGATATTCATCCGTTACCGTAAGCGTCTTGGCCACGCTGCCGTAATTATGTCCGATAATTTGTCGCCGTTGTTTGACTTTCAGTTGAACTGTTCTGATATTGTTGCTGACATGGCGTTTTGGCCATAGCTCGGATTTGTAACAAAACCCAACAAAGATTATTGTTGCTGATTTGCCGTTCTCTGCCGTTGATGATGCGCCATTCGCTCCGCAGCTCTGTGCAGCGGTTTGTGGCCATCGGGTGAAAAGCGCTCTATAAATGCAATTATTGTTATTATTATGCGTTAATACGCCGCATGCCACAAGTATCTGCAAGTCCTTTTCAGCCCTCGGTAAAAAAACACGTTCCCTCTCCCCTGCTGACTACATTCAATTACTTTTTAATATTACAATATAATTTTAGCTTGTAACGCACCGCAGAAGCATTTCTCACTCTGAAACAGACAGATGGAGCAGCGACTCAGTGGGGCGGAGAGCCCCGGACAAGCGAAGATCGAAGCAGCGAGTATTAAAAAAAAACGTGCTTACTCGCGGAACCGTCGGCTGTGTATCTTGGGGCCTGGAGGCGGGAGCTCCGCTCGGATGGGGGGAGAAGGGGACTCGCGCCCAATCTCATCGACGTCCGTGGCTAAAACACCGAGCACGGCACAGGCGGTGCAAAGACACGGGCATGAGAACAACACAGGAACTGGCAAGAGGAGAAGAGCAGACTCAATGTTCAGCAATTAAAGGCAACATCCAAGTCAGCTAATCAGTTATGGGAAGCTCAGCTTTCTTAATTGAGAAAGGAGCCTGGAACTTCATTCCGCCGTGGGCTTTTCCAGTTCACTTCATTCCATGAAACCGAATTAAACGCTTGCAAAGCCACGCATCGACTTATCAAGAATCGTAAATGACTGTCGCTTGCACACTGCTATGCGTCCATCGTGATCGTACAAATCAACTTCAAACGACAAACATACACCTCGTCACATCGTCCTCAGCACCTTCATTCTCAGTGGGATCAGCGGGCTCGTCTCTGGGGCTGTCCGGAGGCCTGACGTTTGGGGCGGAGCCTCCCATGGCCCGCTCCACATCTGACTGCGCCTCCGCCTCCGCCTCCGCCTCCGCCTCCGCCTCCGCCTCCGCCTCCGCCTCCGCCTCCGTCTCCGTCTCCAGCTCCGATTCCGTTTCGGGTTCGACCTCCGTGTCGTCGTCGTCGTTGTCGTTGTTGTCGGTGTCCGCGAGCTCCGTGCCTTCTTCCACATTGCCCTCGTCCTTGCCCTCGTCCTTGCCCTCGTCCTTGCCCTCGTCCTTGCCCTCGTCCTTGCCCTCGTCCTTGCCGCCCTCGTCCTTGCCGTCCTCGTCCTTGCCGCCCTCGCCCTTGCCAGCGTGGGCATCGTCGGTGTTAGCGTCACCGCCGGGCACGTACACGAGGCCTCGCTCCTCACACAGACGCCGCCTCTTCCTCTCCTCCCGCTCCTTCAGGATGACCTGGGGAGCGCCGAGCGCGGCGCGGGATCCGCACAGAGGAATGGCGCGGTGGTACGCGTGGCAATGCAGCGCGGCACGGAGGAGCGGCGTCGCCCATGCGCTACCAATCCACCGCCCTCTCCGCTCAGATTGGGGATAAACTGCCCCAGGCTAGCGGCTGGCGGATGGGGTGGCTGTCAAGGAGATACCATTGACGAGGTCAGAGCCTCACCTTCTTCAAAGCCGACACGAGAACGCACGTGAGCACTTCTTTAAAAACAAAGCGCGAGCCTTCGGGTGTCTACGCAAGCCCGCGCATCGCTCTCGGAGTCACCGCGTCAATGTGCAAGCCAAGGGCAACCTTGCTGTGACCGCTGAGTCATCAGGTCTTGAGGACCCGGTTTAATCACATTTGAGATACTGTCTCAATGTCTCTCACTCAAGCCACGGGTTGAGCCCCTGACCCTCCCCCCCTCGCCCCCCCCCCCAAACCCTCACCTTCTTCAGCGGCGTCGGTTTCTTGGCGCGCGGCGTCTCGC
>JAZEWT010000016.1:5188869-5208731 GCA_036362905.1 Mordacia mordax
CAACAGCTGTGTTATCGTTGCAAAGACAAGACACTAACAAAGACAACAGAGACCGCACAGGGCCTGGCAGCAGTTGTGATAATACCGGCAGCCTGTCATCCAGCAGGAGACAGCAAATGCTGCACGTGAACAGCAACAGATCGACGAAAATCTCGCGGAGGTGTGGTGTGGCAAACCTTGGGCAGAGGGGCCTGCGTCGTCCCATTATGATCAGGACTGCCCTGTCCTTCTGTGGACCTCTCCTTGCCCTCCACCTTCGAACCCTGACCACCGGATTTCCTTGCGCGTGACCTCTCGCCCTTGGGCGTCCTCGCGGAGGCCTTGTCAGGAGACAGGACGATCGGCGCCTGACAGGCCGATGCCGCGAGTGCTTGGGCAGCGCTGCCCCCGTGGCCCAGGGAATTCGTCTCTGGTCCGGCAGCTGGCGCGGCCACGTAGACGCCCTCGCTTGGGTCCTTGTGATCATAGGGCACGGCGTACGTGGGGTAGCTGTATCGGCCGTAGTCCGAGTACAACTGCTGCGGAGGGTGCCAGTCATAGCCGGCACCGTACGTAACACACAACCTGGGGGGAAGGTGAGCGGGTGGTGCAGGTGTGTTATGTAATTAGTCATGCACAGAGAGCAATGTTCTTTTACTTCATGTAACGGAATGCTGCCCCAGAGGATCGCAGCCTTACGGTGGTAAAGGAATTTTCGTGTTCGAATGTCTCCCAGAACTATGCCACCTGAAGCCTAACACTCTTGCTCGGGTCTCTCTTGGTGAACAGATCTGGCGAAGAGATTCCACACAAACAGTGTTCCCTTGACCATCTGCCTCGAGGAGGTGGGCATCAGGAAAAGAAAGCATCTGGGCATAAAATTCTGCCCCAATCCTCCCAACATTGGGGGCAACTGACCCACCTGGATAATCCCGAATGCCAGTCATTAAAACCGACCACACCACCTTCATGCCCAAACAGCAATGTTACATCGATATGCTTCGGATTCATTCATTGACACGGTTGTGATTCTATCTTCGGGAAATCATGTCTGGTTAAGTACCTAATCTTAATATGGATCATTCAGGAGTAGCTCGAGAAGTGTTCTGGTTAGCACAATGGGCATCTGACGTATATCCCCCCAATTCCATTCTATTCGATCTCCTAGTAGAGCCATTCAAACAATAGGGCAAGATTCTAAAATCCTCCCTCCCCGATCAACACATCTAGACAGCATGGTAAAGTAGACCAAATACTCTCTAGAATTCACTCAAGTGGAGGCGGTTTTGCAAGGAGTGGCAGGAGTCAGTAAGCAAGTAACTTCAGGACTGCACGTTAAATATTCATGTTTCGGACAACAAGAGACTTGACATCACTCGAGCAATATTCAGACTAATATTCAAGACAGACTAACTCAGTACGGCCATTTTCTATGCTGGATACACGTTAAGTGCTCCAAAACTAACATAATTACACGTGAATGCCTATGACAATCCCACAAAAAATGCACAACAGGTTGTTATAGGTTTCTGTAGATAGAAGACGACAGTGCAGCAAAACACATTGTTGTACTGTACTTCTATACCCCGGCATGTATGCTCAATAGTCACTCCGCAATCCACAACTGATTAGTGTGGAGAAATATGGACAAATAACCCCTACAATCCACGAGCTGTAGAAGCCATTATCCGGCTGTATTCAGTATTGATAAACAGCCCTACATCTCCATGTAATGCGAGGGTGCTATACGGAAACAATAACAGTGTTAACCATAACAATGATGAGTCATACATACCGAGTGTGACACGGCAAAATGTAAGCACACAATGACACAGCACAATGCTTCTATAGCATTGTTGCTCATGAGAGTCATTCTTCTGGTGATGATAGTCTTTGAAAGTAAACATTTTGCTGGTCACTTTCAACAAAGTGGTAATGTTATTTTCACCTTTTTACGCAAATATAAGATAACGTTTCCAGGTGCATAGCCCTATGTCAAATATGCCCACAGACATCAGAAAATTACGGAAGTAATTCTAAGAGGCATCTTTATTCAAACTCTGGGCACAGCTTTTAATATTCTGAAGATTATTTGCCACTTACCAATTAAAGCAAATAACATAGAAATTGTTCATGCCCTTTAAGATCATTCTGGGACTACTGTGTACATATTATTATTACTGCTATGTTCAACTACACCCAGGTTCTCAGTGGTAAAAGCTCAAAACTCTGACTCCTGAGCCACGTGGCCACTGCACAGATCCCTCAAGTGATGAACCGCCAAGTTGAACCCCCCTCCCGGGCACGAGCACTCACAACCATCCGACTTTGGTTGGCCAACCCAACCAAAGCTCCACTCCCCCACCCTACCCGTCGCCAGCTGAAGGGTGGTGCTGCACGTAGGAGTAGAACTCGGGCTGGTAGCTGGGCAGCAGCCTGTGCTGCGGCCTTTCTGCCCCAGCAGGGCAGCCCACCTCCCCGCCACCGTGCACGTCCTCCTGCCGTGGAGAGACGACCAGGCCCGCTGGCACGAAGGGCTCCACCTCGGCGGAGAGGCGGCTATCCTGGAGGGGACACAGAGTATTGTAAAGGCACCATCGATTCCGACCTCAAGCAAGGCCGATCTACGAGATGCACTCACGCCGCCGACAATGTTTGCACCTGCACCGCATAGACCACAGACGTGTGGTTGTGCCTCGTGTTTCTGGGCACGATGTACAACGTTTTAGCGAAGGGCTGCGAGCGAAAACATCAAACATCATGTCGAAGGACACGTGATGATACAAACGCAAAACACACGAGAGAGCTCGAAATGATAGGTCGGTGTTATCGTCGGATAGGTGGATTATCCAGGTCGCGAATGGCTTACTTATTAACTGCTTGTCCATGGTAAGGGACTATGTGCCCAAGTACGGGCAAACATGTCAGCAAGTAAACGGATTACTTTCATAAAAAACACAACGAATGTTCTGCTTCTTCACCACCTTAATACACTGGCGGTAAATGAATACATTTTCATAGCTTATGTTTTGCTCTCACTCACTCATTATCTGAAACCGCTTAATCCTATATAGGGTCACGGTGAGCCGGAGCCTATCCCGGAAACACAGGGCGTAAGGCAGGAATACACCCGACGACGGGACGCCAGTCCATCGCGGGCATGTTTTGCTATATTGTTTTCATATTTGTTCCGGTCACAACCTCCCCCCCCCCGCACAACCACATCACCCAGGATAATCTGTACCTAAACAAGTAAGGAGACAATGTTTCCCAGCAGCATGTTTCAGTAAATGGTGCGGGCCTGATAATGCTCAACATCAATATGTGCCACTTAACATAAGGCACGCGGCCAGTCACCATCAGTGGGGCAAGTGATATATCCACAACTGTCCGGGACATCCCTTTAAGCCAGTCTACACTGACCAGGATGGTGAAGTACGGTCAAACGCCCATAACTGACATGGCATGTGGAGGCATTCGTTCAGGTGAGGATTGACAAATTGTTCACTATGAAGAGCCCACAGTGAGTAAGAGCCTCTTTGTTTACCTGTTTTATATCTGATTTCAAGCGTCACAAGAGCTGGCACACACTTATCATTTATAGCAGGTTGATTTATATATCCTCATAAAACATCGCAGAACTGTACTGCTTTTCCCTTGAGTAACAACCACAAGGCCGTTTTGTGTTTCCGGATCTTAATTCTAGAAACCACTGATCGAACCAACCACAGACTAAGTACTAAGCAACGTTTTCAAGAATCAAATCACGAGACTTGTTCACCCTTCAGACAGTTTATTAATTGCTGTTTTTGTTAGTTTTACAGACAATGGTTTAAACAGTTTAAGTCTTTATTCAGTTAGCAGTTAAGGGACTTACATATTGTGTACTATTTTATATCATACACTGGAATACAATAACATACTGTGAAAGGTGCATGATGTTATGATCAGGGTCAAAATAATGTTTGAGGCAATATTGATTTCCACTGACATGTATACACAATATCTCTCATTATCTGAAACCGCTTAATCCTATATAGGGTCACGGTGAAGCCGGAGCCTATCCCGGAAACATAGGGCGTAAGGCAGGAATACACCCGACGACGGGACGCCGGTCCATCGCCGGGCATTGCGGGACAATTTTAGTCTGCGAGCCAATCAACCTATCCAGGAGCAACACAATATATGGTGGATAATGTATTCTTTAAGCATCATGATATATTGTTAAATTAAATATGTATAACTATTCATATAGTCTAGCAACACATTTAGTTGCCGAAAAGTAATATGTCTAAGTGAATGTTTCTAGTTAAATTATAAAACGCACAATACTCCCATCTAACAGAGACCCCTTGGAAAGGCCCTCGACAACACGACTGATTGGCACACGACATACTCAAACAACATAAGCTCCGAATACTGCACTCTGTCCCTGAAATACAAACCAAGGTAAGACACAAACCTCACTGGCAAGTTACATAATCCTTCATAAAAACGTTACTTGAGCATACACCCAGTTACACATCTAAGAACGCATCTCAAAACAACGCCTTACTACAAAACACACCATCACCCCAACACACCATCACCCCAACACACCAGCGGCCCAACACACAGCGGCCCAACACGCGTTCTCTCCACAGCTCTGTGCAGCGCTGTGTGACCCTCGGGTGAAAAGCGCTAGAGAAGCGCAATTATTATTATGCGCAGCACTTTAAAGCCACCGCTACCGTAAGAACATTTGCACTTCCATACGCAGCACTTTAAAGCCACCGCTACCGTAACAATAATTGCACTTCTCGAGCGTTTTTCCACCCGAGGGTCACAAAGCGCTGCACAGAGCTGCGCGACCACTCGAGCACACAGCACCTCCGATACGCCGCGTCCCCTTCAAAGGTTGCGGTCATAATGACTGCTGCAGAACACGAACCAAAGATCTCCCGAGAGCCTGAACAGGAACAGACTGCAGGGTCGGTGCTGTTAGCGATCGCCTATAGAAAGCGAGCGAGGCACACGGAGTTACTCGGCACAGCCAGGCGCTGATTTGAGGCTGAGAGAACCTAGAGGAGGTTCGCAAGCGGTTCAGATTCTCGTCACCGGCGTTGGCAGTGAGCGGGAATCGAACTCGGGCCGCTGGGTTCGCAGCAGGGCGACGCTGATCGCTACTCTCTCTGCCGCTCCCTCCATCATCCGCGCCACCGACCTCGGCCGCGCTCCGTCTCCACCGCACATCGCGACCAACGACGACATCCCGAGCGATGGAGAGGACTCCATTAGTCTGCGTCTACCCTCGACCCCCTCCGCCGCTCGGTGCTCTCACGTCGCTATCCCCTCGCCGTACGACGCAAACACCGCACGTACGCCCACGTTATCAAACGTCGATAGAATGCGTGTCCACAAATCGCGTTCGCAAACACCGTTGACCCCCCTTCAACCACTCCGACGCCTCGCCTTCACCAGGCCCGCCGGTCCCCAGCGCTCGCATCCCCGCAGAGGATTCAGGAAAGACCGTAGGGAGCCTGCGCGACCGGGCCCGAGCTGCTTCCCCGGCAACGAATTGATCTCCCCGTACCTTAATCTTGTCGGCGAGTCGCAGCGACATGGCGCTTTACTGCCGGCACTCGTCGCGGCGGAGTCTTCTTGCCAAGCAAATCCGCCGAGCCTTCGCGGAGACGGCGCTCAACAAGCGACGGTGGCGACCGCCATGATGCGCAGGGAGCGCGGGCCGCCTAGACACGAACGCGAGCCGCCATCTTGCTAAGGGACGCGTGTCACTCACACGTGTCTCTGCGTGACACGTGTCCGAACCGCGTGCGCGCCGCTCGTCCCCATGCAAGTTGGACGGCGAGCGCGCACGAGTTTTGATGTCTCGAGTGAGCCGTGTGTCTTAACGCGTCGCGAGTGAGCCGTGTGTCTAGACTGGTCGCGAGTGAGCCGTGTGTGTGAACTCTCTTGACTCATCGCGAGTGAGCCGTGTGTGTGAACTCGTCGCGAGTGAGCCGTGTGTGTGAACTCTCGTCCGGTGCGATTCCGCGTGCTTCAGACGCGCTTCGGCGAGTTCGTTCCTTGTTCAACCAGACGATCCACTCGGCGCGGTGAGCAGCAGCCTTGCCGCAACAAGGTTTGGTTACCCGTCTCGGGTGCCGCCGAGGTGGTGTGGTTTGGTTTTTTTTAGCGAGTATGCCGGTTTACTCCCACAATCCAAAGGCATGCTACAGCTTAAGTTAATTTTATTGCTGAATAAATTGATGAGCGGCACGGTGGTCCAGTGGTTAGCGCTGTCGCCTCACAGCAAGAAGGTCCCGGGTTCGAATCTCTCGGCTCGGGTGCCTTTCTTTGTGGAGTTGGCATGTTCTCTCCCCGTGTCCACGTGGGTTTTCGCCGGGCACTCCGGTTTCCTCACACAGTCCAAAACAATGCTGCTGCATAGGTTAATTGACTTGCAGACTAATTTGCCCGCAGAGCCCGGTGATGGACTGGCGTCCCATCGTGGGTATATCCCTGCCTGCCTTGGGCCCTGTGTCTGCCGAGGTAGGCCCCGGCTAACCGCGACCCTGTACAGGACTCAGCGGTTTCTGACAATGAGATGAGAATAAATTGCTATCGGTGTCCTGTAATAGACTGGCCTCCTATTGTGGGTATACCCCTGTCTTGAGCCCTGTATATAATAAAAGAGAAAGAACCTGATTAAATTAATAGACGCAAAAAAATACTGTAATGATCCAACATTCAACTTCCTTATTGGAAAATGTGAGTGAACCACGAGGCCAATCATCTCAATTAGAGAACAGGTGTCAATCAATGGGATGGCACTCAGGAGTGAGTTTGGGTGGTCCTGACCTAAAAGAAAAAGATGATCTCTGGTCGACCACACGGGCTTGTGGACGCGTGGCACGCCTCAGTCAAAATTCCGATGCTCATGGGTCTGAAAAGGGTTTATTTTTAAATGTCTAACCTTAAGGCAAATTATTGAAAGAATAATTGGCCTTCTAGAGCGCTTTTCACCCAAGGGTTACAAAGCGCTGCACAGAGCTGTGGAGACAACGGCATGTCTGCAAAAACAATGTATGAACGGCCTGTCAACTTTTTTGTTACAAATCTGAGCTGTGGAGAGAATGGCATGTCAACAACATATGAGCAGTTCAATTGAAAGTCAAACAATGACGATAATTTAGACAACAAAATAAGAGATAAAAACAATTGTTAAACAAAGGAAGGAATAAGTGTTCCCGAGCAGGCGCAGGTCAGCAGCAAGTCATCATCCCAGCACAACAGTAAGCCGCATCAAGTCCTAGCCAGAGGACTTCAAAGCCTCACGGACAAAGTGAGACTTGAGACGAGATTTGAAGATGTCCAGGAACTCAGCTGACCGAATCTCCAACGAACGGGCATTCCAGAGTCTGGGAGCAGTGCGCGAGAAGGCTCAGTCACCCATCGAATGGAAGAGGTACGATCTGGGTACATGCAGCAAGCTCGTATTATTGGAGGACCGAAGTTGTGTTGAGTGCCTGAAGTAGGTCACGGATATGTCGGAGCAGCGCCAGTGACAGCCTTGTAGATGCGGATCTTGAATTCAATCCTATATTTAACCGGAAGCCAGTGGTGAGACACCAGTATTGGGGATGTGATAGTGCATGGGTGTGTAAATGAGGACTCTTGCAGCCACATTCTGCACACGTTGGAGACGATCAGGTAGGCAGGGATGCAAGGGAGTAATGCATTGCAATATTAGATTCGTGAAGATATGGAGATGTGTATTAGCTTCTCAGCATTCGAGGGTTACAGGATGTTACGCAGTCCGGCTTTTTTTCTGAGATGAAAATTGGCTACCTTCGTCACCTTGTTAATGTGTCTCGAAGGTGAGGAATCACGGAGTCACTCTTACACTCCGGTCTGCCTTAGCAACTTCAATGGCCTGGTCGCCAAGCATTGTATGGGTTCAGCCTTGGACAATTGGTGCGGGGTTCCAACAAGCAAAACGTCTGTTTTGTCACCATTTCGTGTTAAGAAATTCGAATTGAACCAGGCCCTCACAGTTGACAGTGAGAACATGCCAAAACCAGAACGGATTGATGTAACAATAAAGGGTCATATACTTGCTTTGATAAAGAAACTGAATTTGGATCATTTTGCTCAATAAGTAAAATCCGATTGTTTTTGTGAGCTCTTTAACCAAGTTCTTTTCATCTACTGTTAGGGCTTCGATGAAGATGTGATCAAATTTTAGGTCAAATGTATGCAGAAATATAGAATACCCTGAAGGGTTTACAAACCTTTTTCACCACTGTACAAAGTGGGCCACCAGACTCCTGCTCATTAACAAATGCATTTTAATGGGTTAACAAAGTCTGCCTTGAGGCCAAGGGCTTTTTTTTATTCAATGAAATCCTCTTGCCCAGATCTGTGGGTTTCTAACTGACATTAAGCAACAAACGCATTAAAGGTAACATCGACCGTACACTAAGCTGCCAATTAAGTGGCCTGCAAGCCTTTCGTGTCATGTGAACCTCTGCCGTTTTATACCAATGCGGACACGCTGTTAAGACCTGAGGTCCCACAAATTCACACCTGCCGTGGAGTATATCACAACACCCGAAGAGTTTCGAGCTATATTATGTATTATCTCGAGTATTTAGTACCCTGGCTGATTAAAGCATGGCGGCGCGGTGGCACAGTGAGTCATGCTGCGGCCTACCAGAAAAAATTCCCCAGGTTCGAATCCTGACTCGGGTGCCTGTGTGGAGTTTGGTGTTCTCCCTGTGTCGGCGTGGGTTTTCGCCGGGTACTCCAGTTTCCTTCCACCGTCCAAAGATATGCTCCTGCCTAGGTTATTTTGCTTAATGAGAAAATTGCCCCCCCCCAAAAAGTTCCCTGCGATGTACTGGTATTACATCCAAGGTATAGTCCTGCCTTGTACCCTACGCCTGCTGGAATAGGCACCGATCCCCATAACCCTATACAGAATTAAGCGAGTATTGATACTGTCTGATGACAGTAAGGAATGTTTAAATCCTGTAAAGACTTGGTTATTCCCAGCACAGCAATCTATATCAATGGGCTATCTTGGGCACACCAAAACAGGTGGCAACCCTAATTAGATGTTCTAAAAAATGTTGAAATTCATTCCACGAACACAACGACCGCACCATCCAACTTTCAAAAACATAAGCCAAACAAACGTAGACTTTACAAAACACTTTTATCTACAACAGCAGTAAGGTCAGTATGCATGCCAAACATAATGCTTCAACTTATCATGAATCCAGAGATCAGCCATCTGATTCATTTTAGTAACTCAATCACTGTGTTTGAGGCAATGTCAACACTCGACTCTCAGCCTGTACAACAACGGTCTTCCTAAATTACTGCCTACATGATACCTTTCATACGCGATAGATGTATCATCAGGGGTTCCTACATAATGCAAAAATTGTGAAAAACAAGCAATTAAGTGACTTGGCCACAAATCCCTCAATAAGAGTGAAACTCACGATTACATCTCCCACTTTTACATTTATGTGCCAAATTTTATAAATGCAACCAAGGTAGAATTGCAAAAAACACCACAATGTATAAAAGTGATGAGTCTTTCATTTGCATCACTTGGTTTTTCACTACTCTCACAGGAGTTGAAAAGTATTCAGCATCTCCCAGCATGTTAGCCTTTCCTCTGTATCTCTATTAACATCAAGGTTCATCCACAGGTCAGCTTTGCACATCTACCAATCAACAGATATCCAACCATCACAGCCATGCATTTCTTACGCCATAATCCATATGCATACATAAAATTATCGCACAGCCAGTTGGTGGAAGTAAAAAGCTATGCCGTGGGAAAAGAAGGCGACATGGGCCCCACCAAGAGACAGTGATGCCCTTTCAGTGGCACCAGATTTTATCTTTTCTCTCTCTCTCTTTCCCCGTTAACGTGTCGAGCACGAGACATGAAAAGAAGGTGAAATGAGCATGAGGCAGGGCGAGGAGGCGATCCGATCCATTACAAAAAGCAGGAGTCATGAACGTCAGGACCAACTTGCAGGAGGGTTAGGCCCAGTAGGCATATTGGCAAGTGGACGTGCAGGCAGTCACGCCAGCTTGCTGGCGATGGCCTGGTGCAGTGAGCTTAGTTGGTTGGTCCACTTGTCGAGCGCAGCGTAGCGGGCACCACCACGTTTCTGGTGGTCCAGCTCCAGCAGCTGGTTCACCTGATCAATGCGCCCGTTGATAGTGCTGAAGGCGGAAGGCGCGCACACAGAAGTCAGGCATACATTTTAAGCGTACGTGCACGCGCACACACCATGCCAACGTAAGTCATTAACGTTTTGCACAAATTCCTACACGAGCACTACGCGAGGAGAATTTATATTTGAAAAGTGTCTGAAATACAGTGGGAAAATAGAAGCCGCGCACGCACACTACGCCTGAGGATGCCTCCAACGTGTGAGGCGAAACGTCGCGAGGAGAGGAGAGAGGGAGCGATCGACGCGGCTGTCCCGAGAGAGCAGCTTTTCGAAGCAATCATCATGCATCGAGCCGTGAAAACCCTACATCATTACAGTGGGAAACTTGTCGAGAAGCGGAGCAAGTGATTGCCTTCAATTTCTCTCAAGGTTCTGATGGCACACAGCGGCAGCTTTGTGTAAGCTCGGGGAGCTAGCCTCTGCAGAGGTTTGAGCAGAGGCGCCCACAGATCGAACTCCGTGGTGACAATGTGACTCACTTGTCGAGGATGCATTGCACCAGCAGGCTCTCAACGTCACTCACATCAATATTGAGCTCCTGTGAATGAAGCAGAGTTGACAACATTCAAAAACTGTCACGAGTGATTCGTGTATTTTTAACCATCATCAACTTTCATCGATTGTTGTTGAATTACATCCCATTGTTATTGCTACAGGTGTACATTTCTAAGTACTGTAGACATGATCAATTGTTTACATGTCCGTTGTTAATCTACTGCTGAAGACTTTCCATAGCATGTTTGTAACTATATTTGCTTGAGCATACTTCACTACCCTGGTCAGTGCAGGGTAGTTAAAGGTGTTCCCTGGATTGCTTCAGATATTACTTTATATAAAATAAAATATTGTTGGGGTGGCACGGTGGCCCGGTGGATAGCGCTGTCGCCTCACAGCAAGGTCTCAGGTTCGAATCTCGGCTCGGGTGCCTTTCTGTGGGAGTTTGCGAGTTCTCTCCCCGTGTCCGCGTGGGCTTTCGCCGGGCACTCCAGTTTCCTCCCACAGTCCAAAAACATGCTGCTGCATAGGTTAAATGGCATGCAGACAAAATTGCCCGCAGTGCCCGGTGATGGACTGGCGTCCCATCGTACAGGACTAAGCGGTTCCTGACAATGAGATGAGATGAGAAAATATTGTTGTTAAAAACCACATAAAAGAATTGTTTTGACTGAGCTGTTGGACAGAGGTGGAGAATATTTTCCTTACAGAATAACTGAGGACCAGATAGGATTTTCAAATACCTTTGGCTGGGAGGACATTGATACACATTTCTAAATTATCCACGATAATATGAAAGAAATTAGTACTCAGTCTTTCTAATATGTAGATGCAGTGTTGCCAGCTTGAAATAAATATCCTGTTGTTCCTGACTATAGTAGCCCAGCAAAGATGCTTGCAGTGATGAATAACTATTGCTTGCACTTATTGCCTGTGACCAATTTTATATGCCCGCAGCCATGAAGCAGGAGTATGGCCCCTGCCATGAGGCTGGGGCCATATCCCTGCTTTAAGATCAGTCGCTTACCTTGGATATGAAGGGAATATGGATACGCGTGTACGGCATGATGAGCTTAATGAGCACTTGTGTGCGGATGTTCCTCAGCAGCTCTGTAGAAAACAGACAAAACATCCACATGTAAGCCCTACTGAGATCATACCGAGGGTTTACTTTAGTGGTTGCCCACTGGGGATGTCATCAAGTCCTGGTTTTTATTATACATGTAATGATGTGCCACTCAATAAAATGCACTGAGATAACCTTATTTCCATTATATATCCCAGGTTTTTTTCTCAGATGTGGCAACCATAGCACCTATAAGGTCGGCACAGCACAAGATGGAATGGCGGTGGTGTGGCCAGAACCATACTATACTGTATATTTTGCATCTCACTGAACCAATGCCCTGTCTTAAATATGACTTCCCCCCCACCTCCTCAAATGTTGCTCTAAATTACAAACTTTTAAAACAATCTAAAAGAGATTTATTTAATATAGACTGTAGGCTAAATGGAAATAGGCAAGGCCCAGCCAGTTTCAGATGGTAATAGCCACAGATGTTAATTAAAGCAATGTATAACCAATCACGTTCAAAACACAGCATTGCAGTCCACTACAACTGATCTTTAAAAGTTAAATTCAACCTAGTGAGTTGCTTAGGTTCAATCCAGTGTTTTGTTTTAGCCCTGTCCAGTCTGTTGTGTCATCAAGTCCAGAGTATTGTGTAAACTGAGTTTCATAGATTTTTGCAGTCTAATATTGTGTCAGGATAGTCTACTCACATATGTGAACCGAATCTATGACATGGGTGCTATCAATCCAGTGACTTGTTTTAGCCCAGCTCAGTGAACTGGGTAAAGTCTGTTCAGTTTAGTTTTGTCCAGATCGCACCTCCATTCGATGGGTGACAGAGCTTTCTCGTGCACTGCTCCGACTCTGGAATGCCCTTCCATTGGAGATTCGATCAGCTGAGTCCCTGGGCATCTTCAAATCCCGTCTCAAGACTCAATTGTTCCATAAGGCTTTCAAACCCTCTGGGTAGGACTGTTGATGCGGCTCAATGTTGTCGTGCGGGGATGATGGCTCTCTGTGGACCTACGCCAACTCAGGAACTTTTAATCGCTCCTTGATTGTTGAAGATTTTTTTCCGCTTATTTTACATCCTAACATTTAATGCTAATATTTGACTTTCAGTTCAACTGTCCTGATGTTGTTGTTGACATGCCGTTCTCTTCAAAGCTGGGATTTGTAAAAAAAAAACAAATAAACGTTATTGTTGCTGATTTGCCGTTCTTATGTCATTGTTGTTGACGTGCCGTTCTCTCCGCAGCTCTGTACAGTGCTTTTGTGACCCTCGGGTGAAAAGCGCTAGAGATGCATTTATTATTATTATATTCTTTTGCAGGCCAGTGCAGTATGCATGCTTACTACTTAAGAGATTGAGCACTGTACAGCCCTAGTCATACCATACCTTCGATGTGCTCACGTATGAAGGGGTCATCCATGATGTTACTACGGTTCGTCTTCAGGATCTTCTCAAACTCATTGATGTCGTTGTTTTGGTATGCGCTGCGTAACAGATGATACACGCCAAACGAATCGCTCAGTGGGACGCCAGCCACTGCCAGGTTTAGCCACAAATCACAGACAATGTGTCCCAATCGCTTCACTCTTGGCATTTTATCACATCGTGTGAAGGCTACAACCGACAATGATTGGGCAGTTGAATAACACAATACATTGTGAAGTGAACTGGTATTATGATTTGACAGAAATGGCTAAGGGCTAAATTAAACTGATAATGTTCTGTAAAGGATGAAAAATGGGCATTTAATCAGATGAGGTGTGGTTTTTGTAATGAGACAAAGGCTTTGTGTTGTATGGGGTCTTCTTGTACGGTGAAACAAGGGCTCTGTGTCAGGCGATAAGGGTCACATAATTATTTTTGTAGATGAAATGAGGATTCATTATCAGATGATGGTTAGAAATAATATAGAGTTCTGTACGTGATGAAATAAGGGTACTGTATTTCTGCATTACGCTTTTTAAAGTTCTTCCAAACAAACCTCGACATGTAAAAGGTACCGGAGTCTGTGGACGAGAAGGGACAATTGGCAAAACTGGAGTACCTGTCCCCACCTCTGTTTACTTACCTTACGAGGTTGGTCATGGCGAGAATCTCAGGATCATTCTTGTACGGCTTTGCCTGCGAGACAAACGTACACCGGTGAACACTCATGACCCGTGATCTATATGTTCACGTGTACGTGTGGCGCGCACGTGCAACCGCAGGAAGCACGAGAGGACTTACCTCTTGCGAGTCGAAGGGATTTATTCCTGACTTCATCAGCATGTTGGCAAGCACCAGGTACTTCAGGCAGGTGGTTCGACGTGGGCTTCCTGATTCGTCGTAGTTCTGGGAGGTGTCAGGAGATAAAGCGTTGCAGATTGAAAAATTGAAAGCACTACAACGGTTAAATGCCATTACTTGAATTATTCAGATGCAAACATGAATACTTTTAAAGAGTTGGGCCTTCATTTATATTTTGTGTCAGTTAATAAAAGTGTAATGTCATGGAATGTAAAAAAAATGTAAACTAAATCATGGTTAGTTAGGCAACTGTTAACTTTCATTGATATGAAATCATCCAATAACTCTAAAACAACATTCAGCGATAGTTTTCTCTAGTGAGACACCAGACTCTGAAGAGCCTATCATGAAATCCATAAACTTTATAAACAATCAACATAGCATGATACATTCGCCTACGGCAGAACAGCAATAGCAGGCAGCTAAGTGGTCGGGGACAGAGTGGCACCTTGAAGGCTTCAAAGAAGTCTGTGTGTGCTTTCTCAAACTCGCCCTCACGTAGGTGCATCTTCCCTCCACACTCTGCACTCCGCACAAGAGGCACAGTACCGCCGCCGCCGCCACCACAAGCGACATCATGAACATCACCTTTATTATAATACCATAACCGATTGTGTCGCGGTGTTGGGTTTTCTGAATAAATGTAACGATTCCTTGATTTGAATGATACATTCATGACATTACGCATGTGAAAACTGATTATTCATCGCTCATGAAAATAACATGAAGTCAATGGAATGAATGCGACAGACAACACAAGCCTCCTTGTAAGGGGGAATCAATCATTACATGCCTAGATAACAGCGTGAATTGCTGAATGCACTCCCAAATCAGACCAATAAGGCCTGTAACAGCCTATGACTACAACAGCAATTTAACTCAGATATTACCTGCATATTGTTGAACGTATAGGCCGCTCTAATTATACATATTAAAGTGACACATAGAGCCTAATTATGAATGGTTCATGTGCGTCTTAATGACAGATTCTAAACTATACTAATGTGGATCCCAAAACCCACAACTGAACTATGTAGTTGTGACAGAGAGGTGAGCAATGCAATGTGTATCCTCAAGTGAGCAATAACAGTGGTCCACATTGGAAAAGTGTGTTACTGTGGCCCTGAGTGGCCCCAAGGGGCATCCCTCACCGCGGATAACGCCCATGATGAGCGGGTGTGGGATGGCTGACTTTATGTGCAGAGACTGCTCATACAATGCCTTCAGCTTCTTGTTGTTCTTCTGCGCCGTGTACATCTGGATCTCCAGCGCGTAGATCTCCAGAAGCTGCGTACCTTTCTTCAGGTCATCCTCACCCTCGTCAGTCTGAACACGAGAGCACAAACATTGATCACCATTTCCTCTAAGCTCAGCTGGGCTTCAAGGGTCGTGCAATGCCATGTTTGGCCGGTTTCTATTTTACACTTTACAACTGAGCTTCACAGCATGTAAACTTTATCCCT
This sequence comes from Mordacia mordax, assembly GCA_036362905.1. NCBI lineage: Eukaryota > Metazoa > Chordata > Hyperoartia > Petromyzontiformes > Petromyzontidae > Mordacia > Mordacia mordax. The sequence continues at coordinate 5,204,419 of JAZEWT010000016.1, forward strand.
ATCCATTTGTCTGTCTAATGATACAGATGCAAGCAGTAGGTGACCTATGTCAAGAGTGCCGTCTAAACCAGTTGTGTGTTCGGTCTAAACTCTTATCGTTATTGCCTCGTATGTTATATCTATCCTCTATGTCTCATCCGCATTGGTTTATTTATATCGAATTAACTCATTAAGTGTTATCATTAACCCAAACAATACATTTTAAAAATTTCAATATCGGGTTCTTGTATGTACAATTCAATGGATTTACCACGGACTGAAATATCAGCTAATGAATCATTACATAATTAATATGTTCATATCTATAAAATAACAATTGTGTATCAGGATGCACCTTCTTGTGAACATTAAAACAGGGGCAAGACAGCATTCTGTTGCACCTGGCAGGACTGGTGCAGCTGGCGCAGGATCTTCTGCAGCTTCCCATACTCCTCTCGGTCAAAGTACAGCTTTCCCAGCTGTGAAAGACAAGAGGGGAGACAGCCGCCGTGGCTTTTATTGTCACCGATAAACAACAAAACAAGTCAAATAATCGGCTGCTCACCAGGCCTGTGGCAAATTGTACACCATTTCGTAGCACATAACTGCTGTAAATATTATCCCATTGCCATTGCTGAATGACAGTCTATCCATTCCATGCTCCTCATTTGACCAAACTTCATGCTGATGAGTGTGGCTCGCTGAAGGCTGGAACCAGACTTGGCCAACATAGAGATCAAGTATGATAACAGATTTTACTGCACTGCACTCTGCTGCCCACGAGGTAGCACCACAGTTCACTGACAACCAGTTTGTTCATGGGGCTCACCATTCGAAACACTAGCCAGGCTCACAACTGCTTGGCGTCCGAGAAATGCAGAGATTGTGCACATTGTAGGTAACTCTTCCACAAGCTGAATAAATTATGTGAAGGTATAATTATTCATTATCGATACCCGCTCGATCCTGTACAGGTTTGCGGGGGGGCTGAAGCCTATCCCAGCCAACAAAGAGTGCAAGGCGGGGGATTAACCAGGATGTGACACCAGTACATCGCAGGGCACTTTTTTGGGGGGCAATTTACTCAGCAGGACAATTATCCTAGAGAGCAGCGTGTCTTTTGACGGTAGGAGTAAACCAGAGTACCCAGCAAAAACCCACGCAGACACAGGGAGAACACGCAAACTCCTCAAAGAAAGGCACCCAAGCCGGGAATCGAACCTGGGAGCTTTTTGCTTTGAGGCAACAGCGCTACTCACTGCACCACCGTGCCGCCCCAGGTATAATTAATAGATCAACATTTTTCTCTTGGGGTGGCACGTGGCCAAATGGGTACAGTTGCAGCCCCACAGCAAGAAACGCCCAGGTTTGGTTCCCGGCTCGGGTACCTTTCTGTGTGGAGTTTGCTTGTTCCCCCAGTGTCTGCGTAGGTTTTTGCTGGGTACTCTGTTTTCCCCCCACTGTCCAAAAACACGCTGCTCTCTAGGTTAATTAGCCTGGTGAGTAAATTGCCCCAAAAAAAGGGCCCAGCGATGTACTGGCATCACAACCTGGCTATAGCCCGCCTTGCGTCGTCTGTCTGCCAGGACAGGCTCTGGTCCCCCATGACCCTGTACAGACTTAAACGGGTACAGATACTGACTGACTCAAAGTCTTCGTGATCGTGGTCACCTTTGTATTGGTCTTGAACCAGAGGCGATCATTCTTGGCATCCTTCAATGCTTCCAGTGTCGTCTCATAAAAATCCTGGAGCAGCTCCATCTGCAGAGGCGATGAGTTTCTCTTCATCAAGCAAATCAAATCATTAGTACATTTGGAACTCAGACCATTCTTATAGAACAAGGTGCTTATGAAGGTGCTATGTTTCAGCAACAAGTATGGTTTATAAAAGTGTCACAGTCACGGGCGAACTTGCTACATGGTTTTCACCCAATCAGTGTAATAAATTTGGACCATGACACTGGAACACGATTCTCTATCCTATTCGTATAACATCACGAGATCTGTAACAACCACTGTGCAGCATACTGCGTGCATTTGACAGTTATGAACCAAAGTACATCTGCAGTATTATCCAGGATGACACCTCTACAACAAGCAGCAAGCCATATCAAGTTGATCAAACAACCACTCAGGGTTATTAGCACAACCAAGATTATCTATGGAGAAAATGAGCAGAAGTGATGTACTACAACCTCAAGTCTCTCACCTGTTTGGAAGTTGAGATGTAGTCCAAGATGGAGTTAATAGACTTCTCAGAGTAGTTACGCGTAACCGCACTCTTGATGTAGGTCAACAGCTGCTTGTATCTGTTCATCATCTCGGCGTAGTTTCCCTGATGGTGCAGGGGAGCCATGCCAGAGAATTGTTGATTTTTAAATGGACCATACTTTGGTAAAAAAAAAATAACAACCTTTAAACGAAATTTTATTCCTAAGGTTATTATCAGCATCATGAGACGAAATATCCATTCCGATCTCTCACAAAGCAGTGTAATCCTTCATGTTAGTCACCCACAGAAGCAAATATCAGAGCTACCTCTGAGATGCCTTCAAGTGACCTCTGATCCACACAGTAGGGGGCAGCACCTTCCCACCGGCCCTGCCACCGACAGCAATGTTTGTCGCATGACGACCAAATTCAGTGCAGAACCTCCTTTAATCTCGTGTTTTTTTGCAGTCATTGGTGACCAGGCTAAGCCCACCAAATCTCTACACATAAGAATCTGATTGAATCAAAAGCGGCTACCTCGATTCAAACATAGGGCCTGAGTACAGAAAACTTTCTTAACGTTTGTGTAGATGCCTCTAACCTGAGGCGAAATGTCACAAAGGAGGAAGAATGCTCAACACGGCTATCCAAAAAGAGCAGCTTTTGAGAGAATGCTCTTAAAATGGAATTAGTTTAGCAGGCTACAATTGCATAATCCTACATAATTGTCATCACTCTCACTGCACCAGCCAATGACTGGCCAAGAAGACAACCCCTATGCAATATGGTCACCATAAAATTACCTATTGACCATGTCCAACATATCACCACTGTAGTGATCAGTCAAATGTACCTGTACACCTCAGCCAGTCTGTGGACGAGGTAAATGTGTGTATATTTTCGATGTCCATGATATATAATTAACATTAATAGCATTAATTATATAAACAATCATGTTATGATTGTCGCAAGTACACCTGTACCCTGGCCCCTGACTTCTGAGCCATATGGCTCCCTAAAAATATATTTTTTATATACATCATCAAGACTCACCAGCTTAAAGTTGATCTTGATCATTTGTTTGAGAGCCTTAAATCCCCACTCTCCTTTCTCTCCCTCCAGCTCCAACACCTAAGTAAGCACAAATACACTTAATAAATTACTTGGTAACACCTCTTGAACAAGTGTTGTTAGCAGACACATACAGACTGGCATAACACATAAGGAAGTGATGTTGAAAGCAGCAAACCACAAGCCCTACCACCTTCAGACCATCACAGCTGCACTCCACTGGAGTTTCTACATTTTTTTGTCATGCAGATGTAGAAGAGATGCCGGGTGACTATTTTAACAAATTAAATTTGGGTTTACCAAGACTGTAGCACAGCAATGCATTAATAATAATCATACAATTTATAATACATACAAATCCCATGCCTGGTTGCGGACGAGAGACAAAGACTGAGCACTAAGTTTATATATTTTGTACTGCACACAGCAACTTCCCAAGTATGTTTTCCTTTGCCTTCTTCACAAATATATTCCAATTGTGCTATTAGCACCATATTGAGAACAAGAGATAAAAACATTTGCATTTTGATATCAAGAAGCATTTTTACGTAATTGAGATCCTTGAAATTGCTTCCTTCCCAGTTGGAATAAGAGGTGCCGTCTCACATGCCCCGTAGTAGAGTCAATTTTATGGCAGACTGAACATTGTTACTGCTCAGAGTTGGAAACTTAAAATGACGTTAAAACCAAATCTGTCTTGTCTTTTTCTCGCAATCATTTGTGATTGGGTTTACACAAATCAATTTGCAAAACTTCAGCATCCGGTTTAATCACATATGGACAAAACCCATATTCAAAGCAAGGATGTTATTCACCCCAACGCAGCGCTCCCCAAAGCCACCCAACCACTTCAATAAACGGAAGCCTGGATAAGAACAAGGCAGGAAACAACCTCCCTGAAATCACAGGAACAGCCTGGAACCAGACAATTGCCTGTGTCTGTAACCTGCGCTTCATGAATAGAACACCAACGAGGACCGTTACGTCGCCCGGATTGGCGTTACCGGGGCCCCACCCTGGAGCCAGGCCCGGGGTTGGGGCTCGCAGGCAAG
>JAZEWT010000016.1:5211080-5243999 GCA_036362905.1 Mordacia mordax
TGTCTGGGGTGAAGGAAGTCTGGGCATCGCTGCTTAGACTGCTGCCCCCGCGACCCGGCATCGGATAAAGCGGATGAAGATGGATGGATGGATGGATGTAACCTGCGCTTGCATTTAGACATTAATCAAATGATCGTACCTTCTGAAAGCTGGCGAGTGCAGCATGTGGGTCATCCTCCTTGAGAGCCTTGGAGTTGTAATACTGGTTCTCTAGGTCCACGTTCGGTTCCGAATTACTGTCCTCCGAATACTCCTGGTGGGATACACATCATAACAGTGTTGCCAACTTAGTGATTTTGTCCCTGGAACTAGCAATCTTTTGAGCATGCCTACTCTAGTCTAGCATACGGTGGAACTAACCAAACATGTCATTGCAAGTTTTGATATTCAAACAAGACTTTAGCTGTTAAATTGCATTATTAAATGTATTGCCATGACTTATATCTGAAGAGAAAATTAGAATCGTTAGGGTTCTGGATAACTGCTAAAATGCTTGTAATAATGCACATTATGAGTATTACAATTGCAGCAATGTATTATTTATTCAGCAAAGCCTAAGATTCATTCGGATCTATTGTGCTTTTTGGAAAGCACTCTAATTTTTCTCAGGTCTCCATCAGCACTGGATTAAGGTGTCTGCTAAATAATAATGAATAATTATTAATAACAAAGTAAAATCCTCGTGAGGTTTTGAGAACAGGTGAGAATTGAGTGTGCAGCTAATGACATGATCATAATAATCTATACGCAAGTATTTTGTTAATCCGCTGCAGTAAGAGGGCCTCCTTCAAATGTCGTGTGCTGCCGTGTGGATTATCCGACCGTGCGGGTCAATACGGTTAAATAAATGCAGGGGTGGGGAAAACAGACGGACGGGATTTAATTCATATCAATTATTATTATTTAACAGACATTAATTTTGCTGCATTGCTCCCTGCTGTCCATCACGTAACAACAACAGCAGACTATAACTTCTATCACCTGTCACCTCGCCTCAAGATACACATGTTCCTCAAGGTGTATGATCGTTCTTCGTTTAGATTTTATTTTATCAGCGTCATTTAACCATTAATTATGTTTTCACGCCATTTACGGTTTGCTTGCTGTCCATCAGCCTGCATTCTTTGTTGTACGATGTTCGCTTCGTACAGCGCTTTGCGACCTGACTTAAAAGCGCATTAAACATTTATTTTTTTTATTATATACGGTCGCCCAACCGAGCACTATCCAAGAACAGACTTCCGTTTCACAAAACACATAATCCATCATAATAATCACGTGCTTTGAACTGTGCAGGTCAACCATGTATGGTCCAGTTCTTTCTGTCGCCCAACTAGATGAACGCATGACATTTACTATTGTTAATTATAAATGTATTAAAGGGTAAATGACCGCTCACGAATCAGGCCAACCCGCGCCTCCGCCGCCGCCGCCACCACCACCACCACCAAACGCAAAACCATCTCAACAATTCCACAAAACACGACTTTACTCCAACATTTATTGCAAATGCTGGCCCACGACATGTAAATTAGAACCGCAAACAAGGATTTAAATTCGTGAGAGCAACTGAACGTCGACAGGCCTGCTGCCTCGACCGATCTAGGCCAGGCGGCGACTCCTGCCGCTGCGCCAAAATGCAAATGAACGTTAAGATCGCGATCGCTTTTTTAAAAAAACGGTGTTAAACGCCAACATGGTACGATCGTGGGGGCATTTTTGTGCGGGCCCTTCTCGCTGTGCTCCAGCTCGGCGGTCACTCACCAGGTCGTAATCCTCCTCGTCGTCGCACATAAAATCATCCTCCACGTCCGACATGACTGCGCCGGGACGCTGTCACAATTCCCAGTGCGCATAGGCAACGCACTGGCACGTTTCACAGCACGCAGAGGGCGCATGGCATTATACTATTAACTATGCACAAGGTTATATTTAATATCACGCCCGTGAATTAACTTTTTTTTTCTGTTACACATAAATATGTAAAGCCGATTAATAAAACATGGATCGGTGTAAGGGCGATTTCTTAATTACGGATAGGCATGTTTGTATTTGCTATCACAGATAGGTATGTGCGTTTTACAACGGATTTACTACCACTGATAGGTATAAATGCTTACATTTCATACAACAGATAGGTATATATATATTAAAATTTCCAAAAACGGAGAGGCGTAAACGATAATAGATTTTACTACGGATAGGTCAAATAATGTGCGTCTATATAACTCGTACAGTTCCGTCCGTCTGCAACACAAGGGACGCGCCAAACAGGATGGAAAAGAGGGAAATCAGCAGAAAGAGTATTTCTTTGCCGAGAGCAATGAACCTGTGGTGCCGACCGTCGCGCCGTGACAGGCTAGGTGCGCACGCCCGCTCATCGCGCCGTGGAGGGGTCGCTGTGATGTGCAGGTGAATGGGATGCGGTGCGGGCGACGGGGTCGTCCGGGGTGACACGGGGTCAGGCGAGGGGTCTCATGTCATCTAGCTTTCAGAAACCGCTGCGTCCTGTACAGGGTCGCGGTGAGCCGGAGCCTTTCCCGGCAGACACAGGGCGCAAGGCAGGGATATGCCCACGATGGGACGCCAGTCCATCACCGGGCACTGCGGGCAATTTAGTCTGCGAGCCAATTAGCCTATGCAGCAGCATGTTTTTTGGACTGTGGGAGGAAACCGGAGTGCCCGGCGTCAACCCACTCGGACACGTGCAGAACATGCAAACGCCCACACACAAAAGCACCCGAGTCGAGATTCGAACCCGGGACCTTCTTGCTGTGAGGCGACAGCGCTACCCACTGGGGCCAACTTGCCACCCTGTGACAGAAAGTGTGGTGGGATTCTCCACCCTCCCGAGATCGTAAACAACACGTAGTCTGAGGGGGGGGGACATAAGGCGGATGTGTGATAATCGTGGCTGGGTGAAGTCTGATGGGATATAAAGACGTGTGCAGAAGCGAAGGGAGTCTGCATGAGAAATCGAAGGCAGCGGAGCGACGAGCATAGAGAGGCGAATCGGGGTGTATAATGAGTTGAGTGTTGCTGTTGTTACTGGGTGCGTTAATAAAGGGCTGGAAAGACAGAAGTCTCCCGTCTCCTCGCTGGAGTGGCAGCCGCGTACATGCTGGAGAGAATGGAGTAGCGACCGCGGTGTTCTGCGCGCGCCGTCAGAACAAGAGGACATGCCAGCGGGCAGTGCGAGTGATGGCGAGGGGAGCCGGCACATTGGCTTGCCTTCACACACCTTTCAACAGCTTCTGGACCCCAAACCTTCCCATGAACTATTGCATTGCGTTGACCTGCAATCTAGGAGATACAACAAACTGGAACGTATCGTGGGCGTAAACAGAATAAGAGCGAGAGTGGAATATTCGTACTTACTATACTTGTAACTGGCAAATGCCGGGCTTAAAATAATGACTTGTTGCGTGGAAGAGTACGAACTTTTCAGCACAACTGGTGCAAAGAGAGCGATCCTGGGCAAAACAGGATTGGTGGCAACCCTAACCACCCTACAGTACACAGTATAGACATGCATGCGTACGTTCGCTGTGTGGTTTGAATCCCGCATCTAGAGTTTGCAAGCTCACTGAGCACTCTCTGCCGTAATAATTAATGTCTGATAATAAGTAAGCATCGACTGGAACCAGTTGGTTGCCCGAGCGACCTTTGTTTACATTGGCCCAACTTCCACCCGGGAAACCAGATGTGTCCCTGTGTGCTGTAACGTCACGACGCATGTGTTTCGCACCAATTACACGGACATATTTTAATTCAGGTCAGGATTTCCATCCCTGCGGGATTTAATGCCGGAAAATCATTGTGATTTCAGATTTAATTTATGCGTTGGTTAGGGCAAACGTGTTGTATCGCAGGTATCCCGTATCCAGAGCTTGCGAGCTCACTGGATATTTTCTGCTGTACTTACATATATCATATTTCGAGTAGACAATATATTACACAACATTACACCCTCGACAGGCCATGCTGCGTGAGAATTGTCCTCAAGGGCTGCTCTTTCGGGGTAGGTCAGCAATACCTCGCGCCCGGCCACCTTTGTTCTCCCTCGTGGTGATGTTACACACACATTTGAAGCCGAGTTGACCTTGCGGAGGGCCCAGGACTGGTTCAGATAGCCACCACTGATGCTGGTCGTGAGTGGGCATTGGCCTCGGGTCGCTAATTACTACATCTTCAGACACACACAGTACACAGACCCACTGACTTAAATAACGCCTCGTACGGACCCATAGATTTACACATAGTATGTCTGTCAATACAGTATGTATATACGCATACTGTATACATATTGCATATGAGCATAAACGCATTATATACGTACTGTAAATACACAGTACGCACATACATAACATATTGACAGACGTACTGTACAAAAAGATCTAAAGACCTGAGACTCAAATTTGAAATATGCCCGATAAAGGGGGCTAAACAGGCGCGGCACGAGCTATTAATGAGAAACTGATGTGGTACAGGAGGACCTGGAGCTAAGCGGACTTGCTGAAGGCTTGTACCAGCGGTGTCAAGAGCGACCTCTGTGGAGGAGGATCGTGAAGGGCGCTGCGGGGCAGTTGGGAGGAAGTCGCCCTCCAACAATAACGGAGTGCGAAAGAGCGACACTCCCAATGAGCCGAGTGTCGGGCGGCTAAAACACAAGTTGGCACAGTATGGAGCACAGGTGGTGCATCTTCCAGTCATCTCAGACAACCCATAACACCTGGGTCTGTCCCGATATCCTTATCGACGAGCCGTCGACACTCCACGTGGGCTCAAAGTGCATACGCCCTGGCACAGGGGGCCGTGGTGACGTCACCGCCACTTAGTAGCGATTGTTATATTTTAGCGTAATAACCACTCACTTGTGCCTGCTCCGGAACACCTTCCTTCGTTTTAACATTTTCTATTGCAGTTGACATGCCATGGCCCTTGGGTGAAAAGCGCTCTAGAAGTGCAATTATCTGAATCCTAATAAAAATAACATGATTTCATGTGCGACTTGTTTAATCCTTTTTTTTAATTGTCAAAATGATCCAAAAAACGTAAGTTCTATCAGAATAAGTATGTGAACATTTACATTTCGTAACTGGTGACAACGGCACCAGTTATTGAAACGGTTGTTTCTTGTTGAAATGTTATTGAACGTTGTTGAAATGATCAACAAGAAACAAACGTTTTTATTGATCATTTCTGCACATTGACTTGGAGGAATTGTCAGCTTCCTCCTTTAATAAACTGCTTTCACTCCGATATTTGTGGGCTTTCTTGCATTAACTGCCAGCTTCAGGTTGGCACATTTCAATTGGGTTAATGTCTGAACTTTAACGTGGCCATCCCAAAAGGCAGATCTCTTCTGCTTCAGTAATTCATCTGTTTAGGATCGTTTTCTTGCTCCATGAACCACTTTAAGCTTCAGCTCACAGACAACGCCCTAATATTCTGTACCATTTGCTACCACAATCCAGATTCCATGGTTCCATCAATGATTGTTAGCCGTCCAGGTCCTGAGGTAGCAAAGCACCAGTGATACTTACACCATCCTGCTTCACGGGGACGGATGAAGTTTGTATGTTGAAATGCATTGTTTTTTTTGCCAAAGATAACGTTCCTTGTGCAAGCTAAACACTTCCAATTTCGTCTCCTGTATCAACAGAACATTCTATTCTTTCAGATCACACAGGCAGTCTTTGCAAAACTTGAGACAGCTGGCAATGTGTTTCTTGGAGAGCAGTGGTTTCTTCCTCGATATCCTCCACACACATACATTGTTCTTCAGTGTAATGATGCATGATTGCTTCGAAAAGCTGCTCGCTCTCTCCATCGTGACGTTACGCCTCACGTTCGAGGTATCCTCGGGCAAAGTGCACACGCTGCACACTTATCTGTTAAGACTTACCGATTATGATGACGACCACATGGAGTCAAATTTACGCAGCAATACAGAAACTTCCAAAGTGTTCACCACAATTTCACAGAACACCAGTCATGAATATAACTACAGACTGAACTTCTTGCCGAGGCAATGGAGAGAAACACCTTGGAAGATAGGCGTTGCCTTTGCAATAACATTGCACATAAATTATGGCGAGACGAGAGTTCTTGTTCAAATATCCCAAGGACAAGCCTCTTTTGGAACTGCAATTGGTTTCAGGGACTTTCACATTGAATAAAAAGGTAACTTATAAAAATCAATCGGACACAAGGATGGCAATTACAACATACCGTGTATCTTATATTTAAATCACTATTACACTTGGGTATCACAAAATACAACAGGACAATGACGTCATTACAATCTGAGAAATGTGCAGTGAAATTAAGTTATATGCATCATGCCGAAACAGTCTCTGGCCCTTAGCACATCACTGGAGACCACAGCCACCAGACAGCACACTTTACACTTCTCTCATAGGCCTAATAGGTTGTGGTCTTAAACAAAAGCATTTCCATCGCCGCAGGGCAAGTAGTAGACAGCGCGTTTACACCAGATGGGGTAATCATTTTCAGAGCTGTTTGTAAATAAAAAATAAAACTTTAAATATACACAAAGCTCTTTGACAAGGGGGTTGCGAACAACCCCCAAAGAGCATCTGTATTACTCGTTAAACCAAAGTTTAAAAAATATATAACTTTTAATAACACTTGACAAAGCCATACTGAACTGTACCAACATGTAGGATATTGACAACGTGGTTTAAAAAATGGTAATGATGAAATAAAAGCAACTTAAGTCTGTGCCAGGCCCAGAGGTCACTTGCTACGATAGGAGCCAGCCCACACTTCAATAAATTGTCTTTCAGTAAATGATCAACACCAATAAAGTGAAAACCTTTTAAATGCGTGGTTTATCAAAATACACTTCAAAGGTCATAAAGAAATTGCCAACAGATTGTTCCACCTCCAATTGTACCAATTCGGCTTCGACTCATTGATTGATTTCCAGAGGTTAACTATATTCATCAGGTCCGAATCAGGGTCATGTAGGCAGCGGTGCTATTCGACACGTGGCAGATTGTCTCAAAGTTCCAAGAGGAAGACCACACTGAATTTCACGTGGGGTGGAAAATTGGCTTTTGAATAGGTATTAGGATGGAAGATGGTACTTTGAATAAATCATATTTGAGTACTTTAATGAAATAGTTTTTTGAAAGGATTTAGGCTGAGGGGGAAGACACTAAAAAGCTTTTGAGTTGGCGTGAAGACATGGGATTCATATCACTGGCTTGGCTTAGAGTACACATCTTGTGCTACAAAAACTACTTATTATACAATATCCACCATGTATCAAGTAACTAATACAAAAATGTGTAACGATTAAAAATTCACCTAAATTGTAATACAAATCTTTATCCTTCCCATGCCAAGACTTCCCACCTTGCGATCAGCCACCTCAGCCAAAGTATCCGATTGGCTCCAGTCATCGATAGTAAATTATATTATAATTTCTAGAGGTTTGCTTTAAGAGTAAAAAAAGTAGACATTCATGATAACACCGACTTTTACTCTTAACATTACGTGTTGGTATTACTTTCCAGACAACATGTCCGCCATATTCCACTGTGATGCCACATCTCAATACCAAGAGACTTGCTTTGGCAATGCCTGGTTTGCCCACCCACTGATGTATGACTTGAGGTGAATCCTATCAACAATCCACACTGGGAAGAGATTCAAACAGGCTTCTCCATGTTCTAGGTGGAACACTCATGGAGGTGAAACTACTACGGAAACGTCTGCATCAAGAACCAAATTGTAATTTCGGCTGTAATTGTGGGATACAAAAGCAGACAAAACAAGATTTGTTTTATGAAAATGCAATGACCGTTTAAAAGTCACTGAAAAAAAGATTTCCTTGTAACACAGAATTAACATTCAGCGAAAAAATTGGATTTCTACATGTTATACATATGACTTTAAAATACAGTACCTCACTAATCGAGCGGTATAAAAATGATGAAAGAACAAAAAAACCCAAATGTAGCATATCAGGCTGCATGCTTTTTAATGAAACATTACCTATGAAGCCAAACTATATTCGAAGCACAAATCAAAAAAAGTTGATTACATCTGTCATTAACGCTGCCTTACTAGAAAACAAGTATAAAGTACACTGAAGGTCATTGCCCAAAACGGTACACCTATTAATCTATTAAACCATTAAATACCCCTTACATATATTTATGTTGTAAGGCAGTGTTAACAATGAACATGGGAAGGAGGTTTTTTTTGATTTGTGATTGTATACCACTGCCAATGCAGTCCCTTTAATACTCTAATCCTGAAGCAACATTTCAACTGGGCAGCTTAATTAATGTCTCTACTTGGGACACTTTGCTCAAGCCAATCCATCCTCAAATCCTACAGGTCAAGCCCACGTGTATTTTCATCTGACCGTACAACCCCTTATGGACAGTTCAACACTGGCACGTGGCATTCATGTGTGACATGCCCACCATGATTAGACTGTACACTTTCAAGACCATGGAACATTGCCTTAGCATTAAAGAAAACCGATACATTATACAATTTACATTTTTCATTGGCAAACCCGTCGAACAGTTGTGTACAATTTGATAGTTCCACTAAAAACGAAGGCCGGCTCCTCATTGTCTGGAAAGTAAGCAAATTGTCTCGGCCCAAATTTTATGTCTGGGTGAGACCCTCCCCGAGATTGACTAGGCCTAAAATAAACAAGAGAGACGAGCAGCTCCCTTAGGTAGGCTCTGCCTGAAAACAGCACCTGGCGAGGGCATTGACTTAAGTCGATTTCAAAGGAGACCGGCTTCGGAGTAAGGTTTAGGCTACATTTTGAAGAGTCGTCACTGCCAAGATTTTACGCCGGTGCTATGAGCCAACGTTTCATGGAAGGCGCCATCGAGCCTACTCAGCCGGCTTGTCAGAGACGGGATCCTTGATGGGCTTGACGCGGTACTTGTTGAGTGGCATGTGGTGAACCATCTCGAGTTGCCGCGTGGTGGTGCACGGCTTCATGTCCTCCGAACCCTGGCCGAGCAGCCATGCGTTGGTGGAGTCATCCATCTCAGGGGTCACGTGCACTTTGCCCCACTCGTCCCACCAGCTGTGGAAGCGCCGGTGCAGCCGCCGTGAGACGCGCTGGTGCGACTGCATGGAGGAACAAACACACGTGTGGCGGTGTCCACATTAGCGGTGAGCAACGCGTCCCACTCATTGCAACACAAACAATACACTCACAATAAAGAATATCATATTTAATAACATTTTCATTGACAAAGCGCCTTTCACCCGAGGGTCACAAAGCTCTACACAGAGCTTTGGAGAGAACAGCATGTCAACAAAATCAGAATAGATCAATTAAGTAAAATAATTATTACAAATCAATGAGGGACATTAAAACACAGGTCTACAGTGCATCACCATGCAAGTACACAGCAGTGAGCAGCATCAATAATCCTAGCTTAAAACTCATGTCACTGGCCAATTAATTAATGAGTTCATAACTGACATGTGCTCTTGCCCAAAAGAATTTTTCTGACCACAATGTGTCTGGTGATTATGTTCATTCTTGTCATGATACGTCTCATGACAATGATGACCATTATTATTAATAACCCGCTTAATACTGTACAGGGTCGTGAGCAGCAAGAGCCTATCCCGGCAGACAGGGGGTGTAAGGTGGGACTAAACCCAAGATGTGATTCAGGTACATAGAGGGCACCGGGGACAATTTACTCAGCAGGCCAAATAACCGAGAGAGCAGCATGTCTTTGGACGGTGGGAGGAAACCGGAGTACCTTGCAAAAACCCACGCGGACACGGGGAGAGAACACGCAAACTCCACACAGGAAGGCACCTGAGCGAGCAACCGAACCCATTGTGGCGTGTGCCATCCATGATGATTATGATAACAGGTCCACACTGTGGACCTGTGACGTAACACCATTATATTAACAGGACAACTATATCAAAAAGAACCTCACCCACTACACAAAAAACCTCACTACATTCACCACTAATAAAATGTACATATGCATTGTGCATGCTCATGCACCACCATCATTCAGTAGAGCGCTTGTGTCCCACTGCTAGTTCCTGTGCCGCCATTTCTGCATCAAGTGCACCTACCTGTGTGCAATTGGGCCCCCATATTAAAAAGTAGCTCAAGGACGGCGAGAGGCAGTCGTTACCTGCTGTGCACGCTGCAGGGCAGTACGTCGATAGAGATAGTCCTCGGAGTTGAACACGTACACCATCTTGTACGAGTTGAGCTTGAAGTTGCACTCAATCTTGTTGAAGCTCTCGGGCTCTCCGGGTTTGGGGGTCGTAGCGCCAGTAGTGCTACCGGCACCACTCGATCCGCTCGCAGCCTCACGGCTCTCCTTTTCCTGGCAGTCAAGCTCCCGCTGCCACTTGCGCACTCGCCGCAAATTTCTGCAGAGAGAACTTCCAGTAAATTGCCACGATCGCTTCATGGGGCAGCGGCGATTTGTTGCCCAAGCCCCCAAATAATATGGTTGTATGGTTAACATTTGCCAGAGTGTTTGGGCAGCACTTTCATTGCCAATCATAAAAAAACTCCTACAGTCACGTAAGATTGCGTTGAAACTGAAAATAATATAAGCTGCATCAGCTTTACTTCAGCATCTAACAATGACTGAGTAAATATGAGTAAAATAAATTAATGGTTATGATACATGCATCTTCCCCATTACTCAGTTGAAAGATGTAAAAACAAGTACATTTATCTGAATATAATCAGTACAAAGTTTACTCAACACCAGTGTGTTAAAAAGCAAACTGTGAAGATAGTGACGAATTGGCACTGTCAACTTTGACATACTTTACTGATTGACTGTTGTCGGGTAGTGGAGGGTTTGCGACAAACATTTTTTACGTGATTTAAGCGAAACAATTGAACGTATTGATAACATTGGTCACGAAAGCATTCGAATTAAAGGAACGATTAAAACATTTCATGTCACTCCAGAAGGCTTACCTGGGTAGGAAGACAGGCTTGCGAGCCAGGTGTTCCCTTAGCTCGGGTGATGAAAAATCGGGGCTCACATAACGGTCCACGTAGTCTGACCAGCGCTGCTCACACCCACCACCAACAACACACTAAATCGTCCACAGCAACAACCTGCGTCTCAGTCAACAACAATCCTCGTCGTCCAGCTAATGGTACAACTGCTTACAGGTTTCATATTTTAATTTGAAAGGAAAAGATAAGACCTGCTGCAAACCAAATTGTACAAGTTTCACATTTTATAAAAAAACCCACAATTGTTTTTTTTAATGATAGCAAAATTCACCATTGCTGGCAAGCCATGCTGTATACACTGTGCTGCACAGAAACAGCTGCCAATGGGTATCCCCTTGGCTATACTGATGCACGGCAATGGGATGGCAGAGGTGGTACTTTAAGGTCAAAGGTTTTGCAGTATATGCATATGATTTTCTATTCTTATGTAATTGTTGTTGACATGCTGTTCTCAACGCAGGTCTGTGCAGCGCTTTTTGACCCTTGGGTGAAAAGCGCTCTATAAATGCAATTATTATTTTTTATATAATGTTATAAACTTGACATTTCCAATTGGATAGGTGCTATGCAAATCTTTAATTTTCATCACTAACAGATACAAAGGTGTAAAATGGGTGGCATTTGCCTTATCCACATTGCTAAAACTAATGGTTCTTCTGTGGCTAAATATAGCACCAATAAATAGACAAGACCATCTTTAAATAACAATAGATTATAACGGTTTGTTTAATCAGCCTATATAATATTGTTCCAAAAATGTGTTTAAAACAAGTTTGCTTAAGAGGCTTGACTATGCCAAATAGGATTCAAAAGAGCATCTGATGGTATGAAATGATTAACACACTGGACACAATCGAGTTTGGCGAGAACCATGGCAAGGAAGGTCATCTGATAAACTTCCAAAGTAGTGCACAAAACAGGGTGGCGTTGTCACTAACAAATGTGGTGACCATACCTCGACTTCAACAGGACCATCTGAGTGGTCCTCATCTGTGTCCAGCAGCTCCACCATGAGCTTCACGCGCCCCTCACTCTGGATAAACATGACCTGCAGCATAGGTAAAATAAGGGTAAAATGCCAATAACATGCTTCCGTCATTCAAGGCAAAAGTGTCCATTCCCCTACATCATTGTAAATTAATGCTTTTGTTTATGCTTTAGTCAATTAGCCTAGGGGCCTTGTGTATAATAACACGTTTTTGATGTATTTATTTGAACCACTATCAACATTTCGTCACATTCGTCTGTGTACCAGATGCTTATATGTAACTACTGCTAACATCCGTACAATACCTTACAAGTTCAACTAGGGATGAGCTTTTTACTTGCTCTGCAATTAACATTAATGAGGACAACACATGCTTTCACCATTGATGGAACGTTTTAGTAAGTCAAATGATAGATTTCTGATTTATAGAAATTGGTGACCATGTTAATAAAACCATCCACTCACTAAGTTTGAGACGTTTCATGATACATGGTTAAAATCCATATTCACTGGGGATCTCAAACATGTGTCTAATAAGCCAGCTGACCACAATGATATATGAGCGTTATTACATGGGTACGGGGGAGGGTGATAATGCAACTGTATATTTTGAATGATCAGTGATGAGTCGGGGTGGGCAGTACCTTGAAGCAATTCTCATCGGACATATGCTGCTCGACTTTTTTTTGGTAGGCGGCCTCGTGAGATGAGCGGCTGCTTTGAGTGGCCAGACTACCGCCAGTAGCAGCTGGTGACTCGCTCAGGTACAGCTCCATGACCCGCACACACACCTCGTCCGTCACGATGTGCTGCAGCTATTGGAGAATGTTTGGGCGGAAATGAAGATTGGGAGGGGGAAGAGGGCATGTTAGTGGCGAGACAGGGTGACGCAGTGCGTGCGTAACATCTCCCCCTCACAGAATGAAAATCCTGCCTGAGGCAGTTTGAGTCCTGCCTCGGGTGCCTGCGTGGAGTTTGTGTGTTCTCCCCCTGTTATGCATGGTTTCCTCTGGGTTCCTGGTTTCCCTCCCCCCACACATATATAAAAATCTTATTAATTGGCCGACATCATAATAGACAGAATTTCAGTGTCTAGAAAATGTAAGCGCTGGCTATCTGTATGGCTGCCTTTCCCCTCCTCACCTCGCTCAGATTCCCCTCCGCCTCTGGATCCATGTCTCGTTCGTGAACGGGCATGGAATTTGCGTGCTTTACACATGGTATTATTTATAGTACTTTACTAACTTTAAATGCACCAGTTAAATCCTCAGACTTCATTATGGAATTCAACATGCCAAAATACAAGCGTACTCCCAAGGTCATGAGTTTATTAGCAATTGAGGTCTTCCTCGATCACCACGCAAGTAAAATCAACAGTGCCTAGAGACTTCCCATAAACAATTCACATGTTTAATGCATTAATTGGAAACAGCGTTGTTATATTCGTGATTTAACATATGTATCACATGCATATGTATATTAATAAAGTGCATTATACTGCACAAATCACTAGTGTATTGCATTATACCACTGCAAAAGTAGTGTGATGCATGGAAAGGTGGCAATGTGATGAACGCTTCAGACCTGGCGGACGATGTTTTGGATAAGCTTGTCCATGGTGAAGCCGATGTAGGCATGGATAGTGAACATCTCACGCAGAGTATCCTCATAGTGGGAAGACTCCATGTTTCCATCAAGCAAGTTCTTCACCATGTCGAGGAAGGCTGGGTAGTAGTCATCCACTTCCAGCTCACCTGCACTCCACAAGGAAACAATGTACGCAGCGGTCAGATCCACTCTTAAAAACTTAAGCTACATCAAACATATAAACCACCACTTAAGTGTGACCGAAATCAAAGCTAACCAGTAAGGTCCACCACATTCAGTCAAACATAGTAACGTTAACCAGTTCAATGGCCTACCATTAAGATTCCAGATAGTCTAAAAGCAACCTTAGTCAAATGAACCAGGAACAAAGGCAAATGAAGATGGTTAAGTTTTCACATTCTTGCCTTAGTTCTTAGCTTCCAAGGTGTGCTACAGCTTGGAAAGCCACTCTAGGAACTGGCCACCAGTTGATTAACTCTGTTATAACCTCAAATACATATGCTGTCAAACATGGTCATGGTGCATTTCCTAAACTTACTATAATTGCACCCAGTGGGTCAAAATACATTGATAGCAGCAGTATCTTTAAGACACGTATAAAATGCTCTTGAGTAATCGCATGCGTTATGTTTGCTGGGGCAACACGCACTCGGTTGCTTCAGCCGCAGTTGGTAGGCGGGGCTTTCCTTCTTGGCCTTCTTGGCTCCAGGCTCTGCTCCCATTCGCTCCTCCTCCATCTGCCGCTCCGCCTGCATGTAGAGCCGTAGAAGCCGTGAGCAGAGCAGCTGGTGCAGCCGGAGGAAGATATACCAGTTGTTGTTGACGAACATCAGGTTGTACACGTGTTCCAACCCCTTCAGCTTGTGCGCGTGCGTCGTGGCAAACAGAAGCTTGCTCTTGCCCGTCACGCTGCCCCCTCCTCCTCCGCCGCCCTCCGACTTGTTCCCCTTCCCGGGACTGCTGCCATCCGCCGGCCCGTTGGCCTTGCCCTCGGTCGAGTCCGTGGATGAGACCATGTTCGGGGTGGCGTCGTCGTCACCCGCGGCCGACTCCTCCATGTCGCTGAGCTCGCCGCGCGAGCCAAAAAACAGGTCGGGCACGAGGTGGTAAATGAGCTGCTTGATCTTGTGCTTGTCCTCCGTCTGGATGCCCGTCTGCCGCTTAACGTGGTGGATGATGAGTGACGCGGCATCCTCCAGGATCTGCTTGTCCTCATAATCGTAAACAAGGTGCGGGCCCGATGCCGGCGACGCGTTTCCCTCCGCCGCCTGCTCCTGGTGCTGAACAATAGCGCCATTGGGGAAAAGCAACACAGAAGTCGGAGGGGGGGGGTTATGGAAATTTTGACGACGGCTGTACTTTGCATTTAAAACTAAAAATCATGATGCTAGTAATGTGCCTGTAACGGTATGCCCATCAGGCATGCATAAATATCTATTCAAATAGTAATATACGTTTAAGCACCATTTAGGTTATGCCATTTGTAACAAGTAGCTCAATGGAATTAATTAGTGCCAATACAAAGTGAAAACAAGACCAACAGCGTCCCCATACAGAATAGTAACATTCATTAAATCGCGTGGAGTGGAAGGCGAAACAATCCACACGCATTGACAAGACATCCAATCTGAATCTCCACCACCACCACCATTTAGAAATTCAAGCAACTGAGAAACAAACAAGGCTTGGATGAGGGATCCCTTACCTCATCGTAGATCGTTTCAATCTCATTCAGGAGGCTTTTTGAGCGCAGGGCCTTGGTGTCGTTCTGCTTAAAGTTGATGCCCTGGTGGTCGAGCGACTTGAGGTAGTACTTCTCATTCTGCTCACGCCAGATCTTGTTGAAACCACGCTGCGCCTCACGCCACTCCTCGTCCTTTGCCTTCAGCCTATAAGCAACAACGTGGAAGTGAGTAACGCACCGAATCACCAGGTGAGCCCAGTGTTTCTGGAATGCATTTGGCCATGAGGTTTGCTGCTGAAAGGGGAGTTAATGAGCCACCCGCAATTAAGTGACATGGATACACAAGCTTCAAAACTAGCATTGTGACACAGGATACAATTGATCACTTGGATGAAAGATCAATGCTTGCGCAGCATAACTGTATAAACTGTACATTTAATAAGGCTAAAAAGCATTAAAAACTATCAACCCTGGAATGCGATATTAAGCGCAACACAATCTCATTGTCAAACCTGTCTACATGTAACGAAATCGAAGAGTTACCGGCATAATGGATTTTCCACAGCAATAAATAGCGCATTGTAGTAATGCCTTTTATTCATTCAGCACACGAACATAGAACAGCAGTAGCTTTACAAGAAAATTACTTTGAAAGTTTTTTTCAAACAAAGCTTCAAATGTTTGGACAACGGTACAAGACCAAAATTTGTCAACTTAAATGACAATTCATAAAGTGACTGGGGGCAGGGCAACAAGATAACAAGCGTTTTCAATGTTATACTAAATGCAATCTACACACCACACACGAGAACAATCTTACCTCTTGAGGACCACGGGCACGGCAACGGCGGGGTTCTTCTTGAGACCGTCGATGATCTCGTTGGCCTTGTCGCCGTAGATACGCTGCACGGCCTTGCGGTGCACGACCTCAGAGGTGCCGCCCAGGCAGCCGTCGAGGTGGAAACGCGCCTTGTCCTCCTCGGACATGCGCGACATCTTCTTGCAAACGCTCTCCATCACGCGGATCGTCGACAGGTTTGTCTCCAGGACGTAATCCAGCTGATGGCAGACACGGCGGAGTGTTGTAAACGGCGAGATGTGGGTGGTGCAGTGAGGGGTAAGGGTGGCCGGCCAGTCGCTCAAAAAAAGCGACCATTCGTGCAAAAGCTCTTTAGAACAAAAACACAAAGCAGCGGGAAGCAAGAGATGGAATCTTCGAGTGCTCGAGGCAAACCTGAATGCCAAAGTTCAGCAACAAGCATTGGTTTAAACCTAATGTATACAATGTGGAAGGCAAAACGTTAAAGGAAAGGAATGCTCGATAGTCATCCTGAAAGAACAGCACTCAGGAGCAGTTTTCATACATCGAGCCACGAAAAACCTACATCGTTAGGTTGATTAAAACATTTAAACACTGCAAATACGGAGAGGGCCAGCAGGACAGATTGAAATGATCAGGAAGACAGGTACCTCAAATCTTTCATCCTCGCAGCGGTAAATATGCTCTTCGTACTGAGTCTTTTTGGAACTCACAAATGTCGAATCCTCTGACCATGATGGGAAGGACACCCAGGTGTCATTCAACACCTGTGCCATAAAACATAAGCAGCTTAAGTTTTGCTTCTACTATTAGACAGAGCAGCTCCAAAGAGCAATGCAAGACATGGTATAACACAAACAAGCCAAATCAAGATTCCTAGCAGATAATTTCCCGCCTCATACTTGTATCCACACCTCTTCACTTACCTCACGGCACAATGGTGTACGCCCACTACACTTGGGCTGTTGGTAACTCTTGGGCAGGGCACGGTAGCTGGGGCCCAGACGCTTGCAGGAAGCATAGTCGATCTCCATGGCAATGCCCTCAGCCGAGCGATCTTTGGGCAAGGCCTCAGGGTGAGAGAACTCCTTGTAGCCCACGAATGTCTTGAACCAGCTGAAGAGCTCTGGGAACTTGCTGTGAGGGGGCATAATAAATTCAGAATCTGGTCAAGAAGCTATCCCTTTTTGGCCTATAGATACAATAATATTTGAATGATTGCTCATGATTTCCTATAAAAAATCCTGTACATTTTTGTCCCCCCCCATTAGCCTTCACGAAAGAATATAATTTACACTCTGAAATCCATCCATCCTCAAATGCCACTCGATACACTTGTCTTGAGCTTTAATGCTGAAAAGTATCCAAACAACGTATTAATATAGCCCTAGCAGTCACATACCCCAGGAAGGGAAACACCAGCTGCACCAGCTCCGCACGCGACACCACCTCTTGGTTGAAGAGTACAAGGCACCGCAGGAAGTTCTCGTACACTTCGTGGCTCTTCAGTGCTTTCCGCACCTAAATACACACGCACATTTAAAACATCGCTTGGATTTAAATAGCAAATCAACAAAGCCGCATTTAGGTTGTATAACTAAGGAAAGAAATGCTTATTTTTGGCAGCAAGGAAATGGCGCCTTTAACGTTGTTAACATAAGGTGGAGAAAATCACAAGAGGCTCCACAGTCAGACAGTAAGACACCCCAGTAAGTCTTGGCTTGAAAGTGGTTTAAACGTGCACAGACCCAGGGGGGGAATATTTCCAATCATTACAGAAGGAGCAATCTCCACTGAGGAGAGGTTAACGAGCGTTTTTTTACAAAAGCCTTGGTTGCTGGAGGATGAGAATAGACAAAATAGGCAGGGGTGAGTCCATGGAGCCTCTTGAGAGCGAGGGCAAGATTGTGGATGCATGAAGGCAGTCAAGAAACCAGAGAGAACAAGGATGTAAACGTCACCGACTCGTGTGGTTGAGTGACTGATAATTTGGAAACATTATTGTTAACCTGCTGTTGGATTACTTAGTTACGGAACCTAGTGTTTTGTGGTACTGAAGGGAAATTGTATCGGCACTAACAATTGTTAAAGGCAATTCAATTTCAGTATGTTATTAACATTCATTTCAAATAACAAATGATTGTTTTACTATTTTCTTTTCTTATTAAAACGTTAGTAGAGCTGTCCCTCAATGTTTAAGGTTCAATAGGATTACAGTTACTTTTAGTGGTCACTTCCTTCATTATTGCACCAAGCAATCTAGGGGGTTTTCACGTAGCGGCAGAGCTCTCAACTGATAAAGGGAAGCAAACGTTTGAATATAAAACTGACTGGACTAACTTCGGCCAACTAACGTGTCTGTCAAAATAGTGGGTTCAGCAGGCATTTTATGAAATATTTGATCATGGCATAGGACGCTGATATAACAAGTTGAATAGGAGGGTTTCATGAAGGAGATTTACAATAAGTCACCTAATCAGTGAGGCTAATAAAATTACATAATGAACTACTGCCCTTGAAATGTGAATGGTTTTATATAATTTTCTAGCAGATGACAGATCTACTGATTGAATTACAGTGCTATGAGAGCGAAAAGCTAGCATTCATTTTTACCTCTCCATGTAAAGATGACACGAGCTTCTTCAAATTTCTTTATTTGTAAATTATGGGAAGCTATATAGTTACAGAACCTCAATTATTGAGTCTTTTCCACCCTTTGGTGTTCTGCTTTATCTGGTACATTTGCAAAATCGTTTTCCCTGGTATACAACCAGTGTTGGATGAGTACCTCCTGTACCCATGCCTGCCTTTACACGCTGGAAAAAAAAAAATTTGCACAGTGCTACCTTATCGAAGAAGGCGTACTCCCCAAGGCTGCCGTGTTTGCTAGAGTCTGCGCTTGACGCATCCTTGAAGCTGCTGGGCTTCAATTTCTTCTGCAACGTAAAGCGTGGCGACGGGCTTGCTTTTGAGGCCTTGAGTGGGCAAAAAAAAAACAAGAGTTAAACAATTGCAAGTATCCAACAAAACGCAGGATTTTTAAAGAGACCACATATGTGATGACACAATTTAAACTGGTAAGCCCATTCTTACTTTCATACAAATAACATGCAGACACGCAAAATATAAGCATACTATCCAGATTTCAGTCGAAACCCAAAATGTAACCACTCCAAAAATCCCAACCCTAAAAACACTTCCAACTGGACTTGGGCCAATCCCTAACCTAACTCACAAATCACACCGAAGCCCAAGACATACATAATGCAAAACAATAATTACCTGACAACTAGCCCCATATCAAGACCCTAAAACCTGTTTACATTTGGTTCACGCTTAACTTACACCATTATGCTCAAAGCCTCGCAGACCCCCATGCTAGTATGGGTGGTGGAAGGCAGTATCATAGTGGTGTGGTGGTGGTCGATATTCTCCAACGCTCACCTTGGCAGGTGGTGTGGTGCCAGGCCCGCTGAGCCGCCGAATCTGGCTGCCATTCTGGCTCAGACGCTTGGTGCTACTACCCATGCCGAGCAACTGTTTTTTTACCGTGGCGCCATGGTCATTGTGCACCGAGTCCACCTTCTCGCAGGTCTTCGTCAACAGCTGTAAGCATATGATGCACTGACCAATGACAACACATCCTGCATCTACATCAACAAAGGCTGAAGATAAGGAGTATACATTTGGTGCAATTTACCACGGCTAGGCTCCTATGGATGCCAGCTTTGAAAATGAGACATCAACAAAGCATTTATTTATGGAGCAAACAAATTCTTAAGCTCAGACATATTTTCGAATATGGTGTAATGGGTTGTTGTGACCCACACTCCCCCTGCAGCCACCACCTTCAAAAGGCCAAAAGAAATCTATTGCTGAACTGAACCGCGACCAAATGGTAACAATTCACTCAATCACAAGCAGGGTAACCCATTACTTGTCCAATTAATAAAGCCTAAGAATTACAAGAACACTTTTAGTCTGGCTCCAATTGCCTCAGGCCTCTCAGTCTTGGCTGTATTAATAGAATTGGCCATGAATGACTGCAACTGTGATGCAATAAGGAAGATTGAAAGCTAAAAAGAGCACAATAAAACGTTGAGCAAAGCAGGTCGAGGATTAAAACCGCAGCTTAAATCACTCGCTGCAACAGCTTCACACCTGCAGAGCCAGGCCCCAGCATGCAAGTAAAGCACTACGCCAGTCAAATCAGATGTACTCTTGAGCAAAACCAGTTAGGATTTAGGTGATCATATTCAGTATATAGATTTGGTTTTCAGGTCCCACTAAAGGGCTTACGTGAGAACCATTGGCATCTGGGAGGAACTGGCCAAACTCCGCCAGGAGGTCCTCCTGGTTCTTGAAGAGCCTCGCAACCTCAGCGTACACCTCCTGCTCCGTCAGCTTGGGCAGGTAGTTCCCGCCAGATTCCTTCATGTTCCGTTGCTCCTTCTGCAAACGGTGTAGTGTGTTAAGTGGGCGTTTGGGACCGCGTGTAACTTTTTTCTCTGAAAAGTTGTATAACAAACATCAATTTCAGCTTCACGATGATTAAGGTGGTTGTACTATACAGCGCTCATGTGTTTTTGGTTCAGTGCCGGAAGGTCCAGGCAGAGCAACAAAATATCACTGCCAAACAACATGCAGTACAAGTGGAAAACACACGAGGGCTAAATATAAATTATCGTGTTTATTGCCAAGCCAATAAAACTCAAAGCCCTTGGTTTCGTCAATGATTAAATACAGTGGTGAAAAAAGGTTTGTGAACCCTTTAGCATTTTCTTATATTTCTGCATGAATTTGACCTAAAATAATAATTGCATTTATAGAGCGCTTTTCACCCGAGGGTCACAAAGCGCTGCACAGAGCTGCGGAGAGAACGGCACGTCAACAACGACATTTGAACAGGATATCGGCAACAATAAAATTTTTTCGATTTTTTTTAAATACACATCATTCCAGAACATGTAAAATAGGGTCTGACTTTCAACTATAATTTTAAAATGAAAAATTATCAGTGTTAATACCTATATTGAGAAATGGTTTAATGTAGCATTTATCATATAATATACAAGCCAGCCTGTAGAAATTGCTTGTCTATTCCAGAATTCATGGTTGTGTCAATGAAAACAAGCCATCCATGTTCGGAGACAGAAAATCAGCGCCAAACAATTATACTTCCACAACCATGCTTTACGGTTGGGATGAGGTTCATGTTGCAGTTTTGGTTTTTACCCAACATAACGTTGCTTATCCAAGTCAAAAAGTTCCACAGACCATTCTACCATAGCCTTCTGGATCATCCAGGTGGCCTTTGGTAAAATTAAGATGGGCGGCAATGTTGATCTTGGAGAGCAGTGGTTTCTCCTTGCTATCCTCCATTGTACATCATTTTTGTTCAGTGTTTTCCTGATGGTGGACTCATGAACACTGATATTCGTCAATGCTGCAAGAGATGCTAGCCAATCCTTGGACATTACCCTGGGGGGGTTCTTTGTTACCTCCTAAATCATTGTACACGTTGCCCTTGGAGCGATTTTCGTTGAATGACCATTCCTGGAGAGTGACAATGGTGTTTAATTTTCTTCATTTTTACACTACCTGCTTGAAAGAGGATTGGCGCTCAACATATTTAGAAGTGGTTCTGTAACCTTTTCCCAACAGATGATTAACAACAACTCTTTTTCTAAGTTCCTCAGAAATATTTTTTGATTTGTGCACTATTTGTTTATCCCATTTATCTATTATTAGGCCTTAGATGAACAATTCATCCCATTTTAGGTAAAATTTACACAAAAACAGAAAAGTCTAAAAGGTTCACAAACTCTCACCATTGTAGAGGCTGAAAGGTATAAACCCAAACCCCTCCCCACCTTCCAAGGAGACCCACCCAGGAAACCCATGATATTTACTAACATAAATATGCCGTTAAACTCACAATTTAATAATAATATAGTAATAAGAATTGTACTGCTAGAGCGCTTTTCACCTGAGGGTCCAACAACAATACATTTCATAAGTACATCAAGGTAATAACACTGAAATAAAACCAGCTATACTAAATCAAGCAATTAATTTAGTTCCTTTGATTACCACTTTCACACCACTGAACACACACGAGACAAGTACGCTACCACATACACTTATAGTTACAAGCTGTAACCTAATGCCACTGCCACACACCTGATAAGTGTGCAGGATCTCTAGGAAGGCCTTGTAGATGTCAGGCTGGCCCTGGAAGCGATTCTTGATTTTGTTGACATAGTTGATTGCATGATTGAACTCTACGGGCTGCGTGCTGTGAAGCTGCGGCTGCGGCGTTCCATGCAGTCCTCCAGCTGCACCGCCACCACTGCCGCCACCGCCACTGCCTCCTCCAGCACCAGGACCAGAGCCCTGGCTCGCCTGGCTCGCGGCTGCATGCTGCGTTGGGAAACTGACCAGCGCAGCAGCCGCAGGTCCCGACGGCGTAACCGGTGAGCTGGGCACAGCCTGGCGAGCAAGATTGTGCACATGGGGGAAAAGATGGACATCAAATTGTATCGGGGTGACAGTATCACAGTAAAGCGATTTCCTCATTGAACAAGCTTTGACATAAGTGACCGAGGTGTGCCTAGTTAGTTCATGTTGCCTATTTGAATGGCCTATACAGCTCAAAAATTAACTGCTTCATACTTGTCCCACTACAAAGCAATTTGTAAAGCATTATTGGACATTGCTTCGCCTCTGAATTTCCAAATGTGTTAAAATTACAGTGCTGTGACCTTGCCCAAGTACAAATCGGGCCCAACCTTTTACTTCCAATCTATATACATCAGGCCATGCAGCTGCACAATTACCTTGCCGAGTTTTGGTGTGGGTGGTTGTGTTGGCGAGAGCTGCGGGTGAGGGATGCTGCTGAGCGGGTGAGGCTGCACGTTGCTGTGTTGTTGCTGCTGCTGCGGTGGCGGTGGCTGCTGCACAGGTTGGGCCGACTGCGTGGGCGTCGTCACACTGATCAGATCATTCGTCTGCACTTCAATTTTGTAGCCCGGTGGCAAGAAGGTGTTGAAGCCCATGATGAGATCTGGATGTCCCTTAAATAGGTTGGAGACCCGGCTGATGACGCCAGGCGTGTCGATGCTGTGTGAAAAACATAAAACACGCATACGCTCACATGGAACCCGGTGAACATTTGAGGAAATGGAACAGCCTTAATGATTAATCCTCAGCTTCATATGGCGAGTCATCAAAATTCAACTAATGAATATTTTTTTTCCATTAATCTTACTTCAAACTCCTCTTTTTTTTAGCTTAAAGGTGACAAGACATTTTTACTAAAAGCATAAGTAATCCATTCGTGCAAGAAACAATCCACATATGTACAACTGGAACTGATTTTAATTAATGAATTATTATATATCACCTAATAACAATAGGCTTGCAATATGTCTAGACCTAATGAATTGTTACATTTCAATGACATAGGACTGCAATAAGTCTTCTAGATCACAATTAAATGTGTTAACAATGAAAAGGCAGAGACTCGATCACAAACAGAAATGTTTTGTAACAATCAGGCACGCAGAAACTATTTTGGCCCCACACAGGTATTCTATGTGACTGCGAATATGCCTGCCAGGCATCTTTTGGTGCCTCTGTGGGACACTCATGAGTGAAGCCTCACCTTTGAGACTTGAACTCTTTCATGATGTCTAAAAAATCGTTGTACACCTGGGGCTGGTTGCCAAACTGTAGCTTCACCTGATCTAGGTAGGAGAGGGCATCCTCCACCTGGGATGACAAACAAGGAGAGTGGGAGGAACAAAGCAAAAATGTTCATCAAATGTTTCAACATATGTATATGTGGGTGGGAAATAGATACATTTTACCAATTCTATCGAAGTAGCTTGCAAGCTCAGAAAATAAAGTATTCGATGTGCCACATTATCACATTTGAAAGAGCTATTTGATTTATACATGTATCGCTGTGTTTTTTATTTTCTGACTGCTTTAACGCTTCTCAAATTACATTAATGTCAAGGTTTTTCGTTCTGCTGTATAGCACCAAGGCCCTCGATTAGGCATTTTAAAATCTTATAAATCGTACCAATTATAATAATTATATATTCTATTTAACACGTTGTGCTATACAATAAAATTATTTGATTCTTGCATATTTGATTTATTTGACCATATGTTTATATCACATTTTCTGAAATATAACCGTTGTGTACAAAATATTTCATTGTTTAAATTACAAATTGATACTTTGCAAGAAGAAACTACTTCGACAACTTTAAAGAAAACACATCGTGAAATGTCAAGTAGATTTCTAATTTTGATCATCTATAACCCAGACAATTTTAACTCCATCAACAAACCCCATGACCACATATTTATAGTTACATTAAGCCACTAACATTGCTATTAATAATCATCACCATGTTTCAACATCAATAATGCGAGTGTGGTGTGGGGCTGACTTACAGAAGTTGTGGTGGAACGTTTCAATACCTTCAGACGCTGAAACTGCTGTCCGTGTGGCTGTGGCTGCGTGTGGGGATGGGAGCTGTGCGGGATGGGCTGGGGGTGTGCAGTGGGTAGTGACGCGGAGTGGTGGTGAGGCCCGTGGACGCCTGGGGATTGCCCCAGTGAGCCCTGCGGAACAGTTGGAACCTGTTGGCATTCACAGACAAGCATTAACGACCTCAGCATACTAAACACTGCATGCCAGCAGAAATACCAGGAACACAGCATGAAGAGATTACAGTAGTCTGTAGTCAGACTGCATGAAAATAAAAAAAACATGAAAGGTTATGATAAACATCACACATGTGCGTAAACGATACTCAAATATATACATTTAAGCAATGTTTAATGTCCACGGTTTGGCTCGAGTGAGTAAGAATTGTCCATTAACTTATGCGAGATATATTCAATAAGAGGCGATTTTTTTTCGGCAAATACGTACTGTTGGGTGCGTGGGTCAGTCTGTCACTTCAACAAATAGCACATTGTATATACTCAAATGAGTTGCTAAGCTTGTCGGACCTCAGAGAGTAAAGAGCAGTGAATGGTGAGATCGGGAGGTGGTAGTAGAGCAATAGTTTTGAATGTATTTTTGTGGATCTTTGATTGCAACCTCAACTTCAAGGTACAGCATTGCAGTTTCTACTCACATGCCAACAATAATTCATGGCAAAAGGCAAAACAGCAATGCAATACGCTCCAAACACAGGTTTGCACTCAGATTTTGGAGGTATACACCATTATTAATAAAAAGGTAAAGGAGAAATGTAATCTCAATATTACTACAATCTAACAATAGACGTTATGCCATTGGTTTCTACGCATTGCCACGAACATGGTAATCATTTTGGTTTCTGACGATCGCTAACGTGAGTGGCAACATATAAGCATGCTGCAATAATAAATATCTAGCTATCTTTATTTGGCCACCTACTATAAATCTGCACTGACCACCATTGTGAAGTATGTTGAAAGTGCTACCATGACAGAAATCGCATGGGGAGGCATTCATACAGCGGTTGATTGACAAAGGGTTGTAAATTGTGTAGTTAAATAAAATGTTACTCGCCTGAAAAATGTACTATATTCACAGATCAGGACCCGAAATGTTTTTTTTGTTATGAAAACGTGTCACAAATGGACCAAATATCCCATAAAACCGTTTGTAATTTTAGGCTGAAGGCAGAAAATTCCATTATATAAATAAAAACGATTTGCAAACCGCACAATCCCTTGGTCTCAAAACTTGAGCAAGTTAATAAAACACTTAAAAGTACTCTCATCTCATTATCTGAAACCGCTTAATCCTATATAGGGTCACGGTGAAGCCGGAGCCTATCCCGGAAANNNNACGGGGAGAGCATGCAAACTCCACACAGAAAGGCACCGGAGCTGAGAGACTCGAACCCGGGACCTTCTTGCTGTGAGGCGTCAGCGCTAACCACTGCGCCAAGTACTGCCAAATACATTAAGCAAATTTACAGTTCAGACATGCTCTGCAAAAAATTGAATGTTGAGAAGGCAAACCGATTGTTAAAGCTAGTGGCTATTATATTTCCTATATACTTTCATATTAAACCGTTACACACGACTGAGTTAATACCCATACAGATTAAGTCCCGTGTGGGATGCCACCTCAACCGAACGGATTCTCATTAATAATAATATTCCTATCATTTGTAATTTTGTCCAAGTCATTAAAACCAACATAATATGGTCACATTTACAAGTACCTTTCACGAGCCAATGCATTATTGTTGGCACAAGAACCATTTTATATCATCGCATTGTCAAATGACTACTGACCTATACGGTTTTCAGTTGGGCGACAATGACATTGAACTCGATCGCCCCAAAGAATTTGGCACGAACATGTATGGTGTAAGGAGTGCGCACGTGTGGGTACCTGGTACGTTGGTGTCGTCGAATAGTGGATGTTGCTTGCTGGTGGGACGTTCTCTGAAATCTGATCGTATACAGACGGGGCAGGTGCTAGTGCCCGGTGCTGAGGGCGAGGATAGACACCCTCCCCCCCAGCTCCAATCCGTGGCGTCAGCGGTCCCTGCTGCTGCGGAGGCTGCTGTTGCGGATGCTGCTGGTGCTGTTGCTGGCCACCGCCACCTGGCACATTCTCCTGTTCATCCAAGCGGCGCTTCATTCTACCAACATGGAAGCAGAAGGGCACACGTCAGCTATGCCTAAGCCCGAGACCAATCCCCTGCGAAGGACATTCCCGGCTGGCTCATAAGGCTAATGCTGTGTGAGATCACTGAGCCGGAACCCTGGAGATCCTCCTGGGTACCAACGAGGTTTTTACTTTCCCATAATTAAAATCAGGTTCAAGTGCAGGGAGATGGTCCAATTAAGTTTCTCACTTCATTTGACTCAACCCAGCAAAAGACTGCCATACAATGAACGCCGCTTTTTAACAGAGCGTGCGACAAGAGCACCAATGCAGATGAGAGGCCATAGAAAAGATCTACGTCACCCTCCAGGGAGGCGATTCTCTAACATAGGGTAACACGGCTTCCTTTGGAGGGTAATAGAAATCTTACCGCACGTGGTCAATAGCAACGTTAGAGAATGCATGAGACAAAACACATTTCTCTATAAACCCAAGGTTTTGGGTTGGCATTTATAGTTCAACAAAAGGCTCAAATTATATTCCCAACAGTCTAAAAATTTCAGCCAGCCTTTTAAAGTTAAATTCTGGTGCATATTTGCCATCATTATAAAAGCTTATAGACCTATACCTTTGAAAAGCACAAAATGTAGGGAAAGCACCATCAAAAATATTAACATATGAATGCATGCCAGTAGGAAAACAGAACAAAATATACTTAATAACAAAGGCATGCCTTCAAGGTGTCAATTGAAACTTGTTACACCTTTAATTGAAGTTAAATTAACGATCCAAAAACGTAGAGAAATAAATTACTGTTAACATCTTATAAATCAAGTTTCACACATATCCAACTTCAATGTTGGAAAAACTAACATTTCTGTACACGTTATCACCACGGTAAGAAATCACGTTACCCTGACAAATGCCACTCAGCTGTAGAGAATAACACTCGTGCTATTCATTCATTAAATTAGCTTCCCGATGAGCTCTTAAAGGGGAGTATACCACAAGTATTCTTTACAGTACTACAAACCAAACCAATATCTTGCAGGGTTTTTTTTATTTATGTGATTAAACACTAATTAAAATGTATTTTTTTGTTCGTTTCAGAAATTCAAATGACATTACGATTATTACAGTTTATAAAAGGTTCTTAAAAGGGGGATGAAAGCGGTGATATTTGATTCACCTTTACCCAAGAGCGAATTAAATATGGCAGCGCATGCTTTGCTCTATTGTTGTTTTAGTTTATTAATATCGTTGGAACCACAATTAATTTTGCCCTGGAAATGTTTCCTTTCCCCTAATGGGATTTCTGAAATCCGATTTTCTTTTCAAAGCCATGTTTGAGAAATCAGACTTTTATCCTAATCTCCACCAGCAATCAGCAACGAAGCACCCAAGGGAGTAAAAATTAGTATAGAGGGGAGCTGGCAGGAGCAATCTAATTATTCATGTTCAAAAGCGTGCCCTTTTCCACAGTCAGAGGTGGCTTAGTAGGGCTCAACGTGCTGTCTGTGAATGGACGTGTGCAGCCATGTGAGATTGTCTACTCCAATCCATTCCAGCTTTGCTCGACTCCATCAAGCCACGTGCAGCCGCCCTGCAGGCGAGTGACCACCCACCCCACCGTGTGGTCTCACAGTGTTATTCCTTGTGCCATGCCGGTAAGTGTTCGACTACAAAATTGCGTAAAAACAAGTATCGTGATTGGGGGGGATGAATGTACGCTGGTTAGTGTAATAAAATAAGTTTGCAATTCCCTCTGGACCAAAACGACGCAATCCGAAAGTCTCATCTCATTGTCAGAAACCGCTTAGTCCTGTACAGGGTCGCGGTGAGCCGGAGCCTATCCCGGCAGACACAGGGCGCAAGGCATGGATACGCCCACGATTGGACGCCAGTCCATCACCGGGCACTGCGGGCAATTTAGTCTGCAAGTCAATTAACCTATGCAGCAACATGTTTTTTGGACTGTGGGGGGGGAAACGGAGTACCCAACAAAAACCCACGCGGACACGGGGAGAGCATTCAAACTCCACACAGAAAGACACCCGAGCCGAGATTCGAACTCGGGACCTTCTTGCTGTGAGGCGACCGCGCTACCCACTGGGCCACCGTGTCGCCCACAATCCGAAATTAAATTTGTTAAGTTACATTTTGAAGTGAAAAGCATCGTAGACTTAACACATTTTCTGCCAAAGCAAGTTTAACAACCATTAATGCACTCTACTGAAAGATGACCATGACAAAACATCGTGCCACCAGATCTATTTTAATAATATTAATTGTTCGGTCGGTGCACCTTCACTCACTATCGTAATCCCTTCAGAAGTCCTAATCAGAATACGTACCCATATCAAAATGCAATATTGCCCAGCCACCTTTAAGGATCTATACAAAATCGAAGTTGTGAAACGTATCACGTGGAAAGGTATTTCTGCAAAAAACACAAGTGGCTATAACATAAAGGCA
Organism: Mordacia mordax; assembly: GCA_036362905.1. Classification (NCBI taxonomy): domain Eukaryota; kingdom Metazoa; phylum Chordata; class Hyperoartia; order Petromyzontiformes; family Petromyzontidae; genus Mordacia; species Mordacia mordax. The sequence goes on from JAZEWT010000016.1 coordinate 5,240,324, forward strand.
AACGGTTTTAGTTTGGTCACAGCCAGCTTGATGTAAATGCCACAATCGTTTAACATATTACTAGCAGAGATCACTCGGCTGTCTCGGGTTCATACTTAAGACGTTGGTTACATCTAACTGATAAGACTGCCTTGTTGGACGATCTGCATTTCATCCTTATCCTTGTTATACTTACCCTCAATTTATCACGTCGTTCCCTTCATAATTTTGCAACGCACATTGCGAACGAATTCCTTGAATTTAGATTATTTTCATCCAATTCATGCAGTGCTTTACACCCCAGGGATTTCCTTGTAAAAGAGCCGGGCAGCTCGATAAACGGAATCACAGGTGTAAACACAAACTTAGAAACCGAATCTTCATTTCGTGAAACGGTCACGCAATAACACACTAAATAACGGCTCCACAATGCAAGACAACACCAAAGACGCAAAGGAATAGCTACAGTACAACCAAAAAGGTAACAATAGATTAACATTTTGTAGCCACGCGCTAAACTGTCGCGCTATAAAGAGGCAAGCAGCAACGCCTATCAGACGGATGTTACATTAACAGATGGTAAATGAGACTCGTTATTAACCATCAAGCATTCCTTAGCAGAAAAGGGGGTGGACAACCTATACTAATCTTGACAGTAACGAATAATACTATTGAATCGTGGTTTTTCACGCGACGATATAGAATAATTTTCATCTGCACCTTTACCGTTTACCTCCAAAGGGTCCAAAAATATGTTAAGACAATACATTCTGCTTTTAAGACCTGTGTGCACAAAGCTCGTTTAACCTAAATTTTGAAACGTGCTCGCTATCCCGAAAGAGCAGCTCTCGAGTCAAAATTCTCATAGATAGAGATGTTAAAACCCTACATCAATGCATTACCATAGGTTAATTGGCTTGTAGACTAAATTGCCCGCAGTGCCCGGTGATGGACTGACGTCCCATCGTGGGTATGTCCCTACCTTGCGCCGTGTCTGCCGGGATTGGCTCCGGCTCACCGCGACCCTGTACAGGACTAAGCGGTTTCTGACAATGAGATAAGATCAATGCATTACCAATCTGTTCCGTAAAACAGGCGGATACATTAATAACCAAATGACTTAGAATCGCAGGTTAGCTTAGGGATTCTATGCCTATAGCCTTTCAACATATCATCCACACCTTTCCTGCAGCGGGAATGATTACAACTTTTAAAGTGCGCCATTAAAGCCAACATAAATTGCTGTGATTGACATTACCGAAAAAGTGGGGCGTTGAACTCGGCCAAGGTTTCGGCCCGAAGGATTGTAAAAAGATGCTTAATTATTATAGGCACTGTATCGCTCAGCCACAGCCGAAAATACTGGGCTACCATACCAGGTGTACCGTTTAATACGGACACTTGAACGCGTTTCATTTCAATAATTCAGCAAGTTTAGACCCACACACAGGCCAACGTGTTGGGATAATTGTCCTTCAAAGTAGTGTGTTAGAATATGGCATGTCGAGGGCTCGACATTATAAACTCGGGCATTAAGATATTGTCAAGGCGCGATTGCATTATAAGTTTTACCAGGTTCTAAAGTCTAAACGCAGTGTCAAATTAAAAACCGCACTTAATATGGAAGGACTGTAACTAGTACAGTATTTCCCCGGATGGGACGAAATAAGCAGGGGAGGTAGGCACTACTGTCGATATAAATAACTTTCTATCCATACATTTTAACAAAATCACACACCATTATTAAGTTAATTTTAAATAAAACTGCCTTTTTAGCTTTCCTGCAAAGTTATGTTTGGGTGTTTTGAAGAGACTGTGTCGCCAAATCAGCTCTTCTTGTCGCCTATCTGCGACCACATAGGCCAAACAGCTGCCACTGTACGGCCACATTGCACTGGATGTAGAATCTAAATACGGCATCATTATGAACAACATATATCGAGGCTCTTGAATAAACAAACTGAATCACCGCCTTCATAAATTAAGCCTTCCGCCAAACGCACTGTAGATATAGGAACAACTCCGCTTACAAAGCCACTGCTGGATGAGGGCCCTCCTCCACGCCGTTATAATGTATCGCAGCGGTTCGCTCTAGGCCGGACGCACAGACGGTGGGCGCACTGTATCCGAGCAACTGTACGGTGAAAGTGAACGATAGCCTCCGCTGTACATAGCAGGCAAATGAACTGCTGTTCCGACCAGGCCGCCCCCCTCCCGCACCGCTTTAAAGGGGGCCTAACGACTGCGATACGAGGCTGCGACACCTACAGCCTTGGAAGCCTAGGCGGCTGTAAAAAAAGAATGTTACGACACGCTGGTGAGACAACTCAACATCCTTCACACACGTTTACAATGTAAACAGAAACCCGCGTTTAGAATGTAAACGTGTGCGCACGAGTATAACGCTTTTTTTTAGGTCATCTTCATCATTTAAACGGCTATTGGATGTAAACTCGCTCGCGTTCGTTGCGCTCGACAGCGTACGGCCCCGGCGCCTGCGAGCAGCCGCGAATGTGTCCCTTTAATAATTAATAATAATAATCATAGGAGCGATTAAGAATGAGTGAGGTGACGATAGCGCATTGAAAACGACTAAAGGCAAGGCGCAGCTTCCGCCCCTCGCCGTTGTGGACACACAGAGAGAGGCGAGCGAGCGAGATTATAAACCAGCGAACGCTACAACCCGACGCAACTTCGCTGGGCGAAGGCGACTTCGCGGAGTCAACTCGGGCGCTCGCCCCCGCAGGCGAGGCGCAGCAAAAAAGGCCAACGCGAGACGGCGACTAAAGTTCGAAGCCGCACGTAGACGACGACCGAACGACGGCGACCGAATGAATAAGCGACGCCCGCCGAGCAGAGGCGGGCCTACGCGAAAAGGCTTTATCATGGCGAACTAAAAACAAGAGTCCGCGCTCGCCTCGGCTCGCCCTCCTCCTCCTCCCCCCTCCATTCCACCGCTACCCGCACTCAGGCCGCGCTCACCCGTTCTCCGGTCCGGGGGGGGGAGCCCCCGCGTCCCTCGCGTTGGGCAGCGCACACGAGAGAAGGGGGGGGGGAGAAAAAAACGTCGCTCGTCTCGGACGGCAGCGCGTTGAAAAGATTTTTTTTTAAAGAAGGAAAAGCGGCCGAAACGTTTTAAGCGACTGTGCACACGAAGCGAAGCCGCCTCCAAACACCACCGCCGCCGCCACCGCCGCCGCCGCCGCTTGTTGGTGCGAGGCTCGGTGCTCAAAACGAAGGGGGGCGGGCCTCGACAGAAACCCGCGTGACGTCACGGCGCGCGGCCAATCGCGACGCAATTTCGGGTTTGGCGCCGAAAAGCGAGACACGCCCAGTTTCTCCTCCGCCCTTAGCCACGCCTCCCCCCACACACACACCAAACTAAGCTTTAATATTGTTACTTAATATTTACTTAACGCCCAGATTAGCCGTACGGTTTAGTCACAGTGTCCAAATAAAGGGCTGCCCATGTCGATTGTCCCGACTAAATCGTTCCCTACCGTAACCTCCTTAGCTGCCTCCCTGTCGGGACAACTGTCAAGAAGAGCTGCATCGCTCAACGGTTCCTTGAAAACTCAAATGAGACCCCGAGTTGTGGCGGCGTTCAAGGCAATCGGAAGAAAACTCTCGACGGCCCCGGGAGCTGCTCTTTTGGGATAGCCGCTTAAGCACAACGCCGCCGTCGTTGTTGCTGCTG
>JAZEWT010000016.1:5257773-5269677 GCA_036362905.1 Mordacia mordax
TAAGGCAGGAATACACCCGACGACGGGACGCCGGTCCATCGCCGGGCATTGCGGGACAATTTTAGTCTGCGAGCCAATCAACCTATCAGGAGCATGCTTTTGCCGCAACCGCTGCGCTTAATTACTCGGGCATATGCAGAGGAGGCGTACGCGCTCTCTCATCCGCTGCTGTTGATGTGCCGTCATTGTGTCGTCGTTGCTGACGCGGCCGTTCTCTCCACAGCTCTGTGCAGCGCTTTGTGACCCTCGGGTGAAACGCGCTTTGGAAGTGCGATTATTGTTATTATTATTAAGAGTCACCTTCCTTCGGACCACACGAGTCCACGAATTGTCACGATGCGATGAATTCGTGGATGGCAACCGCAAAGATAACGTGCGTTTGGCTCGTTTCGACCATCTCAAGTGCAACTATTATTATTATTATCTCGTTCGTATTGTTTCTCAACTGTACCGTCTACTTATTATTGTTTCGCCAAACCCATTAGCTCTCAATGTAACAATATCATATAACACAGTTTTCTTCAACGCAAGGCTCGAAAGTTGTTTTAAGCACCTGGCGGCCTAAAGTGCAGCTCTTGACGTATGGCCCCTGACAATACACACAAATCTGAAAACACTCTACCATAATCCCCCGCAAAGCCTCTCAAATTGACCCAGTGCTCTCTAACAATAAAGCCTACATCATTTTCTTGCACATGCAGATTTTGTACAGTGTAATCTAGCTGTTGGCTAATGTAATCGCATTGAGGAGGGTTGCTTTATTTCGGCGAAAGTGGTCCCTCTCTGTGGAAGTTTGGGTGCTCTCTCGCCGTGCCCGCGTGGATTTTCGCCGGGTACTCCGTTTCCCTCCCACCGTCCAAAGACACACTGCCGCCTAGGTTAATTGTCCTGCTAAGTAAATTGCCCCAAAAAGTGTGCCCTGCGATGTACTGGCGTCACATCCTGGGTATTCCCCCGCCTTGCACCCTCTGTCGGCCGGGATAGGCTCCACACACCCCTGCGATCCTGTGCAGTCTGAGTGGGTATTGATAATGAATGAACGGTCCCTCTCTCAGCAATAGTGCAGATCACTGATACGCAGTCATGTAGCTTTTCACGGCTCGATGCATGAAGATTGCCTTCCAAAGTTGTACCTTCAGGATAGCCACGTCGAGCGCTCCTCCACGATGCCTCCAACGCGAGGTGGGAAACGTCACGAAGGACAGAGGAGGAGCGCTCGACGCGACTCTCCTGAAATATCCGCTTCGGAGAGCAATAGTGGCCGATTTTAATTTTTTTATTACTGTTGCAGATTTTCTGTTCAAGTTCCGTTGTTGTTGACCCGTGCCGTTCTCTCCGCAGCTCTGTGCAGCGCTTTGTGACCCTCGGGTGAAAAGCGCTCTATACATTCAATTATTATTATTATTATTGTCAGACAACTTGCGTGTGACTTTCATCTCTCATCTCATTATCTGAAACCGCTAAATCCTATATAGGGTCACGGTGAGCCGGAGCCTATCCCGGAAACACAGGGCGTAAGGCAGGAATACACCCGACGACGGGACGCCAGTCCATCGCCGGGCATTGCGGGACAATTTTAGTCTGCGAGCCAATCAACCTATCCAGGAGCATGCTTTTGGACTGTGGGAGGAAACCAGAGTACCCGGCGAAAACCCACGCGGACACGGGGAGAGCATGCAAACTCCACACTGAAAGGCACCCGAGCCGAGAGATTCGAACCCGGGACCTTCTTGCTGTGAGTCGTCAGCGCTTACCACTGGGCCACCGCGCCGCCCTGTGTGACTTTCATGTAATTCCTAATCAACTGGGCAAGGTGACCGTCGGGGGCGGGGCAGGGGGGGCGGTGGTGAACTCGCCTCGTCGTCTTGCACGCACTGCTGGGACAGATGGTTGGTGTGGACCCACAGCGAGTTGCGCAGGACGTTAATCCTCTGGAACTCCTGCTGCTCAAAGTCCTGCGGGCGCAGTTGCATCGGCGTCAGCGAGCGGCAGACGCGAGTTGGCTGGCGAGTGAGTGGGCTGGTTGAGGATGTGATTGACTGCAGTGTCCGATTGAGCGACTCCGCGTGTGGCTGGCGAGTGAGTGGGAGGGTAGACTGGCGTGACTAGAGTGAGTGTATGAGTGGCTGGAGAGAGTCATGTGAAGGACTAACGAGGGAGTGATGTGAGTGACGAGTCTGACTCTAGTTGCTGTATGAGTGACTGGCGTGAATATCTGGAGAGTCCGGAGAATTAATGAGAGATGAGACACTCGTGTTCCTGCGTGAGTGAGCGATTGGCGTGAGTGACTGGCGTGGCTGTCGAGTGGCTGTAGTTGATGTACGAGTGAGTGGCGTGAATGGCTAGAGAGACAGGACATTTGGTGAGAGTGCGTGACATGAGACACTGCAGCGAGCGATTGGTCTGAGTGACCACAATGCCCTGCAGGTCACTGGGTGCCGGCCCTGCCCTCTGACCTCGCATGCAGCCACGTGCTCAGTCTCCCAGTCTTTCCGTAACGCCTCCAGGCTGTTCACAAGCTGCTGGTATTGCAGGTCTGTGGCACGAAATCGCCATCATTATTTGAAAGAAGAAAAAAAACCCACCATCGGATGAGATGAGGATTATGTATTGGATGAGTCAATGATCGCGTACCCAAGGCATATTGGAGCAAGTGTTTTCATGTGTGTGTTTATATACTTTATACGTATGTCTGCACTGATGCCACAGGGTTGTAATCCTTCGTTAAGTGCAAATTCCATCTCTACAACATCATGGATTTTCTGTCTAATTTCATCGTTGTTAATTACTCGTTTGAAACCCGAGACAGCCATCACTGTTACTAAAATGATATCGGGAAGAAATCCAGGTCAAGGCAGTCATGCCAGCAGCAAATGTCATCAACAAGAGACGTGAAAAGAACGTATTACAAGCTTGGAACAAGATCACCGGTAGAGCGAGTACTTTGCTAGTAATAATACGTATTTACCCAGCAAAGCCACACTCTACATTCCCTCTGTGACATGGGTCCTACGTTGGGATAGTTGTCAAATATCAATTAGCCAACGAGTAAGACAATGATTCTCATTTGGATGAGAATGGGGTTCTGAGCATTCCTCTGAAGAGCCGCTCTTCCGGGATAGCCATGTCGAGCATTCCTCATCTCTCCTTCGCAACGTCAAGAGCAACTGTCATACAACATTCTGTGAATATCTACATCAATGCAAATGTTCTGTTTCAGATGACACGAGAGTCCTGTACGAAGTGAGATGAGGGAGTTCAATGAGATGTGGGTTCTCCATCCCACGTGTGAGTCGAAAAGTCGCGAAGGAGGGAGGAGGAGCGATCGACGCGGCTATCGCGAAAGAGCAGCTTTTGGAAGCAATCATCATACATCAAGCTGTGAAAACCTACATCACTACTCTGACGTTGTTGTTGTTGTTGTTGACATGCCATTCTTTCCACAGCTCAGATTTGTAACAAAACATGTTATTGTTGTTGATACGCCGTTCATGTAGTTGTTGACAAGAAGTTCATTCTGCAGTTCTGTGTAGCGCTTTGTGACCCTCGGGTGAAAGGCGCTCTGGAAGTGCAACTATTATTATTATTAGGTAATTAAATTTGTTCCAACATAACCCAGGGCTTGCCGTTCGGCAACCTAGCACTGGGTCATGACCTGTACATTGAAAACCACTAGCTTATGGGATACTATATCGGGTCGTGTGCATTTTGTGAAACAAGAGTTCTGGATGGTATCGTGGCCCAGTGGGTAGCGCTGTCGCTTCGCAGCAAGAAGTTCCCGGATTCGAATCTCGGCTCGGGTGCCTTTCTGTGTGGAGTTTGTATGTTCTCCCCGTGTCCGCGTAGGTTTTCGCCGGGCACTCGGTTTCCTCCCACAGTCCAAAAAACATGCTGCTGCACAGGTTAATTGGCTTGCAGACTAAATTGCCCGCAGTGTCCGGTGATGGACTGGCGTCTCATCGTGGGTATATCCCTGCCGCGCGCCCTGTGTCTGCCGAGATAGGCTCCGGCTCACCGCGACCCTGTACAGGACCAAGCGGTTTATGACAATGAGATAAAGAGTTCTGAATAACACTGGGAAAATATTCTGTATCGGGTGACTGCTGTTACACGTGGCACTGACGTTAGTTTTAGATGCCAACCGATTGTTTTCGGTGAAAAGCTGATTGATGGCTTGTGTGGATTAATTTGCCGTGGTTCCAATCTCTGGGCATTACCGGCTTCGCGTGCTCCCTCCCGCGCATGAAGGGCCTTCATCTTCAGCTGTAAACCACAACAAAGCTATTTAGCATAAACGCACACCGTGAACACTCGTAAATGAGTAAACACTCGTTAACTGGCCGACAACACCTCCATAAACGTAGCACAACAGGACTTATGGGAGGGTTAGAGGTACAAAATCCGCTCTACGGATGGCAGTGAATTAGTCTTGGCATTACTGTTGCCTGCAGGCATAAGCCAAGCTCTCTCATGGCGCTGGGAGGGCCGTACTTTATGCATTTTACTCGGGCATGTGGTCATTGGCAATGCACCCGGCTCGAAAAATTAAAAAAAAAACTTCTCTAAAATGCATTCCAAAATAATTGCCTCGTCCAGAAATACTGCACGCCGTTAACTGCTCGAGCACATTCGTAATCGTCAAGGACGAGCGTTCTATTGGCTTGGGTGTGTGTTTCGCTTTGGTCACGCCGATCACATCCATGCAACCTGGTGGTCACAGGAATTGATTGCAGGGAACATCATCCAACAACACCCCCGTGTCCACGTAGGTTTTTGCCGGGTACCCCGGTTTCTTCCCACCGTCCAAAGAAACGATGCCCCCTAGGTTAATTGACCTGCTGAGTAAATTACCCCCCTCCTCCCCTCCGTGCCCTGCGATGTGCTGGCGTCACGTCCTTGTTACAGTCAAGCCTTGCGCCCCCCGTCTGCCGGGATAAGCTCCGGGCCCCCCGCGAGCCTGCACAGGATGAAGCGGTTGTCAGGTCACGATGACGACGACGCCGCCGCCGCGCGGCGCCGTCACCTTCTCCTGCTGTCGGGGATTTCTCGACGTGATGTTCTTGTCGACGGCGCTCTCGCTCTCGTCCGCGTCTCGACACCGCTGCTCGTAGCAGCGCTTCGCCTGCGGGAGACGGCGCCCGCTCGCGGATCCAGCACCACCACTCTCTCGAACGCCTGCGTCCCAATGCCCGTCTGCCGCAGGGCCCGCTTCGGAGCGAGTGGCCTTCAAAGGACCGCTCGCGACCCAGCGCCGGGGCTCTCATCGCATCTCATTGTCAGAAACCGCTTAGTCCTGTACAGGGTCGCGGTGAGCCGGAGCCATGTCTCGGCAGGGCCAGGGCGCAAGGCAGGGATGTACCCACGATGGGACGCCAGTCCATCGCCGGCCGCTGCGGGCAATTTAGTCTGCGAGCCAATTTACCTGTGCAGCAGCATTTTTGTCGACTGTGGGAGGAAACCGGAGTGCCCAACGAAAACCCACGCGGACACGGAGAGAGAACACGCAAACTCCACACAGAAAGGCACCCGAGCCGAGATTCGAACCCGGGATCTTCTTGTTGTGAGGCGACAGTGCTACCCACTGGGCCACCACCGTGCCGCCCCCAGTACGGGGTCGCCGAACGTTAAGCCCTGGGCACGTCCTTGCCCCGTTCAAATTTAAACGTCGTGCCATTTGCTGCAATGAAGGCAGGCGGCGCGGTGAGTAGCGCTGTCACATCACAGCAAATAATCCAGGGTTCGGTTCCTGGCTCGGGTGCCTTTCTGTGTGCAGTTTGCGTGTTCTCTCTCCCCGTGTCCGCGTGGGTTTTCGTCCGGTACTCCGGTTTTCTCCCACCGTCCACAGACACTGTACTGCCTAGGTTAATTGGCCTGTTGAGTACATTGCTCCAAAAAAACTGTGCCCTGCAATGTACTGGCGTCACAACCTGGGTACTGGGTGTAGCCCCACCTTGCGCCCTCTGTCTCCGCCCCACCCGCGTATAGGATTAAGCGGGTACAGATACTGAAATGAACGCTCTGCTTCAAAAGGCGTTTGTTTCCAACTGTGTCGCAAAATAAAAGTGTGAAAACCACTGAGGCCTCTCACCCTGTTGATTGTGTGCGACGCCCAAGCACAGAGTTTCTCTTAGGGCGCTTAATCAGCACCCACGTTTATTGATCCAATGAGACAGTTGTGCCTGGGTCTCAGGATGCATTGAGCTCATCTCATCATCTCATTATCTGAAACCGCTTAATCCTATATAGGGTCACGGTGAAGCCGGAGCCTATCCCGGAAACACAGGGCGTAAGGCAGGAATACACCCGACGACGGGACGCCGGTCCATCGCCGGGCATTGCGGGACAATTTTAGTCTGCGAGCCAATCAACCTATCCAGGAGCATGCTTTTGGACTGTGGGAGGAAACCGGAGTACCCGGCGAAAACCCACGCGGACACGGGGAGAGAGCATGCAAACTCCACACAGAAAGGCACCGGAGCCGAGAGACTCGAACCCGGGACCTTCTTGCTGTGAGGCGTCAGCGATAACCACTGCGCCACCGCGCCGCCCTAGGATGCATTGAGCATCTGTTCGAAAGTAGGTTCAACTCTGTTGCTTGCGCCCTCTGGTGACCGTAAGTGGTACGAGTTATACGGCCACCGAGCGCCGGGTAAATCATTGCTCCGGGTCAAAAGCCAGCCGTCTCGTCATCTCCACCTGGATCACAGTCGACAGTCGCGTTACTCTTCATGGATGCGGTTTCGTGAGACTGCGTGGTTTCCCGTGGAACTCGGATCTCATGTCTCGCAGAGAGCGGCCTTGTCCGCCACCACAGCTCTCCAGCATCTCATCTCATCTCATTGTCTGAAACCGCTTAGTCCTATACAGGGTCACGGTGAAGCCGGAGCCTATCCCGGCAGACACAGGGCGCAAGGCAAGGATATACCGACGATGGGACGCCAGTCCATCGCCGGGCACTGCGGGGCAATTTAGCCTGCGAGCCAATCAACCTATGTAGCAGCATGCTTTTTGAACTGTGGGAGGAAAACGGAGTACCCGGCGAAAACCCACGCGGACACGGGGAGAGCATGCAAACTCCACACAGAAAGGCACCCGAGCCGAGAGATTCGAACCCGGGACCTTCTTGCCGTGAGGCGACAGCGCTAACCACTGGGCCACCGCGCCGCCCACTCTCCAGCATTGGTTCAAGTAATATTTGCTACGGTTTGCTGATGAGAGACACCGAATGGATTTAAATAATCATGCCTTGATCAATTAGGATCGCTGTGAAGAGTTAATATTATCGGATAGCTGTGTCGAGCGTTCCTTCTCTGTCAAGCATTATTTATTTATCATTGCCGAGGGGCAGATATGGGAGGCATATTGTCCGCTTAGTTATTTTGAAGACTTTAACAGCAGTTGCATTATCCTGTCAACTGTCCACATTATCTGGCCGTTATCAGAGCGCGCAGAGTTCCCCCCGCTGTCATTACGACGTCATCTGCGGCGTTGCTTACGTCCATGGTCTTCCTGTAGAGCGTCGCCTGCTGCTTGTGCAGCTTATCCATTCGAGACTCCACCTGCAGCAGCAGAACCGTCGCGTCGGGATGGGAGCAGAGGCCATCGACCACCGTGAAGCGATCAGCGTCAACACAGGAAAAACCTCTCAATGTCGAGCTCTTCCCGAGTGGACCTCGTGTGGCCAAGGGTCTGTGTCAGGCAATGGGCCAAACATTGGTGTTACGGCTTAACTGAGATGATTGGCAGGTGCGGCACCTTGGGTGACGCGCGCGCTGCGCCAACTTGCTGCGCTTTATCCGCCCCGCTCGTTGTAGTGGGCATTTAACCACCGCACTATATTATTGTTGGAGAGCCCTCACACAATCACACACCCGCCCTAACGTAGATCCGAGTCGCCCAAACCCCCCCCCCTCCACCACCACCCCGTCCGCTCCCCCGTGTGGCCGCGACACCTTTTTGCGACGCTCTCGCTGCTTCTCGCGGAACTCCTCCAGCCTGTGCGCCTCCTCCCGCAGGCTCGACGCCAGTTGCACGTGCGCCGAGCCCAGCCTCTCCAGCTCTGCCGGGGAGGTTAGCGACGGAGGAGGTAGCGAGGTCCCGTCGGGAGAGGGGGGGTCACAGAGGTCACGCTGAGCGCGTCTCGCTGGTCCGCCTTCTTGTTTCTCACCAGGCGCGCGGAGCCTGCGCACGCTGTAAAGTTGGCCAGGACTGTTGATGCGGCTCACTGTTGAAATACTGGGATGATGGCTGACCTGCGCCTGCTCAGGAACACTTATTCCCTCCTTCGTATGCTGAACAATTATTTTTTATTGCTTATTTAATGTCCTCCATATTGTAGCCATTAATTGACTTTCAGTTGAACTGCTCTGGTGTTGCTGTTGTTATGCCGTTCTCTCCACTGCTTAGATTTGTAACAAACAAATAAACAAAAAAACCCGTTGTTGTTGTTGATTTGCCGTTCCTATGTCGTTGTTGTTGCTGACAAGTCGTTCTCTCCAAAGCTCTGTGCAGCGCTTTGTGAGCCTCGGGTGAAAAGTGCTCTGGAAGTGCAATAATTATAATTTTTATTAATGTCGTGTTTTGGGGAAAAAGATCGTTGCTGAGCACACGTCCACACGCCTTGTTCGTCAAACCGCCAACAACGGCTCGACAGATGATAATTGCGTTCAAAAGCTCTCCCGAAAGAACACCTTTGGAGAGCACTTAAAATGGCATTGCTTAAAATAAACACTCAGTGCATTTACTCCTGTGGATCGCAACACAATACCTGCGGCGCGGTGGTCTAGAGTCTAGACGGTGCAGTGGATTAGACAAAACGGTCGCTCTACTCAACACAGTCCTCGTTGCCCTATAGTTTATCTGCCCTTGAATTGAATGCGTCGATGCGTTGGTCAATTCCGAAGTTTTTGTGTCCCAAGAATCCCGCATCTAGAGCTTGCAAGCTCACTAAGTACTTTCTGCTATAAGAATGAACACCGATCTAAATACTATTAGGGATAGGAGCCAGTATTGTGTCGCAGGAATCTCGCATCTAGAGCTTGCAAGCTCACTAAGTACTTTCTGCTCTAAGAATGAACACCTATATGTAGTATTAGGGATAGGAGGCAGTATTGTGTCGCAGGAATCCCGCATCTAGAGCTTGCAAGCTCACCGGGTACTTTCTGCTGTAATAATAAAAGATCGATCAATAATTAACGTGGATTAGGTGCAGCAATCAATGAGTGAAGTTCACCGGAACAGTGACCACTGTAGCAGCAATAATAATATTAATTGCACTTCTAAAGCGCCTTTCACCCGAGGGTCACAAAGCGCTACACAGAGCTGTGGAGGGAACGGCGCGCCAACAATGAGCGGCGAGCGACTGGCGGTGAGCGAGCGAGCGCTGGATTGTCAACCACGTGGCAGGTGGTGAGAACTGAGAAGGCACAGGGGACCACACTGCGTTGTCACATTCTCTGTGAGCGGCTGGAGTGCGCGGGCAACGAGGTGGGCACACGAGCAGTTAGCGAGCACCTATGAAGGTCGACGCGGCACATGAGGAGGTAGGTGACGAGCGCCACGCCAGGCTGCCTTTATCTCCCTCGTGGCCTCATTTGAGGCTGACCTGACGTAGGATCGGGTCAGATAAATCGTGACTGTTGGCCGTGATGGGGAATCGAACTCGGGTGACCGTCTTTACAGCCCAGTAATCTAACCGCTGAGCCACCGCTCTCCACATACACACTCACGTAAATATACACGGCTAGGCAGCTGGTGTTTAAACCTGTCCTTACTTGTCACTTGAAAAATCCAACAATCTAACTGGCGGAGGCCACATTGAAAGTTTATATCTGGGGGGTTTCGATGCGTCCTTAATCTACATATTGCGTCACGCGCTTGATAAATCGAAAAAAAAAATTACTTTTTTGGAGTGGCATTAAAACCGATAGCAGATGTATCACACCACGAGTTCCTTTCAACAACTGTCCAGTACCTCACCACCTGGCTTTCGGTCCTGCCCACAGTTTCTCGGTGCTCTGCTGTGTGATCCGGCTACCTGCCTCCTCCTCCTCCTCCACCTTGCACAAGTGTCCCGCCCATCACAGCCTCCTCTTGATTAAATAAACGACATTTCCCTACCACGTTTTATTCCTAGCATCCAGGTAGTTTACCGCACACAACCCCCCCCCCCCGCACACACACAGAGTTGCCACCTGTGCTGGCTTTCCCGGGATTGTCCTATTGTTGAGTTTGCAACTGTAATGAACATTCTCAGGGACCTGGAGAGTCCGGGTTTTTCTGAGCAGCGGAATAATAAATAAAAAAACAATTAGGAGCATTTGTTGCTATAATTCCTGTACAGCTCCTTGAGTCGTTATTGCTTCAGCGAATGCATTGAAAATGCAGTTCCCCCTTCTTTCACATCAGTACCAGTGCAAGATCAAGACTGTGTCATCCATGAGCATTGTTGAATCAGCGATTCAGTCCGCACTGTGAGAGGTGCTTCTTCCCCCATGTCCCGGTTTTTATAACTCAGAGGTGTCAACGCAGACACCCATCACAACGTCCTCATGTTGGTGACCTCTGCAAGCTTATCGTGCCACGTTCTAACAACAAACGCCAAGTTACTCACTCTGTCCTTCCACGGAACTCCCCTACTGTCCACTGCGCGCGCGACCACAGTCCGCGGCCATGAGTTTTACTTCTACAGCAGTTGCTTCCAGTGCTTAAGGCACCAGGCAAGCAGTGGCAGCACATTGTTGGTCTCATCTCATCGCATTGTCAGAAACCGCTTAGTCCTGTACAGGGTCGCGGTGAGCCGGAGCCTATCCCGGCAGACACAGGGCGCAAGGCAGGGATATATCCACGATGGGACGCCAGTCCATCACCGGGCACTGCAGGCAATTTAGTCTGCGAGTCAATTAACCAATGCAGTGGCATGTTTTTTGGACTGTGGGAGGAAACTGGAGTGCCCGGCGGAAACCCACGCGGACACGGGGAGAGAACCTGCAAACTCCACACGGAAAGACACCCGAGCCGAGATTCGAACCCGGGACCTTCTTGTTATGAGGCAACAGCGCTACCTACTGGGCCACCGTGCCGCCCCCATTGTTGGTGATAAAAACAATAATAAACATACGATAATGTTGCGTTGCTCGTGCGAGGATTACGATTTGGAGAGATGATAACACTGGCTCAGCTCAACTTTCCCTGCCCTTACTGTTGTGCAGGCATCTGCAGGACGATATATACGGAACGGAAAAAAACAATCATTTGACTGGGTTCCCCAAAACCCATTGACTCGCACCCTGCTGACTTGAAAATGAATCTCTGTGGAGAACTACGGCAGTTCCACTCTCATTCGCGTGCGAAGTTTAACGAAACGGGAAAAAATAAAAACTGTCACATTGACCTTCATGATATCATAATGAAAGACAGATCAAAATGTGTATTTCCAAATGTAGAGATCGCACTACGTATTTTGCTATCATTGATGATTGGTACTTCCACCGCAGGACGATCTTTTTCCAGGCCAAAAATAAATAAATTTTAAAACCTCTAAGAGAACAACAATGTGTGAGGACTCGATTCACTCTCCCTACCGTGTGTGGAAGCGAACGTGCGTTGTCGAATCAGCTTCGATGAACTTACCCAGGATTTTACAATCAAAACATCTAGCGCGAATCAATTTTTTTATTTCAGTATTGTTTTTATTTTGAATTACATATTGGGGGGTGCACCATAACTTTTCAGGGCCTCCAAAGATCTTAATCCGAGGATGGTTGCATCGAAATAAGATTCAACTCCGTGACAAAATTAAGACAGACTCTAGGGTCAAGTGCCGTTAGCGAGCACCTATTAAGGTGGACACGGCACACGAGGAGGTAGGTGAACATTGCCACGGCCTTTGTGGCAATGTTTACA
>JAZEWT010000016.1:5275053-5296367 GCA_036362905.1 Mordacia mordax
AGATGAGACTAAATTGTCCGCAGTGCTCGGTGGACTGGTGTCCCATCGTGTGTATATCCCTGCCTTGCGCCCTGTGTCTGTCGGAATAGGCTCCGGCTCACCACGACTCTGTACAGGACTAAGCGGTTTCTGACAATGAGATGAGATGATGGGATTAAAATCGTGCTGCGTTGGAGCATGACCTCATGAAATTGGTGTAGACGGGCAGACCGACATGAGTGGCGGGAGCTGAAAATATTAAAGGGATTGCATCGGAGACGTGCAGGGAGAACCACGGAACAACCGCAAAAGCATCAACGCAGGCTCGGATCAATCATTTTATGTTTTAATCCAAACATGACGTCGCCCACCTTTGCAAAACATCACAGTACATTATGTTAACGCTAGTAAGACATTTAAGAGTGCATTCTTAAACACGAAAAATGTGGGGAGTTATTCAGCTCGCAAGTTTTCAAACTGCACGGAGAGGAAGTGTGCGGGCAAAAGAACAAAACGTTAACGTTTGTACGCGGGCGCGTGGAAACTCTTGGGGGGGGGGGGAGGCATTAATCTGGCACCGGTGGTGGAACGTGGGAGAGGCAATGGAGAAAATGGGCCACACGAGACGAGGGCCCACATTTGAGCTCGCGTCCACATCAGGACGCTTCGCAAGACTAAACGTCGCTCAATTGCCATGCGGGTAACTCTGTCCCTTGCGTACATACGTGGGTGCAGCAGGAGGGCCATGCAAAACAGCACCAGGTCCGGCCTTTAATAACAAATCACTTGGTTCTCAGCCAAGAGGACGCCACCCAGTGAAGTGTCAGAATGTGCACGCTTGCTCCGCCAAACACTTGGACACAGGTATATTTCTTTTGAATTTGAGATTTGCACTTGCTTTGATCGCTGCTGAGATTTTTGCAAAGTTGCGACATTCATGGCTACAAATCGCCCATGCATTTTAACGGTTCACCATATAACTCTATCTAGTGTCTCACACAATGTAAACGACCATGTACCTAATTTTTTTTAAAAGTCAAAAAAAAAACAACACACCTACTGATAAATTTGCAAAACCATTTACATCCCACTCGATAATTTGGAAATTAACGTAGGTCTTCTGAAAATGCTTTCAACCATCAGCAGGGAGTTCGACAGAAATGCACCAGGCAAAGTGTCTCGCAGAAACAAAAAGCACCGTGTGTCAGCTGCGTCGACAGCACGAAAGATTCAACACGAAGCATGCTCTCCAAAAACATGTGTGCCATCAGTCTGTTTCTACAAGACCCACCTTCTCTGGAATGGCTACCATGTGCAGAATTCACGTGCAAACCAAGCAGGAAGCAACATCATACGGTGTGTGAGACTGGAAACCGCTGAGTCAAGGAGGGCCAAATATTACACTGACGGTGAGAGGTCATTTGACAACTGAGTAACCACATTTTATTTCTGCACTCAGGGCAGACGTCGGTCCGCCGGCCACAAACATGGTTGTCGGGCGCGACGGCTCCGAGACGCGTGGAAATATTTCAGCGCAAGCCGTACCCAGCAGGGTAAACTTCACGCCATCGAGAGGTTTAAAGCGGGCAGGCAGCGACAGCGCGTATCCGGTGAAACGCACTCCCTGCTCAACACCCACCGCTCAGCTCATTGAAACAACACCCACCGCTCAGCTCATTGAAATGGGAACATTCATGGGAAGGGCTGGGCAAAATAAAAATTCAAAGTACTAAATTCATTTTAATCTTTTACTGACGGTTCATATTTTTTTATACATATACACGTGTATTTATACATACAAAAAATCAATTGTTTGACGTTAACACTATTTATTTTCATAGATTGGTTGTAGTTCAAATACAACTGAGCAGCTCCAGGTTCCAATTTGTTTTACTGGGTTTTCCCTTTTTACAAAAGGAATCAGTCGTTGTTTTGCACGGGACCCGTTAATACCGGTAAGGTTGATCAGAAACAGGGCAAGAATGACATCGTTCCTGCTATATTTTTGTCTCCGTGCCTTCATGATCAATGTCTCCGAGTCTGGGAGGCTATGAATTCCTAAATCCATATCAACCTTAGTATATTTATAGTTTTAGTAGCTTCAATACAGTATAAATAATTATAAAGAACAGACTATCACTATAGTCACACCGATCAGCATAGAGTGTATCGGATGGGTACAAGTTGCCAGTGCTTCAAGAGTTACTCTAAAATTCTAATCCATAACTGAACGCTAATTATACCAATTAATGATGGATAAACACACTGCAGAGGCGGTCGTCCATCATCACCAATTACTAATCGCATTGCAACCCGAGTAATCTGTTGCGCAGATGAGCAAAGTAGCGGATTACGGTGCAGGAATTACATTCTGGATAACATTCCACGACGGTAGCGACCGCTAACGTCTGCTGCCCCCTCGTCGATTGCTCGCGCTACCGCTCTGGCCAGGCGACCACACGAAACGCAACCTTCGGGGAACGCGCGTTCCCGATGTTAAAACAAACTTAAAAAATACGCGTACGCGTTCGGTAAATCGGACACGGAGACGGAAAATTGAGGGAGAGAAAAAAAACGCAACGCTTTGAATAGCGAGAAAGTAAATCACAAAATAACGCCCTAAAATACGCAAGCAGCTCTAATCAGAAGGCCGGGCTGTGACTCAAAAGAGTTTTACGGAGGACAAAGGGCTTGCGGTCACCCGACTTCCAGGTGGCGCAACTCCACCAATGCAGCGGCACTGCGTATGGATCAGACACACGAGTGCGCTCACACTCCCATTGCACGTGTTTACACATCGACACAAACATTAACGCAGACTCGGTTTGCAACTACGGCAGCTGCTGCTGCTACGGCCAATATCGCGAGGGACCACGCGGGGTGGGTGGGGGGGAAGACGATGATGACAAAAACAGCACAACACGCAGAAAAATCGTATCGCCGTGTCTTGTTCACTTCACTAAAGCCTCACTCTGGACATGGTTATGCACAACAACCGGACGCTTGCTCTCATGTTCCCTTTGTTGAAAAACAAGCGGAAATACGGACGTCAGCAGCCCTTAGACGACCAGCCTGCCACCTGCTGACTGGCCACCCACAATGCTATCCTGAGCTGTACTGGATGCACAGCTGACAGCGATGCAAGGAATCCCGCCGTTACGAAAACGTGACAGTATTGGGATCTGCGTGAACCGATGGTTTAACTTCAATCAAGACTGAGAGGTGTTAATGACACACACAGGAGTCCGAGTGACTGCCGTGAATGAAAATTCGTACTAGACTAGCACTCATAGTACCGGCTTTCATCCATGCTTACAAATGTATTTCACGGTCTGGTAACATTCAATAGTGCTACTCATTTCTCAACGGTACTTGAAATGTTGACTAATTTGAGGCTGAGCAAACCCAAGGGGGGGTCCGAACTGCTAATTTCAAGTCCAAACAATGTGGGATAGGATTCAAGTCAGTATAACAGGGATAGATCGGCACAGTAGTGCATGCAAACCCTGCATCGAATAGTTCAAGCTGATGTTACAGGGGCCTTAATGTGGCTACAGGTAATTAACAAGAGGCAATCAAGGCATTCAAATTAAGTAATTATGCCGAAGACACTGTATACAGGGGGAATTGGAACAGGATATGCAGGTATTTGCATACCAAGTATCGGGAACGTTCGTCACATTTTCAAGGACACTAAATGCTCCTTGCATCACCCAATCCCCTGCATGATCACGTTTGCAAATACCATGGGTGGTATTTAAACCCCCGTTGTAAAACCACACTGATAGTACACCGGTGAATAACTTGGTTTCTTGGTTCGCCACAAGGCGTCATAAGAGATTGGGGGTTTGCAGTGTAGTGCAGGGCAGGCAGAGGTGCAGGCTACACGGCTGTGTAATGGGTGGACAGATGAACAGACAAACATACGAGACGCGGGGCCTGCGGGTGCCCGTTCAGTTAGGGGTGAACGAGTTCCTTGCCGCGCTGGTAGCCGCCGTCGCGGCCGCGTTCTGCACCGTTCGGTTGGACATGACGCCCGTGGCGAATTCCTGCTGCGCCTTCTCGAAGCTGGCGCCCGTCTGTCGGTACAGCGAGTGCACCTGCGGCGACGGGTGATCGAGCGGGCAGGGCACAGACACCGTCAGAGGGTACAAACACTGGAGGTTTGAGCGGCTCAATGTGTGAGGATATCTGCGTCAAGGGGAGAGGACGAACACTCGACATGGCTATGCCGAATATCTTGGGAGCAATTCTCAAATGAAGACGATGGCAATGCTTACAGGGTTGGCACAGCAATCAGTATGATTCCGGTGTGTGAGCAAAACAATGGAACCCTTTGAAGTGGACCCCGACCTTCGACCATTGATCCTGGAATGGAGCAACTGTATAGAAGAGACTTAACACATACATAGTACCTACATATAAATAGGAGTCACACACGACACACGCACAAAGCACCTGAAGATGCCTTTAACGTGTGAGGGCGAAACGTCGCGATGGAGCGAGAGGGAGCGATCGACGCGGCTGTCCCGAGAGGGCAGCTTTCCGAAGCAATCATCAATTAGTATGCTTATATGTATGCCATCGTGAGTTGGATTTGCATGTCAATCAACACCATAGACAACTGTGCAAACAAGATGTTCAACCTGAAGGTATTTTCCAGGTGATACATTTTAAGAAATAAAAAAACCAAACGACTGTGAGCTGACGGGATTGGAACAGCAGCTCTGCTGAGGAGGATGATTCTTGGCTAGCTGGACCGGGTCGACATGGTGGGTTCTACTAGCACTGCTTGGGCTGTCTAAGTTTTGAGTCTAAAACACCATGTTATCCTTACGTTATCTTTACATCGAATCATCTCTACGTGAGTCTCTGTGCTCCTATTAGAGACAGGCAGATGTTCAGAGTTAACGCAAAGATGCTTTTGAACACAGAAAATGGTAATAACATAACGAAGAGTGGTAAGGACGTGAGGAAACATGCTATAGGTATTGCTAGAGTTATATTCAGGGACAAGGCTTGTGCAAGATACTGGATAGAGAGTTCAAAAATATAGTAGTTGGGCTTTCCCCATTATCATGTGTAAGCCTTTAAAATGTTCTTGCGGTCTTCACGTTTGGCATTTAGAAAGTCCCATCCATAAAACTGTTCAACATATTGGCTACATCCAAGCCAATGTATGCCGTGGAGCCAGAATCTGGGCCAAACCATAATCCTGTCCTACACTGAACTAAATGTTTTGCTAGAACTGCCAAAGTGCACATTCTCAAACAGCTAATTTATATTTAGTTATTATTACGAGTACCCATAACTTAAACAGCTCGACCTGAGCTGCTAAGTATTGATATTGCATTGTCCTGAGCTGACTGCCTTTTGCCAACATCTGGCTAACACTGACAATTAGGCTCAAAAGAAAGCCATGTTTTGTGCGCATATGTTATCAAAGCTTCGTTTGCATATTTCGCCACAAATATGTGTGGCTTTTGCAAACTCGACACTTTGTGAAAGGTGTCTATTTTGTTGTTTTAATATCCGAACACCTGTGTAACTGCCAGAAATGGTAAAAACCTTCTCTTCTCTTTACATATGTACACTTGTCAAAGTACCCAAAGCTTAAACGAGCCTACAATTGAATGATCCAAAATGCGTACAATATTCTGAGATCTTGGAAGGCAAACTGGGTTAAGAATGATGATTATTTGATAAACCAGCTTTGCCGATGCAAGGTGACCAGGATGTAATAGTGTGTGGCTTTTTCAGAAAATCATTCAAAATGCGATGCCTGATCATTCTACCATTTTCAAGTAGATATACAATCACAGGTAAATACACGCTTGGATTTAACTTTTAGAATAATCACGCCCGTGTAACTGTCTGTGATCACTAGAAAGAAACCGGAGTGAGCAGAAGATTGCCTTTTTAACCACGTATTACAATCTCGACTTGCTATAGGAAATCATTGAAAGAGCAGGTAAGATGTCCTGGAGAGAGAGCCAGTAAGAAACCCACATCCACGCTATGAAGGTAATGACGGTAATGGAGTGGCCGCACTGTGTACGAACACACCTACGGTGATGGAAGAGAGGTGACAACCTTTGGTTCTGGTGGCATCTACTCGGCAAGACCTTTCTATTATACTATTTTCTTCTGCCGATCGCTACATTAATTATACCTGTTTCTGTTGCAGCATCTTCTGCATATGCAGGCTGATGCATGCACATCGACATTGTATTATAAAGCAATTGTCCAAATATCCAAAAGCGTGACTTTTCCGAAAATCAGTCCTGACGAGTGAGCCTTTCATCCGTGAACGGTAATAAATTATTGTTATTTTACGAATGCTGCAGCTACGAGCCGTGGTGCTGTCTTTACGGGCGGGTACCTTTTTGAGCATGACCACGCTGAGCACGGCCGACGAGGTGAAGAACGCGGCCAGGAACATGAGGATGATGCCGACGCCGATGTTGTGGTTCAGCGCCTCCAGAGACGCGATCCAGCCGCTGTGTGCATGACACAGCGACGCACGTCACGGGTTCTGTCGCCCACTACTCCCGAACCACCCGCCAACCCACCGCCAGCCCACAAGTGCCTTCATTTATTCATCGTCAATACCCGCTTAATTCCGTACAGGGTCGCAGGGAGCCAGAGCCTATCCCAGCCGACAGAGGGCGCAATGTCGGGGGAATATGTTGGATGCGATGCCTGTTCATCGCAAGTCATACTTTTTTTGGGTGCAATTTACCATGCGGGGCAATAAACCTAGGCAGCTGCGTGTCTTTGGATGGTGGGAGGAAACCGGAGTACACGGTAAAAACGCATATGGGCACGGGGCGAGAGAACATGCAAACTCCACATTGAAAGGCACCGGAGCTGGGAATCAAACCCGGGTCCTTCTTGCTGCGAGGCGACAGCGCTACCCACTGCGCCACAGCGCCGCCCAAGCTCATTTAATGTTAATTTACAGCAGGTGGTGAACTTTGGTGGGAGTTTCCGAGCGTCATCCTGTGTCATCAATGCGTTCTACATTAGGCAGCACCGCAATCGGCCGGGCACCGAGAAAGCGGAACGCCTACACAGCCACGTACCAGTTTCCCCAGCCCGGGATGCCGATGGACTGCATCACGTGCACCACAAACTGGCAGAAGAAGATGAAGAAGAAGAGGAAGAAGTTGAAGGAGCTGTCACTCCTGGAAGAGGTGAAAACAAAACAGTTGCTATTGTCACTTGTGACACTTCTGTACAATTGGTTCCTTTAAGCCTGAAACTCGATCAAAATAATTGAGCGGGTGATGTCATCGCCCTTGTAAATCAAAATTCACAACGGAATACATGCACATCAGCAACAGTTATGAGAAGGTAAATTTTGCAGGTGTATTGTTCTAAGCCGATATTACAATTATCTGGTTTCTATTCCAACTTAATTCATTTTCTGCTCAAGATAGTTTCAAGAAAAACATCAAATCGAATTGTTAACATGATTCGAATGATTCTTCAGCTTATTGTGAGCTGAAACATTATTGATAGGCACATTGCTTATAAATGTGACGATCACATTTGTTTGGGTATATCGAGTGGCAGAACAAATTCTCTCATCTCATTATCTGAAACCGCTTAATCCTATATAGGGTCACGGTGAGCCGGAGCCTATCCCGGAAACACAGGGCGTAAGGCAGGAATACACCCGACGACGGGACGCCAGTCCATCGCCGGGCATTAGACAATTCACTTACGCCATTAACGTGGCCAAACCCAACAATCCAATGTGGATTAGAACAAAATTTGGAATTCAGGTCGACCCCAAACGTGGTGCGGGGACGGACCTGAACGCCTTGTAGACCGGCCGGAACCAGCACACGAAGGAGCACGGCGTGAAGAGCAGGAACCACAGGATGGCCATGCCAAAGTCGATGCCACGCGCCGGGTTCACGCAGAACCACGCCAAGCAGCCCAGCAGGTTCAGGAACAGCGTGACCGCATGGACTGCCTCAGGACAAGCAGAGCACGCGCACGTACGCGAGTACGCGTTATTTGCGAATGGCCAATAAAATGAGTTAACCAACGATGATAATCGCATGACAGCGTCTATTCGGCGTGTAATGATTTTTTTTTTAACCAACCATTACGTGAGTTTTCATGATTCAGGGCTGTAATTCGCTGCAAGAACCAATTTTGTTTTGAATCATTTTGACCTCATTCAAACTGCTTCTCATTTGTAAGAAATAATTTCCATTCATCATAAGTAATACATTTTCACACACACAAATCAAAGCGGACTGGGCATGAGAAACAACTATAGTTTGTAACCGGACGTGTCCTTACGTGCCTAATTTAAACCTCAAATAGTGCCCATCTCAACTGGAGTATGAACCACACACGACCATTCTACATTTCTGATAGGGAATACTCTACGAATGCAATCTTGATGTTGCCAATGAGCAGTGTAGCATCACCAAGTGGTCCTCATTTTAACAACTCCCAGAGTAATGGTAATAATTATGATGAATGAGCTTACTTAACTGTGAATATAGGGCGGCGTGGTGGCCCAGTGGTTAGCGCTGACGCCTCACAGCAAGAAGGTCCCGGGTTCGAATCTCTCGGCTCGGGTGCCTTTCTGTGTGGAGTTTGCATGCTCTCCCCGTGTCCGCGTGGGTTTTCGCCGGGTACTCCGGTTTCCTCCCACAGTTCAAAAGCATGCTCCTGGATAGATTGATTGGCTCGCAGACTAAAATTGTCCCGCAATGCCCGGCGATGGACTGGCGTCCCGTCGTCGGGTGTATTCCTGCCTTACGCACTGTGTTTCCGGGATAGGCTCTGGCTCACCGTGACCCTATAGAGGATTAAGCGGTTTCAGACAATGGGATGAGATGAGAACTGTGAATATATTCTGAATTGTTTGAAGACCAGCTAGTTTAATTAACTGTAATTTTTTTTAATTCACTGATGATAGGCTGCTTGCTCATTGAGGTACTTAGACCACACTCGATCAGCCTGACAACCTCACAACGATGGTACAAATGATAAATTCGGACACCACTTGCAACTGTAACAATCTGTAGCAGGTAATCAAACAAGTGATTTGGTTCACGCTCATCTCATCTCTCATCTCATTATCTGAAACCGCTTAATCCTATATAGGGTCACGGTGAGCCGGAGCCTATCTCGGAAACACAGGGCGTAAGGCAGGAATACACCCGACGACGGGACGCCGGTCCATCGCCGGGCATTGCGGGACAATTTTAGTCTGCGAGCCAATCAACCTATCCAGGAGCATGCTTTTGGACTGTGGGAGGAAACCGGAGTACCCGGCGAAAACCCACGCGGACACGGGGAGAGCATGCAAACTCCACACAGAAAGGCACCCGAGCCGAGAGACTCGAACCCGGGACCTTCTTGCTGTGAGGCGACAGCGCTAACCACTGGGCCACCGTTCACGCTATGGTGCACCATCTCTACTTCACCCCAATTCATTAATGACCAACCACAACCTACAGCTCTGCTTACATATTTATTTACTGAAAATCAAACTGGACTCTGGGCAATCTGTCACTGATTACTTACTACAGCAAACAGCTGATTACTGGCAAACAATTACCTTAAGGATACAGCGATGACTTAGTCGCAATTTATTTCCTCCACTTTACTAATTAATATTGATCACATTCAGGGCTGGGTTCTGCTGTGAAGGGTGATAAATCTGAAATAAAATCAACTGTCCAATTACCACTTTGGTAATTCAATCCTGCTGTGTGACCGTCTAAATCTGCTCGTTGTAATTGAATGCATTATTTGCCGATACTGCATTGGTAATAGTGCATAAGCACACATCACACACACCAAAAAAAAACTGTCTTATGATACCGGCTCAAACAAGAAAAATGTAAGCCGACCCAAAACAGGCAAGGCTCTCTTTTACTAGCTCACGTGCTGTGAAAAAGGGCCACTGACGGAAACATCACCTATTACACTATTTCCTTTTAAAGCACTGTTACGGACACGTGTTGTGTTTATGTTTTCGGTTTGAGTGAGGCCAAAGGCTCTAGGTTTGACATTTCCCCACACACTGTATTCTCCACTGTATTCGAATTTTAAAAAATTAACCTGCCTCCCTTACTCACTGTTCTGTGAAATGGCAGGATTGAACGAATTTAATGTGTTAATCAAGAGTATAATACTACGTTGACATAGGTTTATTTACTTGTTCATTGTAAGTGGAAAAGTCATATCTTGCCATTGTTATGTAGATAGGAAATCCATTTTCATTTTTGTTCCTGGTGTCTTAGGCTCAAGTCAAACCATAAGGAATACAATGAATGGAAATGCATCAATGCATACAAATAACATGCGACGTCACCTTTCTGTCAATAAAACAAGCAAGACAGAATGAGACAAAAATAATAAGAAACAATTCCAAAGACAAAGTACAAATTACCCAAGCGGTTTCCTGAATTGATCCAATACATTTAAAACTGAACACATTCACCAACAACACTGTTGCCTTAAAATAAAAAATACGGTGGGAAATCTTTTGGGCAATGGTCCTCTCTTCATTGTAACACAAGAACCAAAGGCAATAGGAAACCCTAAATCGTGACAAATCCCAGAAATTCTGGAATTAAACAATACATAGCCATGCATGTAAGCATGAAATAATAAGGACATCCACGTCTTTTTGGCTTGCAACTTCCACTAGGGCTCCTTATGGATCTTAACCTTATCACAGTAGAGGGGCTTACGTGTTCCAATGAACCCCAGAGATATGCAATCTGGCGTCTAGCACTCCTGATAGGCTCTCCCTTGGGGAACAAGTCCTGGGGGGGGAGAAGTTCCAGACAAATAGTGATTGGAGGACCCTCCAATTCAAGGAGGTTGGCATTAAGAACGGCATCCGGCTGTAAAATTCCTTACTATTGTGGGAGGGGAACCGTCAAACACGGGTGAATGTGTACACCAGCCGTTTAAACTGGCAGCATCTTCCTTTAGGAAGACTGCGAGCAAATGAAGGCCAGTGAGGAGACCCACACATCCACATGTAGTACAGCATCCGCACGGTCTTCTGGAACTCCACCGGAATCTCGACGGGGATGTCCTGGTAGAAACACGGCCCCACGGGACACTGTGCCGGCAGCGGGGGCCAGTTGTTCTTCTTCACTGCGGAAATGCGGCACGCGCTAGCACAGGCAGCTCACAACGCTTCCAGGGTTCACAGTCAGCTGCCCCTCTTCTGGTTTCAACTGCTACTCCCCTGTAACGATGTAGGTTGCCCTGAATAAGGGCGCCCGCCAAACAACAATTAATAAATTAACTCTGAAGGGTTAATGCCAGAGGCGTGGGGATGTATTATGACCAGAATGGCGGCAGTGTTGTGCAATCCCCTTTGAATGTGTGCATTTCACTGGCGACTAGTTGCACTCATGGTGACAGTAGTTGTTTGCAATTTCCAATTAAACCCAGAGCTATGTCATCTGGAGTCCAGCACTCTTGCTATGATCTCTCCCTTGGTAAACAGGTCTGGGGGGCGATTCCAGATAAGCAACCACTAAATTGGTGTTGGCATCAGGAAGGGCAGGGCGGCGCGGTGGCCCAGTGGTTAGCGCTGACGCCTCACAGCAAGAAGGTCCCGGGTTCGAATCTCTCGGCTCGGGTGCCTTTCTGTGTGGAGTTTGCATGCTCTCCCCGTGTCCGCGTGGGTTTTCGCCGGGTACTCCGGTTTCCTCCCACAGTCCAAAAGCATGCTCCTGAATAGGTTGATTGGCTCGCAGACTAAAATTGTCCCGCAATGCCCGGCGATGGACTGGCGTCCCGTCGTCGGGTGTATTCCTGCCTTACGCCCTGTGTTTCCGGGATAGGCTCCGGCTCACCGTGACCCTATATAGGATTAAGCGGTTTCAGATAATGAGATGAGATCAGGAAGGGCAAGCAGTCATAAAATGGCGCTTCACACAAAGGTTCCACATGAAGATGCTTCCAAAGTGGGAGGTGAAACGTTGCGAAGGACAGAAGAGAAACGCTCGCCACGGCCATCCCGAAACAGCAACGCTTAACAGCAATTCTCCTCCATCGAATCGTGAAAACCTAGTGACACGGTGTTCGTGCAACTGTAGCAATGCAACCGTGCCAGCACAACTGTGTGCCAGTGCAGGTATATTAGCAGCACGGTGGTGCGGTGGGTAGCACTGCTGCCTCACAGCAAGAAGGGCCTGGGTAAGATTCTTGGCTCCGGTACCTTTCTGTGTGGAATTTGCGTGTTCTCCCCGCAGTCGCGTGGGTTTTCACTGGGTACTCCGCTTTCCTCCCACAGTCTGAAGACATGCTGTTACCTAGGATCATTGTCCTGACTAAATTGCCCCCGGTGCTCTGAGATGCTGCAACTTGCTTAACCCTCCCGAGTGGACAACTGTCAAAAAGAGCTACATAGCTCAACGGTTCCTTGACAGATGTCGGTGTCCCCACACTAGCGGCTGCTGGGATGGGCAGCTCACCGGCTCCTGGCTGCGACTGCATCTCACGCTCGCGTCGGTCCAACTCAGCCGCCTTCTTCTCCAGCTCCTCCTGCCTCCGCAACAGATCCGCCTGCGCCGCCGCCGATGCCGAGGGTCCCTGTGGCATCACGGGCGCGTCATGATACCGACACGGTCACCACCGCTACGCTCGCGCATCTTTCGCTAGGTGGAAGAAACAAGAACGTCTTCCACTCCTTGCTTTCCTTTGGTCACGGCGATCGCGTTCTGTAAACACCACCACATAGGCCACTAAAATTACCGTGGGGCAGCCTCAGAATTGTTATCGATGACAGCGGCGAGATGTCGCCATGACCACTACTCGATGCTGGGCGGCACGGTGGTGCAGTGGGTAGCGCTGCTGCCTCACAGCAAGAAGGTCCCGGGTTGGTCCCCCGTGGGTTTTCGCCGAATACTGCGGTTTCTTATCACCATCCAGAGACATGCAGCCGCCTAAGCTGGTTAGCCTGCTGAGTAAATTTCCCACAGAAAGTTCCCTGCGATGTATTGGCGTCACATCTTGGGTATAGCCCTGCTTGCACCCTATGTCTGTCGGAATATGCTCCGGTCCCACGCAACCCCGTAGAGGACTAAGCGGGTACACTGATATTACTACTCGTTCCTCTTTTTCTCATTCACATAGCCTCAAATTTGCGTTGAAAACAGACTCGTGTCTAACAAAAAAAAAGTCAATTCCAATCTATTTTAAAACAACAATGCTTTTTTGATAACTGCTTTCCTAAGCTCTTCTTTTGGGATAGCCGTGCTGAGCGGTCACCCTCTTTCCTTTGCGACATTTCGCCTCCCACGATGGAGGCATCTTCAGGCGTGCTGAGACTTTTGTATCAAAGAAATACAATAAAGTGACACAGAGGGCGCAAGGCAAGGATATACCGACGATGGGACGCCAGTCCATCGCCGGGATAGGCTCCGGCTTCACCGTGACCCTGTATAGGACTAAGCGGTTTCAGACAATGAGATGAGATGGGTGAGACAAGAAAGTGAACACGACAGTTACAATACTTACAATTTTAACTTGGTGGCATAACACAAATCTGCGTGCATTATACTTGGAGTGCAGGACATTCAAAGCATCATGAGAGGACTGACTCAGAAATTCGATGACAAACACGCACTTGAAAGCATTAGAGAAGCAATGGATAGGCATGACCTTTCCACCTCGTCACATTTCACATTTAAATTCACAGCGCCATCCCCACCTGTGTGCCATAACCTCCACCGCCCGGGGCTGTGTAGGGAGGCGGCTCCTCCGTGGGCTGCATGACAGCGGGCTGGGAGGTGGGTAGCACTGCAGGCGCGGCTGCGGCCAGGGGGCCCTGCAAACGGAATGCGCCAAGTTCACGTTTAGAACTGGGGTGACGCAGCGGGTCGCTTAAGACTGGCGGCTTCTGCGAAGTCACCGGTTCACGTACAGCTCACCAGTGCTCGCTTAGTTTGATCGCTATTAAATGAGTTAGCGAGGTGCACAGTCTGGTGAATGACGGATGTTGAATACACTCACAGCGATGTAAGCAATACATGACAAATTTTACTATTGAGAAATGTAATTTTTACATAATTTACACGGCGGCAAAGTACTAACAATACTGCAATTATAAAATTAATGCATTTAATTGCATACCAGTGAAGAAATATGCATACATGAAATGTTACATAAGCACGACTGTAACTTAATCCAAAATTTTGTCAGATAAGAATAGTTACACAATAAACAGACTCAAAGAATAAGTCATAGCGCAAGACATTACAACATCAATAAACAATAACCATCATGCCAGCTCTTTGAACATCTCTTACACCCGTCTGTCTGCTTATCCATCGAAGCAATGCCGACTAATTCTCGACCGTTCAACAGAGCGCCACTCCGAAAACCATCAACTTCATTAACATTGCATTGGTTTCCGATTTCCTAGGGTGGATCTCGGTTGTGTAAGGAACGGCACGCACCGGCTTGGAGCCATCGCCAAACGGGTTGTAGTCGTTGAGGGCGGGCTGGGTCTGCCTCGTCACCTGTGTCACCGCCGGGTCCTGGGGTCAAATGACACAGGCACAGACGTACAGATAAGTGGGAATGAAAGGGTGATGTTGCTACCACTTTCAGATATCCCCTATTTACTATTATTCGCACAAAACGCACGCGACAAGAGGGTGATTTTAGCACCCGCGAAGGCTCCTTCTAACTGAAGGGAAATCGGAACAGGTCACATTTATAACACGACTCCACTTTTCAGTAAAACAGGTAGCCAACAGAATTAACTCAGCACCAGTGACCCTGCTTACGGATGCAGCTACGACGAAAGGATAACGCCAATGTGAAACAAACTGTATATATTATGATGACCCCTTAGGTTCCACAATGAATTCATTTAAAAAGGGTTTCTGTTAAAAGTCCTTGCCTATTTATTTATTTAATATCGTATTGCCTGTTTTTTTACGATGAAATATGGCCAATATATTATTCATTTGGGCTATGAAGTTCCAATATTTAGGACCCTCGGGTGAGAAGCACGCTAATAATGCAATTATTATTATTACTGTGTGGGCATACTTTAAGTCCCAGAATATAATTATTTAATCAGTCTAATGAGCATGCATGATTGTGTGAAGCTTTAACAATTGGCGAATTTCATACGCATTTTAAAGATACTGTGTAGCTCAGGGTGCCAACTTGGACAAAAACTAGTTTGGGAGATGTATTTATTCATCACAATTTTTTTAAATTATCCTATCAAAATCTCTCGGATTGCTTTCAAAAGTCACCCAGAGATCGATGCCGATTCGATAAGATTCTTGGGCATTCTGGGAGGCTTGACAAAACAATCCGAAAATAAAGCACAACACCTCTAGTCTCCAAAAACTTCCTGCAGCATTAAACTATGTACCACAGCGTCATTGATGATCGAGTGATATTAAATGTAAAGTTTGACAGATCAAACGTCAGCAGGGGGGCTGACATCATTGTCATAATCAATTAGTCATACCCATGCAGCTGATTAAATGAGCATGATTTGTAAAGTCCTTAGCTTATCCAGAAATGCCTCCTCAAACTTTGAGGAAGTGCACTTTCTACAATTGGGTCAGGGTTACCAACATCGATGAGCGCCACCTCATTGCCATTTTGAGAGGTAACACGGTGACTTTTCACTAATAAGTAGCGGTGACGTTTTAGGTGGCTGATATGATTTGTCCGTAGTTCATTATCATAATGCTGCCCAACTTGTGTCTGGTGTGTATTTTTACTTCATTTCATAGAAATTCAAAGGCGGACGAGAGCGGGTTTCAACGCTCTTGGGAAAGATGAACTTGCTTATGTAAAGTAACATACTGATGTGCCTAAGGAGGTTTTAATTAGTGCGTAATACCTACTTAACATATGCATTAGAAATATGGTCCGACATTAAACAAAACGTAGTTGTGTAGAGAATCATGGAGAGATGCATGCTTGAAAATTCACTGAGCTGCACAAGGAGGAACAGATGGATTATAAAACATATGCAGGTTAATTAAATCAAACAGTTAAGAAAAGTGGGCTGATGCAGGAATCTGGCGCCAGAATGAATTATGATAAATTGTCAAGAATAACAGTATAGTAGCCATTGATTGAAATACCCATAAGGATGTCGATTGAGGAGATGGAGCAATGGATTTAGGTCATGTGCATCGGCACGGTGGATTACTGCATAAGAGGATCGGGAGAGGTGGTGGTTTGGAGAGACCTTCATCAAACAACGAGTTGACCACGGTTGATAATGACACGTACGCTTGTTAAGGTTGCATGCTAATGCATTACCTCTGCCCATCTAGCTGTAGATGGACCATGCTCACGCTTGTCAAGCTATTCTAACATGAGCACAATGTTGGTCTAAAGTTCAGTAGCTTTTAAACACTGTGCCTATAGTAAACTGGCAAAGTTGATCAAGGAATTACTAAAAAAAACTTGGCAAGAAAAACTAGTGCTAAAAGGATTAGCCTTGGCGGGCAAGGCAATCATGAAACATCTTCACACTTCATGTCGATACCTTTCCTCCAGAACCTTTGGGTGAAAGGTGCTCCATAAATGCAATTATTATTATTACATCATTGCGTGACAACTCAAGATGTCACATGTCATGTGATACCATCATCTCGTTGTACATATGGTAATGTTTAATTAGTTTTAATTAAATACATCCAAGGACAATCGCATATCGGAGTGGACGATGTTTCTTCCTGCTCTATGCATTTTTATCTTAATGATAAATGTGTTTCGTGTCTGGAAACGCTTTGATATTTGAGTTCATGTACCTTGAAGTTTTATTTTGATAAATTATTCAGAAGCTGTAAAGTGCATGTTAACGAGTCATAAGGCAAGACAAAGATGTCAATGTGTACCAAGGCAGTGGGTAATACACAATCATCAGTTGAATAATAAACCCAAAGAGAGGCTTTTGTAATGGAATTCTATTAAATAGCATTGTAAAAAAAGTTGTTTTTTTTAAGCTGAAGCAAATAGCAGAGACTGACAAAAACCGGAAGGAATTCACCTCCTCTGCATTGTTGACTTTAAGCGGTGAGAAAGGAACTAAGTTGAACAAACATGCATCCGGCCACAGGTGAACATCAATAGTCCCGTGATGTAATCTACAAGCGCAGGTCACTGTGTGCATCTCTACCATAGCCAGAATCTCATCTGAACGTTAAAGGGACTCCGCCGTCATTTAGTTCACAAGACATGGCTCTGCAAGGGCCAGTACTTATCACAGACGATTTGCTGCTTTGGTCATCTGCCGACAAAGTCACATTCTAAACAGAGTTGTTTATTAGCTAAATTGGTCTTACTGCGGTGATAAACGTATTACGTTTGCCAATCATCAATAACCGTGACATCATTCAAGAGGGTATGATCTTAATAAATATTGCCGACTTGATGACATTTTCCACAACAGCAGACCACTCTGGTAACGTTAGTATCACATCAATAACGCAATTACACGTTGCTGTGAGCTTAAGACCAGTCATTGTGTTGTAGCTTTTCACGGCCCGATGTATGAGAGTTGCTCTTAAAAGCCGATCTTTCGGTACGGCCATGGTAAGCGTTCCTCTTCTTTCCTTCTCGATGTCTCCAGCGTGGGACATGAAACTTCGCGGAGGAGGACCGCTTGCCACGGCTATCCGAAAGAGCAATTCTTAAGGGCAATTCCGAGATGGAGGATTGTTTAATTTGATCAGTATAAGTTCCAGATAGCAACCAATTAATGTCTTTACTTAATTCGCAAGAGGAGACGAATTCAATAACAAAACCCCTATAGCTCAGTTCAAGACCACTTTATTCTGGTGCTATAACTAAAACCAAATATCAATACCAATATGATTTAGTTCACAAGTGTACCTGTCAGTATGAATACTCGTCCTCACACTGTGCAGCGCTTTGTGACCCTCGGGTGAAAAGCGCTCTCGATTGCAACGAGTATTATTACTAATATATGAAAAGCACCGATTAGGTGCACATTCCAATGTATAAAAGCCCCACAATTGGAAAAAAAACCCACTATTTAAATGAATTCACCGATAACACCGTGATACTGGGTGGCAGGGTGTCTGCGGTAGGTCTATGCCTCACAGAACGTCCTGCTCGAGGCGGTTCGAGTCCCTACATCGGGAGCCTGTGTGCAGTTTGTGTATTCTCTCCCCCCTGTCTCGCGTGGGTTTCCTCTCACAGGTTAACAAATAAAACCCCTCATTAACGGAGGTTAATTAACGACACCTGCCAGATATCACTGTCCGGCAGGTGTTGGCGCCGGCTGACCGCGTGGCTCCCTGCCTCCCGCCTCTACGCGCTGTCCTGCCGCGAATTGCGGCCTCTGAATTGAAAGTCGTTACATAAATATAATATGTATTTTATTATAGATTACGATTACCCGTGACGGTGTACATCACTGGCAGAGTTCACTAAAACCAGAGCAATGCGCGTTCCAAACTCCACATGACACGCAGATAAACTAAACCCCACACAGGGGCGCTGTAATCATCACGCACATGATTGGTTAAACAACAAACGCACAAATAATTCATTATCTCCCTTCTCGCTGTTGTTTAACTTAACCCACGGAAAACGGGCATTAAGGGCCTGGTCGTCCCTGCCGGCGAGCACACCTCGCTCCGGGTAGGGAAACTAGGCCAGAGATATCAAACCCCCGACCAAGCAATACCGCAGCCTTCCCAATCAACCACTGTCAGCGAACGCACCCGAAAGGGACTGTTGACCTCTGGGTCGGCGAAGGGGTTACTGTCGAAGTCCGACATGGTTTCGTCTGCCGGGGAAGAGGAGGAGGAGACGGACGAGCGACTCAAATCTCTCCCACAAGAGCCGCCGCTGAGAAGATGTCGGCCGCACCGTGACGCCGCGGCAGTGGTGACGTTGTCGGGATGACGTCATGCGCCGGAGGGGACCGCCACGTGATTGTGAATCTGTCATCGACCACCTGTACCTGTCATCTCATCTCATTGTCATCTCATTATCATCTCATCTCATTGTCATCTCATTGTCATCTCATCTCATTGTCATCTCATTGTCATCTCATTGTCAGCAACCGCTTAGTCCTGAACAGGGTCGCGGTGAGCCGGAGCCTATCCCGGCAGAAACAGGGCACAAGGCAGGGATTTTACCATGATGGGACGCCAGTCCATCACCGGGCACTGCAGGAAATTTAGTCCGCTAGTCAATTAACCTATGCGGCAGCATGTTTTTTGGACTGTGGGAGGAAACCGGAGTGCCCGCGAAAACCCACGTGGACACGGGGAGAACATGCAAACTCCCACACAGAAAGGCACCCGAGTCGAGATTCGAACCTGGGACCTTCTTGCTGTGAGGCGACAGCGCTACTACCCACTAGGCTACCGTGCCGCCCCTGTACCTGTACCTCGGACACAACAAAATGACTCGCACTTCATGGTAAAACGACGCACGTTGAATTGCGCCTACCGGAGAAAAGACACTGAATTATATTTACCCATCTCATTTTCAGAAACCGCTTAGTCCTGTACAGGGTCGCCGTGAGCCGGAGCCTATCCGATAGACACAGGGCGCAAGGCAGGGATACACCCACAATTGGACGTCAGTCCATCACTGCGGGCAATTAAGTCTGCAAGCCAAGTAACCTATGCAGCAACATGTTTTTGGACTGTGGGAGGAAACCAGAGTGCCCGGCGAAAACCCACACTGTGCATTGAATTACAATGGATTGAATTATAGTGCTCTCCCCGTGTCCGCGTGGGTTTTCGCCGGGTACTCCGGTTTCCTCCCACAGTCCAAAAGCATGCTCCTGGATAGGTTGATTAGCTCGCAGACTAAAATTGTCCCGCAATGCCCGGCGATGGACCGGCGTCCCGTCGTCGGGTGTATTCCTGCCTTACGCCCTGTGTTTCCGGGATAGGCTCCGGCTTCACCGTGACCCTATATAGGATTAAGCGGTTTCAGATAATGAGATGAGATGAATTATAGTCCGGTATATTGATGATTGCTTCGAAAAGCTGCTCTGTCGGGACAGCCGCGTCGATCGCGTTCTCTCTCCACCTCGCGACGTTTCGCCTCACACGTGAGAGGCATCCTCAGGCGCAGTGTGCGAGGTGGAGAGAGGAAGCAATCGATGCGGCTGTACCGAGAGAGCAGCTTTTCGAAGCAATCATCATGCATCGAGCCGTGACCTACATCATTACAGTCCGGTATATTATTATTGGAGGGCACTATTTATAAAGTGTCATAATGTTGTTGACATGCCGTTCTCTCCACAGCTCTGTGCGACGCTTTGTGACCCTCGAGTGAAAAGCGCTCTAGAAGTGCAATTATTTTTATTGTAAAAGTATTGATATCTGAACCACTTCTCCGCCACTATTATCTGTCAAGATCTACCACAGGACAAACCTGTAACAAGGACAATACAGTATATTCGATTATGTGAATTGCCCTGAACAATTGTTAAAACGAGAAACATAGCACAGCGGTTCCTTCCAGTCTAAATACAGACTGACTGGACAAAGATTTAACACTAAAACAAAAACCTAAACGTATTGCATAACTTCCACATATAAAGGACTCTAATTGTGGTCACGTGCACAGGATGACCCATTACTCATACACACTTGACACACGGGGCGGCGCGGTGGCCCAGTAGTAAGCGCTGTCGCCTCACAGCAAGAAGGTCCCGGGTTCGAATCTCTCGGCTCGGGTGCCTTTCTGTGTGGAGTTTGCATGCTCTCCCCGTGTCCGCGTGGGTTTTCGCCGGGCACTCCGGTTTCCTCCCACAGTTGTCGGGGTCTGAAATCACACTCTTATCACTATCTTAAACTGTCCCAGTAAATCTTTTCCCGATATTTATTCTCCTAGCACATAATCATCATCGGCTTTTTTCAGGTCCCGTAACATAATCAGCAATGGATTACATGTCCCGTTAACACACCTTCTGTTCGTCATTCGTCCGTTACTAACACTTAACCTCCCCATCAAGGGAGGGCTTCTTTTAAATGAATGGGGTAATGAGCCCAACCCTAGCCCTTTACCATTTTAGGCCCATTGTTACCAATGGCCATCTCTTGCACTATTAAAATTCCCCTCCATGTTGCTCCCCGTAACAACTAATGCATATAATTTTTTTCCGCGGTTCACAAGGCCTGTTCATCAGCGCCCGCGCAGTTTATTAATTGACAAAAATCCGCTCTTAACGGTCCCCGTTATGCTTCAAGTCAAAATATATGACAGCCGGGGTTTTAATTGTTGCGTCTCTTTTTATCCGGGGAAAGTCCCCTGTCAAAGGGCGTATCAATGCCCCTTCCCCGTTTATT
>JAZEWT010000016.1:5334598-5353170 GCA_036362905.1 Mordacia mordax
GGTCACGGTGAGCCGGAGCCTATCCCGGCAGACACAGGGCGCAAGGCGAGGATATACCGACGATGGGACGCCAGTCCATCGCCGGGCACTGCGGGGCAATTTTGTCTGCAAGCCAATTAAAGCTATGCAGCAGCATGTTTTTTGGACTGTGGGAGGAAAACGGAGTGTCCGGGGAAAACCCACGCGGACACGGGAGAGAACATGCAAACCCCACACAGAAAAGCACCCGAGCCGAGATTCTTACCCGGACCTTCTTGCTGTGAGGAGGCGACAGCGCTACCCACTGGGCCACCGTGCCACCCAGTAACAATTTCTGAAAAATGAAAATCTCACCACGAACGTGAGAGTAATCAGTGACACTTCAGATTTCACTTATGAGCAAACTCACTCCGCCAACATGTACGAATAGGAAACCTAAACAGAAATCATGGATTAAACAGTATCACACAATAAAATAATATTCGACAAAATTAAGCAGATCAACAATGGCATGGGAATTGTTGTTATTCTATATTTCACAACAAAAGGAAGAAGCATATGCAAGCCTTCAAAAATAATTTATGCAAACACACCTGGGCAGAATGTTTGATAAAATCCCTTGAAATTTGATGCGCATCTTGGAAGATTAATGTGACACAGTATGTTTAATAGGTTTCTAAAACCATATATTCTTGGCGATTTCGTACATATAAGTTCGTTCGTGTGTTCATGAGCATTTGTCCATTACTAAGTACACTTCCTTAAAATATAGAGGACTGCGGTGAGATTGGAGCCTATCCCGGTAGACGCAGGGCTCACGACAAGGCTGTACTCATGATTGGATGCCAGCCCATCGCATGGCACGGAGGTGTTTTAGCCAGCAGGTCAATTAACATGGACAGTCAGACTGTGTCTTTGTACTGTGGCAGGAAACAGAAGTACTCGGCGAAACCCAACGTGGCCACGGGTAGAGAAAGAATTACAATGAGCGGTGAATAATTCGGAATCCTGGCAATGCCTCCAATCGTGGGAGGTGAAACGCCGCGAAGGAGAGTGAAGGAACGCGCGCCACGATCATCCCGAAAGAGTTGCTCGTAGGAGAAATTTTCAGCAGTTATTACTGTCACAACAATATTCTCCATTAGGTGGTGCTAAGATGTAACTCATCCCTAAGAGACAGCGGCGTTGCACTATCAACCATGACTAAAATCTTTGGCATTTACTTGAAATATTCCTCGCAACTAGATTGGGTTTTTTTTGTCTTACGTGATAGTTGTTCTCAATAGCTGCTCTTTTGCGACAGCCATGGCAAGCGTGTTTTATATCTCTCCCTTGCGACGTTTCACCTCTCACGCTAGAGGCATCTTCTCACTGAAGAAAAAAAAACACTCGCCACAGCTATCTCTAAAGAGCAGCTGTAAAGAGTAATTATAATACATTGAGCACCATAAACCTACATCGATAAATTTGCTCATCTCATCTCGTTGTCAAAAACTGCTTAATCCTGTATAGGGTCGCAGTGAGCCGGAGCCAATCCCAGCAGATACAGGGCGCAAGGCAAGGATACACCCACGATGGGATGCCTGTTCATCACCGTGCACTCTGGGCAATTTAGTCTGCAAGCCAATTAACCTATGCAGTAGCATGTTTTTTGGACTGTGGGAGGAAACCGGAGAGCCTGGTGAAAACCCACGCTGACAAGGGGAGAACATGCAAACTCCACACAGAAAGGCACCCGAACCGAGATTCGAATCTGGGACCTTCTTGTTGTGAGGCGACAGCGCTACCCACTGGGCCAACGTGCCGCCCATCGAAAATTATATTCGAATTGATAGTAATTCAACACGACAGCCTTATGTCTACCCATTGATGGTCAACGGCTTCCCTGGGCTGTTGTGGTCAATCCAAAGAAATGCTGCATAAATTAATTGTCCGGATTAAACTGACCTCGATGCTCTGACATGATGTCACCTGCTTGCTTCTCACTTCTGGACAACTGTTAAAAAGATATACTTGGCTGAAGGGTTCCTTCCAGCTTTAATGCAAACAAACTGACTGTAAGGGATTATTTGAGAATACTTTACCCTCTCTCAATGCTAGCCAGATGTTGTCAAAAGGCAATCAGCTCAGGTCAAAAAGGACCCATAGCATAAACTGCTCAACCTGAGCTATAAGGCATTCATATTGGATTGTCCTGAGCTAATTGCCTTTTGGCAAAATCTGGCGAGCATTGAGACAAGGCTTAAAAGGAAGCCATCTCTTATGCAGGCCAATCAGTTTTAAGCACAATGCATATATTATCAAAGCATGTTGTTTGTAGTCTTTAGCACCAAAGTGTGTGGTTGCTGCAAACGTGACACTTTTTGAAAAGTATATATTTGGTGTTTTAAGAACTAAACACTATTATTGCTGGAAAATGGGTAAAGCATCTTCTTTTTTACAACTCTACTGGCAAAAAGGACCCGTAGCATACTTTACCCCGTTTGCTAGCGTTGTTTTGTAAAGGGGATTCTCGCTATTGATTCAGATAGCACTCGTTAATGATGCCATCCCCTTTTGAGAATATTCTCCTAGCGATTCTCTACGTGCTGAGAGTGAGGTCAGACAACTCTTCAAGATCATTTGTGTTGCTGCTCCTCCCCGTCCGTGGATTTTGTGTGTGTCGTCTTTTAAGAAAAAATCACTCCATTCTGTGGCCCATTCAAACTCCATCCTTGACTTAAAATAACCAGACACGCATGTTTTAGCATGATCTTCTTAAGCCATTATTATTAATTATTATTTTAGTTCGAGAGCCTATCAAAGTTGTCTTTCGAATGTTCGACTAGCTTTGATTGCCGGAAATTGTAAAATCATTGGGAGAGGGGTAGTTTATACATTTGTAGTGTACTTTTAATTGTTCCAGATTTGATAAAACCGCTCTTATAAGGTTTCCTGTGGGTCTAGCCTGTAAAAGACCTTTTGGCTGAATGCCTCCCATCTGCGTTACCATACAAACTGAACTGAACACACGCATTTAACCCTCGTTCGCGTCACCAATTAATATAGACAGAGATCCCCCGTATAACCTCAACACACTGGAGGGTCAAGTGCTGTCAGTGGGCATCACAAATAAAGGCCAGGAGAGCACAAGAGGGGGTTGGTGGCCAGCATTACGCCCGACTAACACAGACACAGACGGGCAAATAAATGCAACGCTCATGGATTTATAACCCCAAATGAAACACACGCCAACTCTGCTAGCTTTTGGCCAAACTCTACATTTTTATTAAATCTTTAACAAGTAAAACATCAGTGCTTTTATGCTTCGTCAGCGATAAACTTCCACGTTTCTCTTTTTTAATTTAATTGTTTATCTCTCATTTAATTCGCTTAAATGATCGTGCAATTTTAAAACAAGCTTCAGAGTAAAAGGCATGTGCTTTTGCAGTGTGAAGAGTTTACCGCAAGAGCCCATCTTTTTTGAAATAATAATTGTTTTCTTTATATTAGTTAGTTTTGTTTCGTATAGCTCTATACACTTTCTTACTCATTTCAATTCCTTGCTTCAAATCCCAGGTTGGTTTCAAAGAATTTGTGCTACAAGTCCAGCTTGTATCGCAATTGAATAGGGATAAGTGGGGCCTCAAAGGTTTGAGAGGGAAGAACGCATGGCAGGTCAGTTAGAGAATTGGAAGCAATTCACTTCTTTGTTGGAACTCACAGTCTCGATGCTAATGTTTGTCAATAGCGTTTTCCAATTGGCATAAACAATGTTTGCATCTTCACCATTGTCATCGTGTCTGTTAACGTTACTATCACCATTAAAAGTCACATTCATGAAAACCATCTTTTATTGTTACCACTACCGCTCTCATCTCTTACGTTACCTCAATCACCTAACCATCATCCATTATTACCACCACCAATATCATCAGTGACTTCTATTAGCATTACCATAATCTCTACGGTAACCACCATTATCGCCATCACTTTACACTATTCAGTGCCCTCTCTATCATTATCATCTCCACCGCATCT
The DNA here is from genome assembly GCA_036362905.1 of Mordacia mordax. Classification (NCBI taxonomy): domain Eukaryota; kingdom Metazoa; phylum Chordata; class Hyperoartia; order Petromyzontiformes; family Petromyzontidae; genus Mordacia; species Mordacia mordax. The sequence continues at coordinate 5,338,598 of JAZEWT010000016.1, forward strand.
CCCAGCACCATCATCACCATAAGCACGTTCGTCGAAACCCACTCTCTTCAACTTTACCAGATTCCACATTAGCACCTTCGTAATCGACATTGCTTTGCTTTTCAAAAAGGACCATCACCAACATCACCGTCACCATCATCATCATCATCCAATAACTGGCTCTCTCTGCGACGTAATTCTGCTAAAGCTGGCTAAAGGCAAACGTCCGCCGCACGGGCCCTCTCAACAAGACGACCCTTGCCATACAAACACCCCAACTTCGCCTTGCCGAGGCACACGTTCTCAAACGCTTGACCCCGGCCCTTCTCGCCGCCGCGACATTACGGGAGCCAACACACATTTCTCGAAGCACGGCCGCCGGCACAAACCGTCGGAGACAATGAGACGGACTTGAATGGTTCGCTCGTGTGCCGTTGGCAGTGCTCGCAAACCGAGGTCGGCTCACGTGAGTGAGGCAGCGGGTGATTCGTGGCCAAAACTGGGTCAATGAACACTCTAAGGAGATGTCAATGGCGAAAATCAGAGTGCTCGGGTGCGTTCAACAAAGTCGGGAGCAGATAATTGAAGCTACTACTGGGGCTGTGTCTATCACCAATTAGTTGTGGCTCGTAACTTTCTCTTAATAAGAATCCAGACATGGACATCTATGTCTTTGAATGTGGTCACAATAGTTCTCGAGCCTCAAAATATTTAAACGACTGAAGCTTCTAAAAAAATTGCTTACCATGAAAGTGACCAACAGCAATCTGCGCTCCGAAAATTCGATCAATATTATTTATTCTGAAAACCCAGGTTGTCTCGTATTTGTCACCCAAGCGATGCACAATATTTCGAGGCGCATCGATTCCCTGCAGGTGCGGACGTGGCCTGCGCGGCGGCGGCGGCGGCCGTTGTTGTGCACGGCGAGCGGTGGTCGCGCTGTTGGTGCGCGGGCGGAAAAAAAGAACAAGAATTCAAAATCGGGGACGGGTGGTGGCTTGCGTGGAGAGCAGCAGGGGAGAGAGAAAGAGAGGAGTTGAGAAAGGAGACGAGGGGGGGGGTGGCAGGCAGGAAGAGAAATAAAACGGGGATGGCGACGTCATGTGATCCAGCGTTGCTCGCTGAGCCGTAGGCGCTTGGCCGAGGTGGGAGACAGGGAGCCCTGGGGAGCGCCGTGCGAGGCTTGTCCCAGGGACTGGACGCTGGAGGTTCCGCCCTCGTCCCTGTCGCTCGTGCCATCGTCGTACGAGCTGGCGGAGCTGCTCAGGCTGTCGGCGGGTGAGTGGTCTGACTGTGTGCCGCCCGTAACTCTGTGCAGCTGCTGCGGCTGCTGCGGCTGCTGGTGCTGCTGGTGCTGCTGGTGCTGCTGATGCTGCTGATGATGCGTGTGAGGGAGATAGGGGCTTCCGATGCCCGAAGCCCGATCCCTAGAATCGAGAGAAGTCGGTTAAGGCGAGGTGGTTATTGGCACTTTGTTACAAATAATGATTCTCAGGCGTTCTGTGGGAGGCAAAACGTGGCGCTATCCAGAGAGAGCAGTTTTTTGGAAGCAATCATCATGCATCGAGCCGTGAAAACCTACATCAGTACAATTATATTCGTTCTGGAGCAGCAGGATATAGCAGTAGTGAGATCGGCACCTCACGTAAAGCAAGTCCTGCGTTACGTGCTCCAGTTCCCACCTTGGGCGCCTTTTGGGCACAGTTTGTGAGTTCTCTCTCGACTCTGCTTGAGTTGATTCTCACAACTCGAAGCTCACCCATTAATCAATCGCACGGTACCATTATAACATTAGGACGCAGCGTCTGGCGGGTTGGCGCCAGCCGACTCCACGGTTTCCTCGATTTGCCCTACCTCTGTACGGTTTCCTGCAGCATCGTAGGACCCACAAAATAAATGTTTTGGGTTAGGTCACGTAACAAAAAAGACATGTGTCGTAATCTCGCCTCGACCCAGACACGGCCAATTAGTAACATTTTATCAAGTGAACAGAAAGTGCCAATTCTTTCCCATCCGTCCGCCAAGTGCGTTGGAGAGGAAACCCAGAGCATATACAACAAAGTACAACTTTTCGCTGATAATCGCAATCAGCGACATCAGGGTACTCGAACCAATGTGGGACGCGTCTTGGGACCTCAAGATGAAAGGCTCGTAATGCATGCAATCATTTCTTGTTAAAGATTACAAAGGCGCCCAGGCAGAGTGCTGGCCCCCCAACCCCTCGTGTGCCGTGCCACACTTCATAAGTGCTCGCTAACAGTACTTGCCCCAACAGTCTGTGAGGTCTCTAAGGAAGGACCTTTGCCTTTGTTTTTGTCGTGTGCCCCCTCCCATGCAGGGGTAGTCAAGGAACTCACGAGAGTGCTCCCAGCGTTGGCCCAAGGGGTCCTCCCTGTCGTTGCCAGGGTGACATGGGGCCAAAGCCAGACAGGGTCGCCAGCTCGGCACCAGTCAATCCCAAATCTGAGCAACAACAACAACCGCCGTTCGTCACGAAGTGGCGGTGACGTCACCACGGCCATATGCACTTTGAGGCCACGTGAAGCGTGGAAGGCTCGCCGAGCAGAGGGCACGGGACGGATCCAGGTGCTTTGGGTTGCCTGACAGAGATGACTGGCAGATGCACCCTACTCTGCCAACTTGTTGGACAAGCACACACACAGACACACATTTGCTTACATTGTTACAATACTCACTTAAAACGCATTTGGACAAATTGTAGCGCTATGGAATCAAGGCCAACAGTTTGAATGTCTAAACGATGGCTGCCGGAAGACAGAAGTATGTTTATTTATATATGCACATAAATACAATGGTCCAAAATAGCATTCGGTAACTTTTTTCGACATTGTTACAATTTCTACCAGAGTGGCATATCGTCTCATGTCATCTCATTGCCAGAAACCGCTTAGTCCTGTATAGGGTCGCGGTGAGCCGGAGCCTATCCCGGCAGACACAGGGCGCAAGGCAGAGATATACCCATGATGGGACGCCAGTTCATCACCGGGCACTGAGAGCAATTTAGTTTTCAAGTCAAATAACCTATGCAGTAGCATGTTTTTTGGACTGTGGCAGGAAACCGGAGTGCCCGGCAAAACCACGCGTACACGGGGAGAACATGCAAACAACACACAGAAAGGCACCCGAGCCGAGATTCGAACTCGGGACCTTCTTGTTGTGAGGCAATAGCGTTACTTACTGGGCCACCGTGCCGCTAGTGGAATATTGTGTTGAGAATAAATCATCGCGGGCGTAAACCGACACACGTAAAAACTGGGTGTTTTTCATTCAAAATAAACTTCGTGTGTAATTGGTTCACACGACACTAGCAGTCATGCTTTGTTCTTCGCAACGTTAAACAAAGCAATTATAATTTTTTTCAAATGAATCCCAAAACTAAATGGTGACTCTTAATCGCGTCAGAATGGACGGGAGAACAATTGAAGACCAAAGTGTAATTATGGGATAAATAAGAAGGCAGATTTATGCCTTCTCACATCTGTATCACTGCATAAAAAAACAAACATCGAGAATTATTTTTACACAACCCATCAGCCACGCGTTCTTCTGGGAGTGCATATCAGCAACTTTCCTTCAACTGAAACATTCAGTGTCTCATCAGGCTGGCTCAAAACGAACGCTGTGCTAATTATAATGAATACGGATCCATTCGTTAACATTTAACACAGAACGAGATTCCATTAATAATATCAACCGTTTGTAAAACATTAAGCTGGACATCTTCTTCCGACATATGGCTGTTTTTAAGCGGCGACTATTTTAATCTAATATTTGTAGATCATACTAAAACTGATCACGCAGTGGCGTGAAATTTGAACAGAAATGTAACCGAGGGCACAATGGTCGTATTGTACAGTGAGGCCACCTTGATGGTCCTTTGGCGGCGGCCGGTGACGTGTTGTTTTTTTCAGACGCCGAAAAACAGACCCCATGGTACTTTTACTCTCAAGGGGCAGATCACAGGGGTGCAAGGCTGCTATGGCAGCCAGTCCGACCTCAGCGAGCGCATCACCGGCCTCTGTGCGTGTATGTGTGTGTGTGTATGCGCGCGTCTGGGGGTCAGGCATCAGTGTTGCGCTGGAGCCAATTCCTCTGGGCCAAAAAATGGCCACGCGGCAACAGCTGATGGTGATCGCAATGATAATCACGATGATGGTTGGTTTCCAAAGCTGTTCTTGCGGGATGGCCGTGTCGAGCGCTCCTCCTCTCTCCTCCGCTACGTTTCGTCTCCCACGTTGGAGAGAAGACAAGGGCTCGACACGGCCCTTCCGAAAGCAACCATCACGCATCGAGCCGTGAAAATCTTCATCGATTATGGTGATGATGGTAATGATGCTGAAACTGAAACTTACGATGGAAATGCTGCTGGAACGTATGTTGCTAATGATGACGATTAGCTTCAGCTCTTGACAATGATGAAACTGAAAATGCTGCTGCTGATGATAATGCTCATCAATGAAGCTAGGCTACTGCTCGTGATAACGTGGCTGATAATTGATTATAACGATGATAACAACAGCAGCGATGCTGCTCGTCGTAATGAAGAGGTCGAGGATATCAGTACTGGTAGTGTTGATAGCGCATGCATGTGTCCCACACCATAAGAAGAAGGCATTACACAGTGGAACCCAGGCGATGAACTGGCCTGAGCAACACCAAGTCTCCGCGTCTGCACACACACAAAGACAAAGATCCCCTGTATAGCCTTAACAGACTGCTGCGGCAAGTGCTGTTAGTGAGAAGCACCGATGGTAGCCGGCAGCACGGAACACGAAACGATGGGTGACCAGCATCACACCCTGCCGCCTCTGTCTCCCGAGCGGCGATGTTTAGACATCGCACCACGCGCTCGTTTGAGGCCGAGTCGATCTAGGGAGGCCAAGGACTGGTGCAAAAAAACTGTCAATGTTGTTGGCAGCGTGCGGGAATCGATCCCGGGTCGCCGGGTTTGTAGGGCGGCGCGTTGACCACTGCACCACCGCTGCCCATAATGACGCACACCCGCGCACACACACGTGCAAGCACGACAGGACAGCTCTAGACGAGATGTTCTCAGCATTTTGCGTTGCAAGGATCACTCGAGGGGCAGCGCGGTAGCGCAGTGGACAGCGCTGTCGCCCAACAGCAAGATGGTCCCGGATTCGAGTCCCGCCTCGGCTGCCTTTCTGTCTGGAGTTTGCATGTTCTCTCTCCCCGTGTCCGCGTGGGTTTTTCGCAGGGTACTGCGGTTTCCTCCCACCGTCCAAAGACGCCCTCTTCCTAAGTTTATTGGCCTGCTGAGTAAATTGCACCCAGTGCCCTGCGATCTATTGGCATAACGTCATGGGTATAGCCCCGCTTTGGATCCTCTGCCTGCTGGGATAGGCTCCAGCCCCCCGCAACCCAGTACAAAATTAAGCGGGTATCGATAATGATGACGACGACGATGGCCCACTTGGCCCACTTGGGCTACTTGGGAATGGTCTCTGGACCATCGAGTGACGTTCGCTGCCTACTGCTGAGAATGCGGACCAAATCGTAATGTTCAAGATTGTGGTTATCATCCCCATCGCACACGACGCACCAGCTATTCCCCCCCCTGCCCCCCAGCCCACGGAGCTCACAGCCAATCTGCGTGGAGTCCACGTGGGAATCGAACCCGGGAGGGCAAAGGTGCCGGCTCGACTTACTGACGTGAGCATTGACTCATCCAGATATTACCCAGAGTGTAATTAAGAAACTCGCTTCCGTACAGCGCGCACACACGCACACACACTTGCGTGAAAACAAAACACAGAGCCTTCCGGTTGCGTAAATACCGTGTAATTCGACCGATAGACTGCGCTAACACGCTATGTGAGATGCGATGATTATTGAAGATCGTTAAGGATCGTGATCCTTGTGGTGGATGGGTTTGCATGAAGCCTGGAACTGTGTCATCCTTGAGTCCAGCCAAAGGGTCTCCCTTTGGTGAACAGGACTCGGAGAAGGTGTTGGAAAAGCAATGATCCGAAGACCCTTCGCATAAATTGATTGTTACTTAAGAATAGTTACATATGATCCTTCTCTTTTGTTGTGCCAAATAACTTATTTTTATCCCATGCCATTGTTGCGCAGTTTAACTTCATTGTCTCTAAGAACTTTATTGTCCTGTGCAATATTTAGTGCTGCTGTTCATTTCACAATTCCAGTTGGGGTTTCATCTTTGTACAAGTTGGTGCGGTGAGTTTGCTTATTTGTGCAATCCTAAGTGCAACTGACTACGTTTATCTTCATGGGTTACATTTTGTCAGAGATTGTTGCTATAAGTTGATCTGCCTTTGATTTTTTGCGTTAATGCTTTGGTCACTTTCACAAGTTTGTTGTCACAGGAATCCAGAATATAGAGCTTGCAAGCTCACTGGATACTTTCTGCTGTAACAATAAACATCTATCGATCTAATGGCCATTTAACCCGTAACAATAAATACACTTATTACCGACACCCACATGACAAGCGCAGACACGTGCAGTTCCACGGATTATGAAAACACAATTTTTAACTGCACCATTAATAAGGTGGGAGGCGGAACGTCGTGAAGGAGATAGGAGCAACGCTCGCCACGGCTATCTCCTACGAGCAGCTCTTCAGATCGAGTCTCATACATTAGGCCGTGAAAACCTGCATTGTCACATCGTAGGCACACCTCGAGGTGTCCACTTAAGAGATCATAGCAATACAACTGTAACGCGCACAAGTGCCACGCATTGTCATGGACGAGACATGGAGGCAGGAGGAAACAAAACAGAGATGCGGGGACGGGGAAGGCAGCCAAACAATTAGCCGGCGCCAACATTTGCTAGAGACTGCTTGCTATATATTATGATGTCATCAGCCATATTATTCATGAGTTTTCTTAGTTGCCGGAGGACACCCGAGAACCGGGAGGAAACCCACGCAGAACAGAGGGGGAGAACACATACACACCGCGCAGAACAGCGCCCCAGGCGGAATCGAACCTCCTCAGGCAGAACTTTCTTTCCGCGAGGTGCGGATGTTCGCGCTGCGCCCAGCCTGCCTCGGCAAACCATGCCCAGTGTGAGCGTGTGTAAGGCCGGAGCAGCACACACTGGCAGTCGAGGAATGCGCATCCAGAGGTCACGGAGGCAGTGGGACACGCGGAGAACGAAGCACAACGATCACTCCCCTTATCGTGGGTTCACAATGGTCTGCTCCGTTCCAGAGTTCACAATGGTCTGCTCTGTTCGTGGGTTCACAATGGTCTGTTCCTTTCTGGAGTTCACAATGGTCTACTCTATTCGTGGGTTCACAATGGTCTGCTCCGTTCCAGAGTTCACAATAGTCTGCTTTGTTCGTGGATTCACAATCGTCTGCTCCGTTCCAGAGTTCACAATAGTCTACTCTGTTCGTGGATTCACAATGGTCTGCTCCTTTCTGGAGTTCACAATGGTCTACTCTATTCCCGGGTTCACAGTGGTCTGCTCCGTTCCAGAGTTCACAATAGTCTGCTCTGTTCGTGGATTCACAATGGTCTGCTCCTTTCTGGAGTTCACAATGGTCTACTCTATTCCCGGATTCACAATGGGCTGCTCCTTTCCAGAATTCACAATGGTCAACTCTGCTCGTGGGTTCACAATGGTCTGTTCCGTTCCAGAATTCGCAATGGTCTGCCGTTCCAGAAATCACAATGGTCTGTTCCGTTTCAGAATTCACAATGGTCTGTTCCGTATTAGAATTCACAATGGTCCGTTCCGTTCCAGAGTTCACAATGGTCTGTTCCGTTTTAGAATTCACAATGATCTGTTCCGCTCCAGAATTCACAATGGTCTGCTCAGTGCTGACCATTACTTGTGAAGTTCTTGGGCGAATACTACTGGATTTCAGCTCACTCGGAGCAAATGGGATGGGATGGCCATTGTAACAACAGTGGTAAGAAAATCATTTCATCGCGACTGAAAAATCTGTTCTGAGAATGTTTTGAATAATTGGTATATTTTTTGACAATTACCCTATTTCAGGGCAAGGGAGAGAAAGTAGGCTGTTATGTATAGCTGGAAATCGCAGTCATTTACAATTATTTCACAGCTTAGTCGCTATTTTTGGCAAGTCTTCCCAGATCGTGTCACCGGTATCATAATATCATGAGATTAAAAATATATATCTTGAGAAGGGTCCAAAGAAGAGGATGTTTTTTTAATGGAGTTGTGATGTCATTCCCGCAGCAGTGTCCTTTTAAATCCACACACTAGGGGTACTGTTATACGAGCTGGTGTAATTATCCTTGCCATCTCCCTGCCATTGCTAAATTTTGCGTGTTCGTGTCAACTCCATGACTGTGGTTAGGGTTTCATCTTTGCACAAATTGTTGCTGTGACTTTGTTTATTTAACCCTTTGATTTTGTACGTTGTTTCGTTGGTCAGTTCTAAAGTTTGTTGTGTCGAAGGAATCCCGCATCCAGAGCTTGCATACTCACTTGAAATTTTCTGCTGTCACAATAAACATCTATCAATAGCTATAGCTTCACATCCACAGACGAGGGGATACTTTTATACCAGGCGAGGTGATGATTTGAGTCAGGATTAGAACTCGCGATATTCCAATTGCAATTTGCTCCCAAAATATCACCTTCGGGCGCTTGTTTTCAAACAGAACGTGTTGTGATCGTGAATGGCGCGAGGTTGTTTTCAGTTGTTAACCACACGCACCTTTTAAGCCATTCCTCTTAGTTTCACACAACTGCAACCCATGCAGAACACAGACCCGCGCAAACGTCCAGGCCTGGATTAATGTTGTCTGTGGCGCACGATTTAGAGGCGAGGATCAGAACAAACAGCAAGGCAACCACTCGACTCACCAGATCCAAGTCTTGCTCCTCGAGCTGTGGATGTGAGCACAGCGATCAGGCGTGAACATTGTGAGTGCGCTGCGTACACCGGCAACCAGCACAGCACCGCGCTACCTTGCACCGCTGATGTTCGTATGGAGCAATAGCTTTGAATTTACACTGACGTGTTTGCGCCAGATGATTGCGTCAGCATCAGTCGGTTTTTACGTTCAAGCTGGAAGTAACCGTTGAACTATGAAGCTTTTTTTAACAGCTGTTCAGCGGAGTGGGGTAATCAGGTTACTACATCTCAGAGTACCGGGAACAATAGTCAGAATAATTAACTTGGGCGGCAAGTTTGTGACGATACGATAGCGGAGTTTTGCATCGCTGTGACAGTTTGTTGTTTGTGAATCGAGCGTCGAATTATCATTGTTTCCGTGGTTCAGCTCCAGGTAACCACAGTCGCATGCTGACCCAAGAGATTTGAATGCAACATTTGTACGTCAAGCATGGACATCTGCCGTGGCTTAATAATAATGATAATAATTGCATTTACAGGGCGCTTTTCACTCGAGTGTCACAAGGCGCTGCACAGAGCTGCGGAGAGAATGACACGTCAACAACAACGACATGAGAATTGCTAATCAGCAACAGAAACGTTTTTTTTTGTGCTTGCGCTAACAAACATCACGGCGAGAGCGAAAGCTCACCCACCGCTGCATTATTAATGAGAAGCTGGAAATGTTACTTAATGGATCCTAATCACAATTTTCCTATTCGCGTGGCCATGCCGTTTGGGCTCCGCTGAGCGTTGCATGGCATGGCATCTGATGTTTTGCGGAACTGCTTGGAGAATGTCAATTCGTAACAATCCACGGTAAGGCCGAAAGGACACATCGGAAAGATTTGGAGCACGATAGCTGAAACGTACAACTGCCCCGGTAGCGTCCTCTGGGAACCTCCTCCACAGAGGTCGATATTGACACCGCTGGTATCAGTCATCGGAAAGCCCACTCAGCGCCACAGCCTTCCACACCGCATCAGCCCATCTCTTCTCCATGCACCCACCACCGAGCAAGCCTCACCAGTGCCGTGGGGATGAGACCGCCCTTGTTCCCGGCCTGAGCGAGCGACCTCCCCGTCGAGTTGGACATCCCTCCCCCGAGTCCCGGGGACGAGCTCTCCGCTCCGAGCGACGACGGCGAGGACGGCGATCGGCCTTGGGCAGCGAGCCCCAGCGCAGCGCCGGAGCCCCCTGCCAGCAAGCCCTGCACTCCCGCTCCCGAGGAGGCCAGGTGGCTGGGTGAGACTTGGGCCGGGCTGCAATAGCCGTTGACTAGGAGAGGGGAGACACAGGAAAAAGGGGGGAAGCAAAACAAATGATGTGAGAATAATAATTGCGTTTATAGAGCGCTTTTCACCCGAGGGTCACAAAGCGCTGCACAGAGCTGCGGAGAGAACGGCACGAGAACGCATAATCAACAGCACTAACATTTTTGTTGGGTTTTTTTTAATGTAGGTAATTAACATCAGCGTCGAGGAAGGCGCCTGGCTATGCAACCGGCTGCTCGCAATGCAAGGCTGCACAGAGAGTTAACCAACGCTGTTAGCCGCACAAACGCAGAGCCAGCATACGATGCCTTGTCTCCGCTTTGCTCAAGAAAGAAGCGTGAATTTGCGACGCTCCAGTCAACCAGCGCCGTGGGAAATGTTCGGTGGGAAAGTGAGTCGTCCAGCCAGAGCTGAAAGTAAGCCGGTACGGTCCAGTTCGTCGGACCAGTAACGAAGTGGCTGGAGCATTGAAGGCAGTACAGGTGGGAAGGGGAGTTGCGATACAACGGCACCGGTAAAAATAAAAAAAAACGTATCGTTCACCCCCGTCTATAGCACATAGAACATGGCCGCACGTTGTGGCCAAATTGTCGTGAATGCGTCCGATGCCGTCATAAATTGGAAGCTCAGCATGGTTTTAAACCTGGTTACTACTCGGATGGGAATAGCGGGCGCTGCAGGGTTTGAGTACGGAGATGGTGAATCCATCTCGCTGAACGTGGAGTGTAATCATCTCAAAAGCAGGGATTAGCGCCGGGTGTTTTATTTTCCGCAAGCCAAATACTCACTGCATGGATTTGGCCAAACATCCCAAATGCGGGTCTCTCCTGAAAAAATAGTGTTGAAATGCCGCGAGGCGTTCCTGTGTAATCAAATGCCATTGTCAGTATTACATTCGGCGGCACGGAGGCCCAGTAAGTAGCGCTGTCACCTCACAGCAAGAAGGCCCTGGGTTCGAATCTCGGCTCGGGAGCCTTATCTGTGTGTAGTTTGCATGTTCTCTCCCCGTGTCTATGTTGGGTTTCGCAGGGCACTCCGGTTTCCTCCCACAGTCCAAAAAACATGCTGCTGCATAGGTTAATTGGTTTGCAGACTAAATTGCCCGCAGTGCCCGGTGATGGATTGGCGTCCCATCGTGGGTATATCCCTGCCTTGCGCCCTGTGTCTGCCGGGAGAGGCTCCGGCTCACCTCGACCCTATACAGGACTAAGCGGTTTCTGACAATGAGATGAGATAAGAATTGCTTTCGTGCTACGTACAAGTCAGCCTGAACGAAGCGCTCGGCACGTCTTGGCAGCTAACCTGTGTTGACTCTGACCAGTACCCGGTTGGTAGAACAGCTAGGAAATATAAGATCATTGTGTCTGGTTAGTGTCAAGTCATGCGGCAGAGGTGATCAGTATTATCTTTTCTCTCTGTATTATTTTTTCGATCCAAGCTTAAACTCTCTCTCTCTCTCTCCACTCTGCGAGAGCGAGCGAACACTGCGCACCTTCTAAGTGGTAGATGAGAATTATTATGTCGCTCAGATATCACATGGCAGAGGGCTGAGTTTAACGAAAGTTCATGGAGGGTGTAGGTGGCGCAGTGGCACAGTGGGTAGCGCTGTCGCCTCACAGCAAGAAGGCCCCGGGTTAGCTTCTCGGCTCGGGTGCCTTTCTCTGTGGAGTTTGCGTATTCTCTCTCCGTGTCAGCGTGGGTTTTTTGCCGGATACTCCGATTTCCTGCCACTGTCCAAAGACACGCTACTGCCTAGGTTAATTGACCTGCTGTGTAAATTGGCCCCCCCAGTGCCTGGCGATGTACTGGCTTCACATCTTGAGGATTCCCCCCTCCTTGCGCCCTCTGTCTGCCGGGATAGGCTCCGGCCCCCCGCGATTGACCGAGTATTGATAATGATGATGCTGGAGAGAATCAGAAGGAGAAAAAGCAGGGAATTGGGCAATGAAACGTGGACAGAAGCGTTGTAGGAGGGCACGGGTTAAAGGTGGCATTGACACCATGGAGCAAGAGGCCTTTGCCCAGCAGTCGAGTGTCCAGAAATATTTGGCAGCAAGGCTGTGGAACTGGTTCCAAATGACCTTGAAAACTTATGAATGCCACCCACAATTCCCTCATTTGAGACTCAGTTAAAAACAAATCATTTTCGGGTGACGTATAAACAATTCAGACGCAAATATCAAATTTAATATTTTCAACGTTGCTCACTGTCGTTTATTGAGTACTGCCTTTAATCCTCCTGTTTTTTTTTTACTTTGCATTTGTCCTGCAAACTCTGCCTCACTGAGGCACCACTGCAAATAGCCCTGTGCTTCAGAGCCCCGGGATGAACTGGAAGCTGCAGCATTAATAACAATAACATGATAATAATAATAATACAATTTGTAACGAGCTGTGCAAATTGCACGCCTGCTTATGGACGAGACACGGGTTCCAAGGTGTAGCGAGGAAACAGCAGGGAGGAGGGAAGACGTTGTCTAAGCGGTCAGCCCGTGCCAACCCGCCAGACACTGCTTTAGATAAATTCAGATATCATCGGCCAATTAATCGGTACGTTTTTGTTTGTTGTTGTGGAGAGAAGCCGGATGAAATCCACGTAGACTAGGAATAGGAAACACATGAACGCCACACAGAAAGCCATCCGAGGAGGGAATCGAACTGCCTCGGGCCGGACTTTCTTTCTGGGAAGCGCATATATTAGCACGGCTGCACCCGGCCTGCACCCGGATATTGCCACCGCACCATCCTACCACCACCAAAAACAACGACGACAATCGTGACGACGGTGTTGCTGGCGTTTCCGTTAAACGACAAAAGCAAGAAGCGCCCGATAACCGGCTTGCGTTGCTTACCGGGACCTGGGGGGGCTGGCGAGCCCCCCGTGAGCCGAAGAAGGGCCCCCTGCATTTGGGGATGGTGTGGAGGTGGCGGGGGGGGAAGCATCCCGCAAGGGCTTGAGTCGATCACCGACGGCCCCCCCACGGAGAACGGTGGCAGAGAGACGCCCGAGGGGTCGCCCATCGACAGGGACATGGGCAGATGGAACCCGGGGCCCGGCTGGGGGTCAGGGTGAGAGGCAGCGAGGGGGCGGCCGGCAAGAAAGGATTAAGCGGGTTATGATAATTAATTTATTGTATCCATTACTTTAATCTGGCTTTCAGGTACTCGTCGAAAAATCTGTAATGAATCTCGGCGGGCACTAAGTGGATAAATACAGAAGTAGCGACAGTGCATGAGTGACGTGGTGACAATGGATCATTTAGTTGAGACCTTAATAATCAGCAGACCCTACGACAGCCACCAAAATCTCCGTACAGCCTCAACAAACCGTGCGGTCAAGTGCCGTCAGTGAGTACCAATGAAGGCACGAGGAGGTAGGTGGCCAGCACCGCACCCGACCCCCTTTGTCTCCCTGGTTGCGATGTTTACACACTGTACAAGGTTCTCATTTGAGGCTGAGTCGACCTCAGGCAGGCTCAGGATCCGTTTAGAATCCATCGCTGGTATTGATCGTGAGGGGGAATCCAACTCTGCGGCCACCAGATTTATAGGACAGCCTATTAATGATAATAATTGCATTGTAATGATGTAGGTTTTCACGGCTCGATGCATGATGATTGCTTCGAAAAGCTGCTCTCTCGGGACAGCCGCTGCTGTCCCGAGAGATGGCGACGTTTCGCGAGGAGAGGAGAGAGAGCCATCGACGCGGCTGTCCCGAGAGAGCAGCTTTTCGAAGCAATCATCAATAATTGCATTAGAAAACGCTGCAGGTTGTGATCGACACACACACACACACACAAGCGGTTTTAATGTCCCAGGTGTGCGTTCTCAAATCCTCTTCATCAATCTCTCAGCATCCTGGGCTTCAAACAGCGCGGTCGACGCTACGGGCAACGTCACGATTTCGTTTGATGACCTGCCTTCGAGTCACGGACGTTCGTCCTGAGCACTGTTCATCGCGCGGGCACGAGCGACGGACCAGCTTCCCATCCTGTGCGTCACCCTACCTCGCGCGCCCCGCGTCTGCCGGGACAGCCTCTGGCTAACCCGCCACAAAAGGACGCGGGCACGGCGGCCCATGAGCGCGGCCGCTCCGCGCGACCGGGTCGCTCACCACGAGCTTCTGGTTTCGCATCATGCTGTCGAATTCCTCGTTGATGCGCCGGTACTTGTCCTGCGTCCCCGGAGGCAGCAAGAAGCCGCTCTCCACGCCGTCACCGTCGGGTCCCTCGCCTCCGCTCTCGCCCCCCTTGTGCTCCTTCTTGCTCAGCACCTGGCGGAGGAGAAGGGGGGGAGGTGATGGCGGCGGGTGACAGGTGGTGTGACGGGCGATGACGCGATGGGTCGTGCCCACGCCGCTCGGAGAGGTTTGGGCGGTGACCGGCTCCCGTATTTGCGGCTCGAGAAGGGCGAAGGAGGGTGGAGAAGACGGG
>JAZEWT010000016.1:5360539-5374694 GCA_036362905.1 Mordacia mordax
CAAGATATTATTCAGTCGGCAGGCTGGTGAAGGGGATTCAGGGTGGGGAGATGACGCTCACTCGAAAATGGTCAGGATTTCATTCTCCGCGACTGTGGCTCGAGCTGGAACTCGGATCGCCGAGTTCGTAGCGCAGTGCTCTATCCACTGCTAGCCCACGGTGGGCATGCTGACACTGCCTCTGCCATTCACAACCGGTGAGCCATCAGTGGGTCGCGAGCGCCACCCAGTGGACTTAGGAAACCAAACCCAAATTAGCCTTGAGACGCAATAGTCCAAAAGCATGCTCCTGGATAGGTTGATTGGCTCGCAGACTAAAATTGTCCCGCAATGCCCGGCGATGGACCGGCGTCCCGTCGTCGGGTGTATTCCTGCCTTACGCCCTATGTTTCCGGGATAGGCTCCGGCTTCACCGTGACCCTATATAGGATTAAGCGGTTTCAGATAATGAGATGAGATGAGATAATTTTTGAATCCAATTGACACGTACAGTACAAAGGCACACTCCCTAGATTGATTGCTCTGACTGAATTAATAATAATTATTGCATTTTTATAGCGCCTTTCACCCGAGGGTCACAAAGCGCTGAATTGAAATGTTGTAACGTGCTGACCACTCCCCACTGGACAACTGTCAAAAAGAGCTGCGTGGCCTCAACAGTTCCTTCCAGTTTAAATCGAGATCGACTGAACACGCTTGTTTGTTGTTGCATCAGCACGTTTTGTGAAAACGGTGGCCAGATGACAAAGTGACGACAGAATTAGTTGTCGTATCAAGCTACAGAGGCGGCACGGTGGCCCAGTGGGTAGCGCTGTCGCCTCACAGCAAGAAGGTCCCGGATTCGAATCTCGGCTCGGGTGCCTTTCTGTGTGGAGTTTGAATGTTCTCCCCGTGTCCACGTGGGTTTTCGCCGGGCACTCCGGTTTCCTCACACAGTCCAAAAAACATGCTGCTGCATTGGTTAATTGGCTCGCAGACTAAATTGCCATCAGTGCCCGGTGATAGACTAACGTCCCACCGTGGGTATATCCGTGCCTTGCGCCCTGTGTCTGCCGGGATAGGCTCCGGCTCACCGCGACCCTGTACAGGATAAAGCGATTCTGATAATGAGATGAGATGAGATCAAGCTACAGGATTGTTCTCGAACACAAGGTGGTGCACTGCTAGCTGCGGAATTTCAAAGTCGATACATTCTTATTTTAATTCAATACGTTGCGGATATACGGTAATCTTATCTCATCTCATTGTCAGAAACCGCTTCGTCCTGTAGAGGGTCGCGGTGACCCGGAGCCTATCCCGGCAGACACAGGGCGCAAATCAGAAATATGCCCACGATGGGACGCCAGTCCATCACCGGGCATTACGGGCAATTTAATCTGCAAGCCAATTACCCTATGCAGCAGAATGTTTTTTGGACTGTGGGAGGAAACCGGAGTGCTTGGCGACAGCCCACGCGGACACAGGGAGAGAACTCGCAAACTCCACACAGAAAAGCACCCGAGCCGAGATTCGAATCCGGGACCTTCTTGCTGTGAGGCGACAGCGCTACCCACTGGGCCACCGCGCCGCCGTGCCGCTCCAAACTCGATAAATTCTTATCTTTATTCAATACGTTGCGGATATACGGTAATCGTGTTCTTTTATTTAAAAAAAAAATACGTCAAGGATTCCGTTAAATCGTTGGCGCTATTTCTGAAAGTAAAACACGTTCCTACAACAACAACCAACGCTCACCGCTAACTGACAGTGACATCATCACGATGCTTGAGATAGGTGCACATTGAGAACATGTGCAGTGCCAGAGGCCCTCTCACACGAGGAGCCAGCTAACATAGGTTTACTGAAATGACTGGCAGATGCACCACCTGTGCTCCCGACTGTGCCAAAGACAAAGATCACCCACATAGTCTTAACGGACTGTAGGGTCAAGTGCAGTTAGCGAGCACCTATGAAAGTCGGCACGGCACACGAGGAGATTGTTGACCAGCACCACGCCCGGCCGCCTTTGTCTTCCTCGTGGCAATGTCAGACACTGCACTCAGTACTCATTTGAGGCTGAGTCGACCTAGGGGAGGCCCTAGGACCGGTTCAGAAAATCGTCATTGGTGCTGGCCGTGAGCAAGACCTGACCTCGGGTCGCCGGGTTCGTAGCTCAGCGCGCGAACCGCTGAGCCACCGCTCCCCCACTGCGCCAAGCACCCGCGCACCTCCTCCATTATAAAACGCACGCCAAACGTTGACCTTAAATTAAAGGCGAGAAGTGCGCCTTGCCATGCGGAGACTACGGCGAGAGCCCACGGACACGTGTCCGTGCTGAAGCGGGTACCAAGAACGTGCCGCTGAGCAGGTGTTCTCTCGTGCGTGACAGCTACGCAGAGACATCGGCGTGCACGTACCTGTCTGTTCCTCTCGTCCACGATGCGCATGATCTGAATCTTCTTACGCCCCATCGTGCTGCTCACTCAGATGTCCACGGAGGCAGCCTCAAGATCTTCACCCTCCCGGGCACCGCGAGCCCAACCCTCCGACCTCTCCACCCACCACCCCCGCCACCCCCCCAACCTCTCGCGCGCTCCAATTTTCTTCTCACTCCTTTGGGTATCGCTGTCTCTCCCCTCTCTGCGTCGTCGTCGATGTTCCTCCTCGTTGCTCTTGAGATGGTTCTGTGACATCACGAGCAGTACGAGCACGCGGGTCCGGCTCAGCCACGTCTCGCCATGAGAACAACGGAGATCGTTTATGAAGCCACCGCCAAACACGCGCTGTCTTTGCAAGAGCCCCGTTTGGATTTGTTTTTACTGAACGCTGTTTTATTTAATTGTAATATAATATGTTCACATGATCAAAAATATGGTCGTAAAAATGCCTTTTATAAACCTAGAACTCTTAAGAGCTTTACATGTACGTAGGGTTAAACTTTAATACTGTAAATGTGTTTTGGACTCCAATAACAGAAAAGTGAAACATGATAAAATATATATTTACTCATCTCATCTCATTATCTGAAACCGCTTAATCCTATATAGGGTCACGGTGAGCCGGAGCCTATCCCGGAAACACAGGGCGTAAGGCAGGAATACACCCGACGACGGGACGCCAGTCCATCGCCGGGCATTGCGGGACAATTTTAGTCTGCGAGCAAATCAAGCTATCCAGGAGCATGCTTTTGGACTGTGGGAGGAAACCGGAGTACCCGGCGAAAACCCACGCGGACACGGGGAAAGCATGCAAACTCCACACAGAAAGGCACCCGAGCCGAGAGACTCGAACCCGGGACCTTCTTGCTGTGAGGCGTCAGCGCTAACCACTGGGTCACCGCGCCGCCCCTATATATTTACTAATTTTTCTAATTCTCATTGTAAACACCGAGCGATCAGTGATCAAAAGCTGCAAAGATTATTTCAAATGAACTTCAAACGGAAAGAGAGCAGCTTTTCGAAGCAATCATTCAAACGGAAACTCAAGCATGGTCACTCAATAGGACCAAGGAAGGACAACGAGGTCTCTTCTTCCCCCGGCGACTGAGGAAGGCCAGCCTTCCTGCACCCATCCTCTCCGCGATCGACCATTGAGAGCGTCCTGACCAGTGACATCATAATGATTGCTTCGAAAAGCTGCTCTCTCGGGACCGCCGCGTCGATCGCTCCCTCTCTCCACCTCGCGACGTTTCGCCTCCTCACACGTTAGAGGCATCCTCAGGCGCAGTTTGGACGACTGTCAGGGTCCACTCTGACCCCCACAGTCGTCCGTTGATCCTGGAATGCAGCAACTTTGTGGAGGTGACTCAACACATGCATAGTATCTATATATAAATATGAGTCACACACACACACGACACACGCACACTGCGCCTGAGGATGCCTCTGACGTGTGAGGCGAAACGTCGCGAGGTGGAGAGAGGGAGAGCGATCGACGCGGCTGTCCCGAGAGAGCAGCTTTTCGAAGCAATCATCATGCATCGAGCCGTGAAAAACCTACGTCGTTACAGTTACATCATTGTCCGGTTTGGGACCTGCAATGCCTCGAACCGCGTGTCCCTGCAGAAGATGGTGAAGGCAGCCGAGAGCATCACTGGGACCCCTCTTCAAACCTTGACCCAATCGCTGCACAGTGGTGAAGGAGCCTCTCCACTCAACCCACGGACTCTTTATCCTCCTGTCGCTGGCAAAACCTACCGCAGCGTCCTGGCCCACATCTACCAGACTCTGCAACAGTTTCTTTTCCCCAAGCCATCAGGCTCCTCAATACCATGTTGCCGCCCCCCCTCCCGCTTCTCATTAGAACAAACAGGACACAGATCCCCCCCACACTCCCCCTCTCAAATACACGGATGCATACTTGCACTGGCAACGTCACTGTACGCCACCGAATTCTTCTACGCAATCCTCTGGGCAACGTCATCAAACGAAACGGAGTCCATGCATTTGCGTATTTTGCTTGCCCTGTTAAAAATGTATACAACCTTGTTTTATTATTACACGGGGACCAGGAGAAACGAAAATTTCGTTCCTCTGTGAACTGTGATTGTATACGGATGGGATAATAATAATAATAATAATTGCATTTATAGAGCGCTTTTTACCCGAGGGTCACAAAGTGCTGCACAGAGCTGCGGAGAGAACGGCATGTCAACAACATCATAAGAACCGAAAATCCGCAACAAGAACGTTTTTTTGGGGGGTATTTTTCTTCCGTTGGAGGCTATAGGGGTCTCTACCTGTGCCCTGCACTGGCTGAGCTCCTACCTCTCTAACCAGAAGCAGTTCGGATGACAATAAGTTTATCTTATCTTATCTAAAGAGGTAGGGATCAGGGAACGAACAACACTTGTGCATTCTGCTCACTACAAAGAAAAACAAGCGAACCGTTCACTTATGTTGAACATTATCCTATGCCACGCGTGATTGTTCAGTTTCCTTCAAACCACAAATACAAAGATCCTCCTCTTAACATCGTAACAGATGAGTGCCGTTATGAAGGTCGACACGGCGTACAAGAGGGTGGGCGGACCACACCACGCCTGGCCACTTTTATCTCCCGAGTGGCAATGTTTACACACCGCAACATGTACTCATTTGAGGCTGGATCGACCTAGGAGAAACCCAGAGCCGGTTCAGAAGCCCTCACCACTGAGCCACCGTTCCCCTTAAAGCCACACGCGCATATCCACATGCAGAAAAATGTTAAAGGTAAACAGCTGATCATGCCCAGTCGGGACCTTTTGGCAGTAACCTGTCCGGATTTGACAGTCGGGAATTGGCGTGTGTGTTCAGGTGGCATGAATTTATTTTTTTTACGAGGTCTAGTCGTGGCAGGATGGGTAACACGTGCCTCACAGAAATTAAAAGGTTCTGCCCGTAGAGGTTTGATTTCCACCTCGGGCGCCTTTGTGTGCAGCGTTTGAATATTATCCACCCGTGTCCGCATGGGTTTTGTGCGGTACTCCGGTTTTCGCCCACAGCTCAAAAGCAGGGTGCCTAGGTTAGCTGACCTGACAACAGTTCCCCCGGTGCTATGCGATGGACCGGTGTCCTATCCTGCTTCGGATTGGGACAGGTTCCACCACAACCCTCGACAATCTAAAGCCGGTACTGAGGATGAGCTAATTCTATCAACTCAAAACACCAAGACAGGTCTGCTCGATTGACCAGAATCTTTTCGCGTGCATTCTATGACATTTTCGTGAAGCAGTTTCACTCAGCCCCCCCCTCTGCCTTCTCGACTGCCTCACCCCCCCCCCAAGAACAACAGGAAGGCATCACTGTTGCACAGTTGACCTATGACCTCGAGCTGTAGTGCCACTTCCTGTGCAGGCCGTGAAGCCTGCATTTCGGGTGGATGGGGGTGGAAGCCTCGTGTAGCCCCGGTGTCTCCAGGACACGAGGCCATCCCTGCTCACGCGAGCTTCCTTCCTAATCCGTGTCTGAGGATGAGGAGATGGGAGGGGGGTGGGGGAGGGGGCAGTGGTGGAGGTAGTCGGGGGAGTGGACTGTCGTTGCCACCTCATAGGTACAAGAACCGGGGACACATTGTGGGGTCAATGGAATACGATCCTGGTAAAAACGGGGCAGGTGGCAACCGTAGAGTGAAGAGACTGAGCCCAGTCGTATTGGCCAGGGGTAGAGGGGGGGCTGAAGGAGGATGAGCAACCCCCACAAGCCTGCTGAAGGCACCTGCATCCTCATTGTTGAAGCATTGATGTAGATTTTCGAAGCATGAGAATATCTCTTGAGAGGCATCACCAGAGGCTTTGAACGAGAGAGACGAAATGTTGCGTGGGAAAGAGGAATATGAATGCTCGACGCGGCTATCCTGAATGAGCAACGCTTATGAGCAGTTCTCTTTGTCAAATCAAAATATATTCATCATCATCATTATCAACACCCGCTTTATCCTATACAGGGTCTCGGGGGGGGGGCAGAGCCTATCACAGCAGCGGAAAATGTTAATATTTAACAAATGTTGTTATGAGAGATCACACACTCTCACTGATCTGCTGCGGTATCCTAATAGTTAGCAAGTTTAATTTCTGCATTTTATATCGTCTACCCGTCTGCAGTAGCTATGGAGAAGGGGGCATAATGCAAATGTTTGTGACATTAAGCGAGGAGCAGGGCAGCTTCCATGTGACGATAATAATAACGACTAAGGAAAGGGACTGACAGCGGGATGCTGTGTAGATGAAAGCCGATTTGTACCATTTACATTTGTTGTACAGTTCGTTCAGCGTTCAACCAGGTCGTATCCGCCGGCACAGCGACGTAGCAGTGAGTAACACTGCCGCCTCGCAGCAACAAGGATCCCGGTTCGATTCCCGGCTCGGGTGCCTTGCTATGTGGAGTTTGCCTTTTCTCTCCCCGTGTCGACGCGAGTTTTAGCCGAGTATTCCGGTTTCTTCCCACAGTCCAAATACTGCCTAGATGCATTGGCCTTGCGGAGTTAAGGAATAGGGGGGGGCATCGCTTTCTTATCTCGTCATGCGGTGTCTCTTGGTGTCTCGTGATATGGTGACTCAGCACAAGGTTAATGATTGACCAACGGAGCCATGCGTTGACTCACCCTCACGGCGTTGCGGGGTTATAAGGAGCACGGGCTGGAGGGGCGAGAGAGTTCTCCGGGGGAATTGGTAAGAGGAGGCAGCGTCGTGATGTGGCTGGGCGCGCTTAGCCCGTGAGGGGTGGGAGTCAGTGTGCGGTGATTACCCCGGCCGTTATGTCTGTGTTAATAAAGCATCGAAAACCAAGAAGTCTCTGCTCATCCTCGCTGTGGTGTTGCCGCTGCAAGCCGTTACAAGACTGGCCGTTGCGCCACTGGCCGTTGCGCCACAGCCTGACTAAATTTATTACGGTGCCCTACGATGGACTGCGTCCCATCATAGGTTGAGCCCCGATTTTGTGCCCTGCGTCTTTCGGGATAGGATCCGGCTCAGAGCACAACTCCGTACAAGATTTAAGTAATAAAAAACCCCGTTATTGTTGTTGATTTGCCGTTCATAAGTCGCTGTTGCTGCTGACGTGCCGTTCTCTCCACAGCTCTGTGCAGCGCTTTGTGACCCTCGGGTGAAAAGCGCTCTAGAAGTGCAATTGTTATTCAATAATAAACATCAACATTTGCAACGGCGACCAGAGCTCAATTCCTGAATAACATTAGTCCTAGCCCCCTGATAACATTTATGTTGGAGGCTCTAATTCAGTAGTGGATTCACAAAGGGCCGTTGTACATTATTAATGTTGTTATTATATTTACTATATGTTGGCGTGTCGTAAGAATGTTTGGATGTTTAATCGAGGTTTAATTATTCACGCCTTCCCACCCCCCCGGGCCAATCGCTCTCTTCCAGACGTGAGTCTCTCATCTCGTCCAAAGCACGGTCACAATTCCAGTCAAGAATTACTTTGTGATTTATACTTCGAGAGTGCGCGTAGTGACGGTGATTAGCGACCCACGTGAACGCACACGGACAAACGTGTCCAAGTATACAACCAGCTGACTCCTCAACGAGCAATTTGCCGCATTTAGTTGTGGGCGGCGCGGTGGCGCAGTGGTTAGCGCTGACGCCTCACAGCAAGAAGGTCCCGGGTTCGAGTCTCTCGGCTCCGGTGCCTTTCTGTGTGGAGTTTGCATGCTCTCCCCGTGTCCGCGTGGGTTTTCGCCGGGTACTCCGGTTTCCTCCCACAGTCCAAAAGCATGCTCCTGGATAGGTTGATTGGCTCGCAGACTTAAATTGTCCCGCAATGCCTGGCGATGGACCGGCGTCCCGTCGTCGGGTGTATTCCTGCCTTGCGCCCTGTGTTTCCGGGATAGGCTCCGGCTTCACCGTGACCCTATATAGGATTAAGCGGTTTCAGATAATGAGATGAGAGATGAGATGAGATGAGTTGTGAGCTTAAGAACCCGCATTGAATCGTTGAACCATTGCTACGTCTTTGTTAAATAGTACGAGCACGGCACACTGAAGGCATTCATTATTTTGTTTAAATATTCCAGCCCATACATTACCCGATCACCCCCGCGTCTGCTTTCGTATGGTGTCTCCATGTGCACTGAGTGGAGCCACGTGGTGGCCGGGAGGTTTAGTTTTGAGAGATGGATGTTCATGATTACAGCAGAAAGTACAGCGTGAGCTTGCAAGCTCTAGATGCGGGATTCTTCTCATCTCATTGTCAGAAACCGCTTAGTCCTGTACAGGGTCGCGGTGAGCCGGTGCCTATCCCGGCAGACACAGGGCGCAAGGCAGGGATATACTCACGATGGGACGCCAGTCCATCGCCGGGCACTGCGGGGCAATTTAGCCTGCAAGCCAATTAACCTATGCAGCAACATGCTTTTGGACTGTGGGAGGAAACCGGAGTGCCCGGCGAAAACCCACGCGGACACGGGGAGAGAGAACATGCAAACACCACACAGAAGGCACCCGAGCCGAGATTCGAACCGGGGACCTTCCTGCTGTGAGGCGACAACGCTGCCCGCTGCGCCTCACACTGCGCCTGAGGATGCCTCCGACGTGTGAGGGCGAAACGTCGCGAAGAGAGGAGAGAGGGAGCGATCGACGCGGCTGTCCCGAGAGAGCAGCTTTTCGAAGCAATCGTCAATATCCGCTTAATCCTATTCAAGGTGGCGTGGGGCCGGAGCCTATCCCGGCAGACAGAGGGTGCAAGGCAGGGCTATAACCGGGATGTGACGTCAGTACATCACAGGGCACTGGGGGCAATTTGCGCAGCAGGCCAGTCAATCTCGGCAACAGCGTGTCTTTCGTGGTTGATTAATTAATTGACGATGGGGTTTCAAAGGGGCACATTTTCATGCCACGTTCGAGGCGTTGCTTTTGAGAATGAGCTGACGGCGCGCGCGCGCGTTGAATCTCCACGAAATGTGGAGCCGCTCACCGCGATAGCCTCCAGCGGCAAACGGAACCAGCCACCACAAGGTGAACTAGAACAGCTGCCTCGATGCGCACTCAGTTCGTCTCGGTTCGAAGTAAGAATTAAGACATTTTGTTTGGTCTAATTTTAGTTTTTTTGTCGCCTCACACCGTTGGGATTTTCATTCCTCTGCCGTTGTTGAGGGGTGCTCCAGGTGTCTTTTGATCCCCATATAAATTACCTCTGATCATCAGCAGATGATTAACGGACCAATGGAGCTGACACTGGGGATCCTGCGTTTGGGAGATGGTAGGCGATGGGAAAGCAACGCGTGCCCTGAGTCCGTCTGTGGTAGAGATGCTGTGAGTTTGTTTATTTGTGCGAATTTGCCCGTTATCCTTTACTTTACGATTACAGTTTCACCTTTGCGCACATTGGTGCGGTGAGTTTGTTTAGATATCCAGAGATTGTATTCCTACTTGCGTGGGTCGGTTCGAACGTTTGTTCAGGCGCAGGAGTCACCAATCTGGAGCTTGCAAGCTCACTGGGTACTTTCTGCAATAATTATAAACATATATGTATCTACCATGACATTTTGTTCCTTTGCTGCTTAATTTCTGTTTTGAACATCCCTTACTTAATTGTGATATGAGATCAGCGTTTTGTCACTCGCATGAAAGGCGCTTAAGAAATGCAAATATTATCTCATCTCATCTCATTGTCAGAAACCGCTTAATCCTGTACAGGGTCGCGGTGAGCCGAAGCCTATTCCGGCAGACACCCACGATGGGACGCCAGTCCACTGCGGGCAATTTAGCCTGCAAGCCAATTAACCTATGCGAAAGCATGTTTTTTAGACTGTGTGAGGAAACCGGAGTGCCCAGCGAAAACCCACGCGGACACGAGGAGAACATTCAAACTCCACACCGAAAGGCACCCGAGCCGAGATTCGAACCGGGGACCTTCTGGCTGTGAGGCAACAGCGCTACCCACTGGGCCACGGTGCCGCCCTGCAAATATTATTATTAGATTATTATATTGAAGAACGGCTTGTTGTGAGTAGCGTGCGAGCTCGTGGAAGATCACAACTCGGTTCACAAAAACAAACTAAGAAACGGGGTTCCCAATGCGTGGGCCATCGCGGTTCATCGTTTAAAAGCAACTCGCGGACACCCACGAATAATCGCTTCTCGCGCACGCGTCACTGGCACAGCCGTCGATCCCAACCGATGCAGAGCCACGTGCGGAGGAGGGTTGGGGGGGGGTCCTTAACATCGTCGCTGTGGCAGAGCAAGCTTGCAGCCGGGGGGGACGGGGAACAACAGCCGGCGCCGAGGTGACACTGACGCCGCACTCCCAGGCCTCTCCCCAAGCCGCACACAATAGCAGGAACCCCCGTGAGCAAACACATCCTACGGTCGGAGATAGAGACAAAGCTCCCCTCGGCAGTCGGGAGGGACTGCCGGAGCAAGTGTTGTCAGCGAGCGCCTATTAAGGACGGCGCGGCGGTACGAGGAGACGAGGATCGATGTTTAATATTATTTGCAGAGATGTTTATTATTACAGCAGAAAGCGCCCAGGGAGCTTGCAAGCTCTGGATGTGGGTTTCTTGTGTCACAACACTGGCTGCCATCTCTAACACCGGCTCATATCTCTAACATGAGATATATATTTTTATAATTACAGCAGGAAGTACCCGGTGAGCTTGCAAGCTGCGGACGCGGGATTCCTGCGACACAACAAGCGTCCGCACGAGGCGGCGGTGGGAGTCAGCGCCAGGCAACGTCCACCTTTGTCTCTCCCATGACACGAGCGTGCGTGGCACTGCGCGGGCAGCGTGTGTGGCACTGCGTGGGCAGTGGTTCGCGATCAACAGCAACAAACGCCTGACGCATCCGTGGGTGACACTGCCCCGAAGGGGACGGACACGTACTTGCGTGTCACCAGTGACAGCCTTGGCATTGCTCCTGTTCGGCGACTGCTTCAGGCAAAGGGAGAATGGCTGTTCCAAAAGGTATTCTTTTGAATAGCCGTGCCGAGCGCTCCCCCTCTCTCCTTCGCGACACGGCTATACCGAAAGAACGGCTGTGCAGAGAGATTCTCATACATCCAGCAGGCACAGAGGAATCGAGTCTTCGTGGCTGTGATTGACGTTTCTGAGACATCTGTTTAGACGCACAGCACAATGCGCAGCGCAACAGCCAGCACGATGCTCAATGTTGTTACCCCCACACTCCTCACTCAGCACAACCCGGAGACACTGAGTCATCATAATAATTGACAGCACGCGGCGTACAGACGTTTCCAGGAAAAACCCGCGATGATGTGTCTAGCTTTTTGAGAATTTCTCTCGGGAGCTGCTCTTTCGGGATAGCCGTGTTGAGCGTTCCTCATTTTTCCCCGGTAAACGTTTAGCGCATCATCAGGTGCAAAGGTGAGGGGAGGAACGCACGACGCGGCTGTCCCGAAAGAGGAGTTATTGAGAGTAGCTCCAAACGTTACAACCTACATCAATACCCGTATACCTCTTTTCCAATAACAATAATAATTGTATTTCTAGAGCGCTTTTCACCCGGGGGTCACAAAGCGCTGCACGGAGCTGCGGAGAGAACGGCATGTCAGAACAACAACAACAAAACGACATACGAACGGCAAATCAACAATAACGATGAAAACAAACATAGATCCCCCGTGTAGTTTCACAGACTGCAGGGTCAAGTGCTGTTAGCGAACACCTATGTAGGTCGGCACGGTACACGAGGGGGTGTTTGGACAGCACCATTCCCGGCCGCCTTTGTCTCCCTAGTGGCGAGTATACTCACTTGAGCCTCAGGGGAGGCCAAGAACAAAGTTTCAGAAACTCATCTCATCTCATCTCATTATCTGAAACCGCTTAATCCTATATAGGGTCACGGTGAAGCTGGAGCCTATCCCGGAAACACAGGGCGTAAGGCAGGAATACACCCGACGACGGGACGCCGGTCCATCGCCGGGCATTGCGGGACAATTTTAGTCTGCGAGCCAATCAACCTATCCAGGAGCATGCTTTTGGACTGTGGGAGGAAACCGGAGTACCCGGCGAAAACCCACGCGGACACGGGGAGAGCATGCAAACTCCACACAGAAAGGCACCGGAGCCGAGAGACTCGAACCCGGGACCTTCTTGCTGTGAGGCGTCAGCGCTAACCACTGCGCCACCGCGCCGCCCAGTTTCAGAAACTCGTCACTGGCAATGGCCGTGAGCGGGAATCGAACTAGGGTGGGCGAGTTTGTACGGCAGCGTGCTGACTGCAACACGAGCGCTCCCCACCAGCGGTTTCAAACACACAGTCATGGACAATAAACGAGCCACATCAACTCTTGGAGCAAATTCTGCCAACAAATTATTAATTATTATTCAGCAGACGCCCTTATTCAGGGCGACTTGTATCGTTTACAGAGGGGTAGTGAGGAAACCACAGAGAGGCGAGGGGAAGGCAGCCATGCATTCAGCCGGCGCCAACATTTGGCAAACACCGCGTATCCCGGCCGACAGAGGGCGCAAGTCAGGGGAATACCCAGGATGTGACGCCAGTATATCGCAGGGCACACTTCTCGGGCACTTTACTCAGCAGGCGAATTAACCTGGGCAGCAGCGTGTCTTTGGACGTTGGGGGGGAACCGGAGTACCCAGCGAAAATCCACGGGGGCATTGGGGGAGAACACACAAACCCCACACAGAAAGGCACCCGAGCCGGGAATCGAACCCGAGACCTCCAATAAAACTTAATCTGGTTCCTAAGTGATGGACACCATCACTCACCCCACGCCTATCCAGCGTCACTCACCAATGCTAGCCATCTCACTGCGTTGTGTGGTGCGGTTGGGATTAGAGTTGCCACCTCGAAGGCACACAAAAAACGGGACATAGCTTGGGATAAATAGAGAGCAAGGACCGTACGTGGTGTTAATGGAAGAAGAATAAAACTTTTGTTAACTTAGTCCGCGAAACGCCAGAGATTTTCCAGAACAGCTGTCTTAATAAATGAAAACGATTCTGGGAAAAAATCAGGACAGGTGGCAACCACTCGTTGTGATGCTTGGCTCTTTAATCTGTTTTACGGTCGTACTGTGAATCGTTCGGAAGAATGTCCGACGTTTCGTTCCTTGTGGTGAGAGCTTCTTCAGGAACTGAATGTTCGGCTGTTCAATTCCGGAAGAAGTTCCCGGTATCGAGTCCCCGTCGTGCCGATCAGAACGAGGTTTCACCCAAAAAAAACTTGGGAAATTCATGAAGAAATTGGCCAAACAAATCCAAACAGCACCTCAATACAAAGTATTGGGACTTGGTGAAGACTTCCTTACTTTTCTAAAAGGATGCGATCATGATTGCTGAGAGAAAACAATACAAGGCTTTACCTTCTCTGGCAATAATACAGCGTGTATAAGGCATCAAGTTTGCAATAAGCACACATGCTTACGGTGAAACATGAAAACAATGGACTCTGATAACATATGCATGTTGTGCTTGAACATCTAACCACCTGTGTAATTGCCAGAAAGTGTAAAACATTTTCTATTTTTCAGCATCTGTATAGTGGCAAAAAGATTCCAATAGTCACTGTGGTAATCATTACAAAAGCTGTCTTTTGGGCAATGCGTTAGCACAGCCGACGGTCATTCAGGTCCTGAACACGCTCCCAGCATTTTGGAACGAACCGTCGGACAACGCCGGCCCAACGTACGGGAAGCACGCATTTCGAGAGCCGCAAAACGACTCGGAAACTGGCGAATTGGCGCGGGGGGGGGGGGGG
>JAZEWT010000016.1:5374720-5386664 GCA_036362905.1 Mordacia mordax
CCGTGAGCGGGCGGCGGCGCACGGACGCGCGCACGAGAGCACTCTCCCGACACCTCCACGGAACGAGGGTAAATGTTGGCTTTGGTTGGGGGGAGGGGGGGGTGACGCGGGAGTGATGGGAGGTACGGTTGCCACCTGTCCTGGATTTCCCCGGATCGTCCTCACAGTTTTTTGAGGAGGCAGGTGTCCTTGAAAATCCATGGGTTTTTCTGTGGGTTTTTCAAGGGACTAAGCGAATCTTTCAAAGTGGGCCATGCGTATAGGTTTCTCTCTCTCTCACACACACACACTTACTTGGTTTACCCCATGCACGATATGTCCCGGTTTTTGTGCTTTCGAGGTGGCAACTCGATTCGGAAAGGAAGGGTCGGGGATTGAGAGGAGGGGATTGCGGTGAATTCAAATGTTCAAAGGCGGTGGCATGTTTATTTATTCATTCCTAACCCATTTTTTTACGAATGTTTGCCAGCACCTTGAATACCTCACTCTCCCTTCGCGCTCTCCGAAGATCTGCTGGAACCAACGTGGCGCGTAGTCCTAATTACGTTCAGTAGCAGGAATCACGCATCCAGAGCTTGCAAGCTCAGTGCCTATTTCCCGCTGTGACAATGCAGACTCCCCCACCAGCGTCTAATCAGTGGTTCTTAACCTGGGTTCGATCGAACCCCAGGGGTTCGGTGAGTCAGTCTCAGGGGTTCGGTGGAGGTCAAGACACACACCTCACTCATATGATTCGTGATGACACGCCCCGCTTGGCCATCACTGGCTGCAGGTGATCACATTTTATTTTTCCAATAAAGAAGGGTTCGGTGAAACGCGCATATGAAACTGGTGGGGTTCAGTACCTCCAATAAGGTTAAGAACCACTGCTCTAATGATTCCATTCCCCTTCGCGTGACTACCGCTGTGCGACGCCCAGCACACGGCCACGTGTCGTCACGCTCTCGTGGCCGCAACGAAGAAGCTGCTGTTGTTCACTTTGCGCAAAATCCCCAACAGCAGCTGCCACGAACAGCAGCGATGAGATGTAAAAGAAAAATGAGAGAGAGAAGAGGTTTTGCAGGCGGCGCGGTGGCCCAGTGGTTAGCGCTGTCGCCTCACAGCAAGAAGGTCCCGGGTTCGAAACTCTCGGCTCGGGTGCCTTTCTGTGTGGAGTTTGCATGCTCTCCCCGTGTCCGCGTGGGTTTTCGCCGGGCACTCCGGTTTCCTCCCACAGTCCAACAAGCATGCTGCTACATAGGTTAATTGGCTCGCAGGCTAAATTGCCCCGCAGTGTCCGGCGATGGACTGGCGTCCCATCGTCGGTATATCCTTGCCTTGCGCCCTGTGTCTGCCGGGATAGGCTCCGGCTTCACCGTGACCCTGTATAGGACTAAGCGGTTTCAGACAATGAGATGAGATGAGAAGATGTTTTGCCATTTCTGGCACTTATACAAGTGTTAAGGTTTTGAAACGCCAAGTAGACACCAAGTGTCAAGTTTTGCAACACGCACACAAAAACGCACGTGCTTAAGGTGAAATATGCGAACGAATTGCTTCGATAATGTCTGCGTTCTCCATGAGAGTGATTGGCCCACGCCACAGAGGTCTTTGTTTGTGGCCTTGATCTCGGAGTCCACCAGATGTTGCCAAATGTCAACGAGCTCAGGACAACGCGATATCAATGCATGAGTAGGTTTGCTCGAGCTGTTCGAATCTTAACACCTGCACAATTGTCAGAGACAAACCGCTTGTCTTTTTTTTTAGTATCTTTGTACTGGCAAAAAAGGTACGCACAGACTTGACAGCGATCAGACAAATAATCTCGATCCGAGGTCACCATTCCACGTGGCTATCGATTCTCCTCCCTCTTGTTGTTGACAGCTCATTCGTACCGGTTTCACTTGTCCTGTCAATCCGGAACATGTCCATCAAAGGGACTGAATAGACCATACTTCACCACACGATTCAGAGTGTGGGTCGGTGAAGGTGTTTTGGGTGGAATATCTCTCATCTCATCTCATTATCTGAAACCGCTTAATCCTATGTAGGGTCACGGTGAGCCGGAGCCTATCCCGGAAACACAGGGCGTAAGGCAGGAATACACCCGGCGACGGGACGCCAGTCCATCGCCGGGCATTGCGGGACAATTTTAGTCTGCGAGCCAATCAACCTATCCAGGAGCATGCTTTTGGACTGTGGGAGGAAACCGGAGTGCCCGGCGAAAACCCACGCGGACACGGGGAGAGCATGCAAACTCCACACAGAAAGGCACCCGAGCCGAGAGATTCGAACCCGGGACCTTCTTGCTGTGAGGCGTCAGCGTTAACCCTGGGTGGAATATCTCGCTACTTATTTTAACTGTGGGCAGTACTCGGGGGTTGAAGGTAATTGAAATGTTTTACGGGCACTGTCCACATTCACCCCCATTGCAACCTCTATGTGTACCCAATGCTTTGGGCACTTTCTTGCCAATACGCCGTACCGGACCGTACTGGCTTACTTTCACATCTGCTACAACTTGAATTCGGATCAGCAGGTCCATAGTGCAGTGCACGAACCGCTGTGCTATTGTTCCACCTAGAATTATTGTTTTTTTTTACATAGGTAATAAAAAAAATAAGGGGTTGGCGCAGTGGCGCAGTGGGTAGCGCTGTCGCTTGACTGTAAGAAGGACCAGGGTTCGATTCCCGGCTCAGCTGCCTTTTTGTGTGAAGTTTGCGTGTTCTCTCCCCGTGCCCACGTGGGTTTTCGCCAGATGCTCGGGTTTCCTCTCACCGTCCAAAGACACGCTGCTGCCTAGATTAATTGGCCTGGTAAGTAAATAGTCCCCAGTGCCCTGCGATGTACTGGTGTCACATGATAATAATAATAATAGCATTTATAGAGCGCTTTGCACCCGAGGGTCACAAAACGCGGCACGGAGCTGCGGAGAGAACGGCACGTCAACAACAACGACATAAGAACGGATAATCAGCAATAGTGACGTTTTTTGGATCCTCCCACCTTGCCCCCTCTATCTGCCGGGATAGGCTCCGGCCCTTCGCGACCCTGTACAGGAATCTCATCTCATCTCATTATCTGAAGCCGCTTAATCCTATATAGGGTCACGGTGAGCCGGAGCCTATCCCGGAAACACAGGGCGCAAGGCAGGAATACACCCGACGACGGGACGCCGGTCCATCGCCGGGCATTGCGGGACAATTTTAGTCTGCGAGCCAATCAACCTATCCAGGAGCATGCTTTTGGACTGTGGGAGGAAACCGGAGTACCCGGCGAAAACCCACGCGGACACGGGGAGAGCATGCAAACTCCACACAGAAAGGCACCCGAGCCGAGAGACTCGAACCCGGGACCTTCTTGCTGTGAGGCGTCAGCGCTAACCACTGGGCCACCGCGCCGCCCCCTGTACAGGAATGCGTGGAAATTATAAATGATGATAAAACTCATCATACATATCCCGACACACGTCCCATGTAGTATGATGGTGTGTAACGAGTTTACACCCATGCCTCGCTACATGCTATTCCTTCAGCAGGATCGCTCTGAGCGGCGGGCGTCCGAAACGCTCCCCCTCTGCACATCCGCTGCTCCCAAGCACCATCAAGCAGCAGCTCGATGCTCTCACCCGTCCAGTCCCTCACTTGGTAACCATGTCACCCGTTCCACCTGTCACCTGACAATGTTCTAATTTGTCCGGTCTCCTATTTGACTGACACTGTCACCCGCTCAGGCGAGTGACTTTTGAGCTCTTGAGCGAACATTGCATCCGATTCGTACAACGTAGGAAAATTATAATTCGTACATATTATTGTTGTTATCTATATTGGCGGCACGGTGACCTGGTGGGTAGCGCTGTCGCCTCGCAGCAAGAAGGTCCCGGGTTCAAATCTCGGCTCGGGTGCCTTTCTGTGTGGAGCTTGCGTGTTCTCTCCCCGTGTCCGCGTGGGTTTTCGCAGGGATCTCCGTTTTCCTGCCACAGTCCAAAAAACACGCTGCTGCACAGGTTAATTGGCTTGCAGACTAAATTGCCCGCAGTGCCCGGTGATGGACTGGCGTCCCATCAGGGTGTATCCCTGCCTTGCGCCCTGCGTCTGCCGGGACAGGCTCCGACTCGCCGCGACCCTGCACAGGACTAAGCGGTTTCTGACAATGAGATGAGTTCACTATATATTGTAATCATTTCAAGGCGACCGACAGACGCTCGTTTCCGGACTGGGCGGCGCGCGTCTCTCCCCTGACCGCTCGCGCCGTCCCAAGCGGCGTCGCTGAGCGCGGCGACGCTACGGTGATGAGCCACGTTCCCACTCGCTCCACGTCACATCGATCCACTGCTGGACTCTATCCAGCAGTGGATTAATCGTAAATTATAACGATCAACAAGTGCCCGACGCCCCACCCTCCCCGAACTCTGCAGGCGCCCCCCCCCTCTCCGCCGCCTCCCCCCCCCAATCTCCGCTGTCACTCCTAAGAGACACAATTATCAGTAGCTGCCCCCTCTCCCAGTCCTCTCAACGGGTGGATTACCAAGACAACAGTGCCTCTCCCTCCCCCCACGCTGCCTGTGGGAGCGGGTGATGATGGTTGGTGGTTTTATCTAAGGGTAGATGCCCCCCGCCCCTCCACCTCCAACCCACTCCCCTCGTGGGGCTCATTGAGCCACACTAATGGCTACGGAGCGTGTCCCGTGTGAGAAGGCGAGACGTGTGGTGGCCCTGGCGTGAGATGGCACCCGGAGCTGCCATATATTTCCATCATTTGTGAAGATAAATTATGCACGCGTCTGTGTGTACAGTACGCGTTGTTGCGTTTACGAAAACAACGCGGGATTAAGAACATTTCCAGGAAAACCCGCGATGATGGGTCCAGCTTTTTGAGAATTTCTCTCGAGAGCTGCTCTTTCGGGATAGCCGTGGTGAGCGTTCCTCATCTTTCCCCTGTAACGTTTAGCCTCCCACTTTCGGAGGCATCATCAGGCGCGAAGGTGAGGGGAGGAACGCTCGACGTGGCTATCCAGAAAGAGGAGTCATTGAGAGTAACTCCAAGCGTAATTACCTACATCAATGCCCGTAGACCTCTTTTCCATAGCGCGTTTTTCACCCGAGGGTTACAAAGCGCTACACAGAGCTGCGGAGAGAACGAAACGTCAACAACAACGGCACCAGAATGGAAAGTCAGCAACAATAAACTTTTTGGGGTTTTTTTATCTACACATCATTGGAGAACAGCATGTAGGATTCTGCATCGGGATGTATGACCCGTTACATAAACCAATGTTTGGATTTCATGCGGGAGGAATCTGCAATATCTGGAGAAAGCAAGTGCAAGGTGATAACACTCAGAGCCCTGCACAGATTGATTCATGAATGCGCGGTTGCTCTCTGATCTCTTGGCCATCTCACATCCCAAGCCCACAACACCAGAAATCACGAGACAGGCTCCAATCGTTGGAGGGCCCAGCGCTACTCAGGCTCAATTCTAACATTAACACGTAAAGGCTTTCGCAACAGAGTTCATGATTTATAACCGCATTGCGGGATAAGATTGCTCAGTGAAGCGTGTGTTGTACACCCTCTTTCACCCGACATAACTCTGAGAATGGCCTAACGATGCTGGCTGTAACCACTGAATTAAACATCTCGTAGCCAATAGTTAAATGTGCGTCGCTAACTCTCCAAAAAGGTCCAACTCTGCTTGGCTTGGGAGATTTGGCGAGATGTAGAGTGTTAGCGATGATATGACTACAAGCAGCGTGTTGCATAATCGCATCTCATCTCATTGTCAGAAACTGTTTAGTCCTGTACAGGGTTGCAGTGAGCCGGAGCCTATCCCTGCAGACACGGGGCGCAAAGCAGGGATATACCCACGATGGGACGCCAGACAATCACCGAGCACTGCGGGCAATTTAGTCTGCAAGCCAATTAACCTATGCAGCAGCATGTTTTTGGACTGTGGGAGGAAACCGGAGTGCCCGGCGAAAACCCGCGCGGACACGGGGAGAGAACATGGAAACTCCACACAGAAAGGCACCCGAGCCGAGAGTCGAACCCGGGAGCTTCTTGCTGTGAGTCGACAACGCTATCCACTGGGCCACCGTGCCGCCCTGCTGCGTAATCCCATATGGATGACTGCTTCCATGGATATAATAGTATCATGGGTTCACAATGTGCGTTTATCTGTGTTTCTTTCAACGGGTGGTCCTCAGCCAGCAGTGGAACTCTATTAAATACATTATGTACAGGATCACTGAGTTTATCGTGAAGAGTGGACTCACAGGATGGCGCTAAATTTGCCAACTCCTCCAGTGATGATGGTGACGATGATGATGATGGTGGTGGCAGTGACAATGATGCCTGTTGTGATGGTTGAAATTAGGATCATTGTATAGCTGAACACGGGCGGCGCGGTGGCCCAGTGGTTAGCGCTGACGCCTCACAGCAAGAAGGTCCCGGGTTCGAATCTCTCGGCTCGGGTGCCTTTCTGTGTGGAGTTTGCATGCTCTCCCCGTGTCCGCGTGGGTTTTCGCTGGGTACTCCGGTTTCCTCCCACAGTCCAAAAGCATGCTCCTGGATAGGTTTATTGGCTCGGAGACTAAAAATTGTCCCGCAATGCCCGGCGATGGACCGGCGTCCCGTCGTCGGGTGTATTCCTGCCTTACGCCCTGTGTTTCCGGGATAGGCTCCGGCTTCACCGTGACCCTATATAGGATTAAGCGGTTTCAGATAATGAGATGAGATGAGATGAGGTTTCAGATAATGAGATGAGAGATGAGATAGCTGAACACATCACAACTTGGATCCCAATTGACTTCCTGACAAAAGTGCATCTTACCGTAAATATTGCGTGTCATACATATTTACAAATGTATATGTAACTAGCGTATAGATTAAAATCATTCACATACCTCTACAAAAGTAATTCCCCAACTCACATTAGTCAGGTGCATTTAAAAACCGTTAAGTGGCAATTACGGAGTGGAGTTTTTTGCGTGTGTAAATATGCACACAATAAACTGTATGCACACATAAATTATGCACACGCATGTACATTAGTTTACATAATATATGCAGTGAATGGCGCGGGATTACTCTGGGACCGAGGCAATTCCTGCGCGCAAGCCTAGACGCGTGCCGTGACCTTACTGTGCAACTAAGCACTGACTCAGCAACAAACCATGGTCGATCCACTTCTGGATGAGGAGCTCAACCAATCCTTCACCATCTTTCACGATCCACCTCGTGGCACCGGCAGAGTGCGTCGTTTGCGCGTGTTGTGTGACGCTAGCAGAGTTCCCGCCCTACGGCCCGTGCCGTTCCACGTGTGTACCACGTCATTGTGACGTCTCTCGTTGATGGCGCGGTCCGCTGACGGTGCTCAAGAGGCTTGATGGTATTGTGGTGCAAAAGTGGGGCTTTAAAGCTGAAACGGTGTTAAACGTTCTTTAAGGCGTAGTCAATAAGTGGAAAGTAAAGATGAAATAAGGTATACAAATCTTGGTATTGTGGCGATAAAACGTGCGCTCATGCAGGATTAGAATCTGAAACCTTCAATGCGCGCACACATACATATGATGTATTGCTCTCCACAGATATTTTTTCAGAAAATCCTGCCGCGTGTTCCCTGAACAGAGCTATCCCAAAAGTAGAGACATGGAAAGACATTCTCATACATTGAACCATGAAACGCTACACCAGTACATACACAATATGCAATATATTGTATAGATTATTACGGTGCAAATGGTATAAATGTCACTTAAACTAAAGAACTTTATTTACCAGGGAAAGCCTACTGACCTCTCAGCTTGTTTTCAGAGGCGGCCTGGTCTCACGTGATGACTCATCGACGTGCTCGATGTCATCATCGCACGAAGGAATTTAGATCCGCAGCCAAATGTTCTAAACGCATCCTTCTACGCGGAAAGAAAGGGAGAAAAAAACTGGAGAAAAGTCCACTGGAAGAAAGGGAGAACACGTGAATTTCAACGATGACACAGGTATTGGTCAGGGTCTGGAATCGAACCCATGACCTCCTGAGTTCCAGACGAAGGCGAAAACATCTCACCCTGGAATGTGGATTCGTGTATTTGATACACGGGGGGGGGTAAATATGGGGCACCAACGCACCCACCGCCCCCCTAACCCCCACGCTGC
Source organism: Mordacia mordax (assembly GCA_036362905.1). Lineage (NCBI taxonomy): Eukaryota > Metazoa > Chordata > Hyperoartia > Petromyzontiformes > Petromyzontidae > Mordacia > Mordacia mordax. The sequence continues at coordinate 5,382,853 of JAZEWT010000016.1, forward strand.
CCCCCACTGCCAAGCTCACGAACACGTGACGTCACCATCATCTCATCCTGCCGCTCCTTAAATTATTCATCTCTCACCGGCACTCGTGATCGTAGGCGGCCGTATAGAAAAAGACAAAGATCCCCCGTATAGCCTTAACTGAGTGCTGGGGCAAGTGCCGTTAGCGAGAATATACCTTTGTAGGCCTAGCAAGTCGTACGAGGTGGAAGGTGTCCAGCGCCACGCCCGTCCGCCTTTGTCTCCCTCGTAGCAATGTTCACACCAATCATCAGGCATTCATTTGAGGCCGCGTCGGTCTAGAGGAGCCAGCACCGGGATCGGTTCGGATAAATCGTCACTGGTGTTGGCTGTGAGCGGGTATCGAACCCGGTTCGCCGGGTTCGTAGCGCGGCGCGCTAACCGCTCTCCATAACGCAGTTGTAGACACACAGACACACACCATACACGCGCAGCTGCACACACACACACACACACACGTGTACTGCTTGGTAAAGGTGCAGCCCTGCAATTGCTTCCTTACACCACTGCTGGCGGAAGGGTCTCCACTATAAGGCAGCAAGCCCCTCTAGAGTGGGCATTTTCCTTTGACGCGTTTATGGACTGCGGGCTTTGGGGTATTCAGTCATCAGTCCGTAAATTTTATTTAAGCTGGAAGGAGGCGTTGAGCTATGTAACTTTTTTAACAGTTGTCCAGCGGAGAGGGGTAAGCAAGTTATAACATCTCAGGGCACCCGGGGGGCGATTTATTCAACAGGAAAATTAACCATGGCAGCAGCGTGTCTTTGAAACGTTTCCTGCTTTGGCAGAAATCACTTTGGCAAATGTTGGGCAGAAAAACTAAATCCCCAGCGAGATGTGACTTTCATTCAAAAAGAGACAGTTTTGCTAAAAGCGTTGCACCCAGAAAACTGCGCGTGTGGGAGGCAGGTGTTGGGGTTCGACTAAAATTATCAGCAGAGGCACAAACTTTTTTTTTGTAACACAAACTCCTCTCCAGAGTGAGGAAGTCGGCACCTACATCAGCAAAGTGCCGGAGCTCATGACAGCGCATTGGCATGTTCATGAAAATTACTTGGGCGGCACGGTGGCCCAGTGGGTAGCGCTGTCGCATCACAGCAAGAAGGTCCCGGGTTCGAATCTCGACTCGGGTGCCTTTCTGTGTGGAGTTTGCATGTTCTCCCCGTGTCCGCGTGGGTTTTCGCCAGGTTCTCCGGTTTCCTCCCACAGTCCAAAAACATGTTGCTGCATAGGTTAATCGGCTTGCAGACTAAATTGCCCGCAGTGCCCCGTGATGAATTGGCGTCCCATCGTGGGTATATCCCTTCCTTGCGCCCCGTGTCTGCCGGGCTAGGCTCCGACTCACCGCGACCCTGTACAGGACTTAGCGGTTTCTGACAATGATATGAGATGCGATGAAAATAACCTCCACAGCTCTCAAAAGCTTGATCTCTTCATAAACGTTGCGCAGTTGTCTTCTTTCTCTTCAAGCAAGTGATTTCGTGTGGTATAGTGAAGGCGATGGCTCCGTATCTTAGACAGGAATGCGAGTTCTAATCGATGTCATCGGGATATTGATTCATCATCATTATCAATACCCGCTTAATCCTGTACAGGGTCGCGGGGGGCCGGAGTCTATCTCGGTAGGCAGAGGGCGCAAGGCGGAGCTATACCGAGCATTGGACGCCAGTACATCGCAGGCCAGTGGGAGCAATTTACTCAGCAGGCCAAATTCACATAAGCAGCAGCGCGCCTTTGGACGGTGGGAGCAAACCAGAGCGCATCGTGAAAACCCACGCCGACACTGAAACTAAGAATTGTCCCGAAGAGCTGCTCTTTTTCAGGATTGCCGTAGCCAGCGCTCCTCGACCCCAAAGTAGGAAACGAAATGCCGCGAAGCAGAGAGGAGGAATGCTCGCCACGGCCATCTGAAAGGAGCGTCTTTTAAGAATATTTCATTGAACGGCGGGAACCTTCATCGACACCGCGTGGAATTGGTGGCAGACACAAAAGAGGGCTTTGAAGCTAAATCATATTTCCCCAGGGCGGCGCGGTGGCGCAGTGGTTAGCGCTGACGCCTCACAGCAAGAAGGTCCCGGGTTCGAGTCTCTCGGCTCCGGTGCCTTTCTGTGTGGAGTTTGCATGCTCTCCCCGTGTCCGCGTGGGTTTTCGCCGGGTACTCCGGTTTCCTCCCACAGTCCAAAAGCATGCTCCTGGATAGGTTGATTGGCTCGCAAACTAAAATTGTCCCGCAATGCCCGGCGATGGACCGGCGTCCCGTCGTCGGGTGTATTCCTGCCTTAAGCCCTATGTTTCCGGGATAGGCTCCGGCTTCACCGTGACCCTATATAGGATTAAGCGGTTTCAGATAATGAGATGAGATGAGATATTTCCCCAATGATGCGTCCCTATTTTTTCAGTGGGTTATCAGAGTAATATTTTTTACCAATTATCATTTAACAAACACCCTTATCCAGGGCGACTTGTTAATGATTACATTTAAAAAGCTAATGTACGGCGGCACAATGCTTGAAAACTATCTAACAGCAATCTGCCCAAAACAATGGCAAGGCTCGTAGCCGAAAATACCCAGTGAGCTTGGAAGCTCTGGACGCGGGATTCCTGCGACACAACACACGTTCCAACTCACCAACGCAAGCAATGTAAATAAAATATATAAACTCACAGGGCAAAGTAACACAGTACGGGCATGTAGAGGACATAGACTTGTGACGTGGATAAGGAGGAGGCTCTAGGGGGGGGAAGAACGACCAGACATCGGCCGGTATCAGATGATGATGATGATGACGAATTAATCTGGCAGCACGGTGACGGTTGTGAGCAGCGCTGCCGCATCACAGCAAGAAGGTCCCGGGTTCGATTCCCGGCTCGGGTGCCGCCATTCTGTGCGGAGTTTTCGCGTTGGATCGATAGATGTTTTGTTACACTAAAAAGTACCCAGTGAGCTCTCAAGCTCCAGATGCGGGACACAACAAAGGTCCGAATGACCAACGTCCGCGTGTGTTTTTGCCGGGTTTTTAGGTTTTCTGTGTGGAGTTTGCATGCTCTCCCCGTGTCCGCGTGGGTTTTCGCCGGGTACTCCGGTTTCCTCCCACAGTCCAAAAGCATGCTCCTGGATAGGTTGATTGGCTCGGAGACTAAAAATTGTCCCGCAATGCCCGGCGATGGACCGGCGTCCCGTCGTCGGGTGTATTCCTGCCTTACGCCCTGTGTTTCCGGGATAGGCTCCGGCTTCACCGTGACCCTATATAGGATTAAGCGGTTTCAGATAATGAGATGAGATGAGATTTAGGTTTCCTCCCATACTCCACAGACATGCCGCCTAGGTAAGTTAATTGTCCAGCATTAACTGCCCCCCTCCCTTCCCCCAGCCCTGAGATGTTCTAACTTACTCACCCCTGCCCCGCTGTACAACTGTTAAAAAGAGCTACATAGATCAACGGTTCCTACCAGCTTAAATACAAAGTAACCCGCAGGCTGATGATGCGACTACGACTGCTGCTGCCAGAAGTTGGTCCCAGCGTCCACTGTAGCGGCATTCGGGGCGCAGGAGGGGATCTCTATAAATGGATAACCTTGCAGATGGGACGCGAGGCGTGCGCACGACGCCTCTCCGCCCAGAGCCCCGACGCGTGGACACGGGTGGGGAAAAAGCATTCGTCCGCTCGCTTTCTCGGCGAAACCCCAAGGGTGCCCCCGGCGCGCAAGCTTCGGCGACGAGTCGGTTTGTCGAGATGAGAAGGGCGGCGCGGTGGCCCAGTGGTTAGCGCTGTCACCTCACAGCAAGAAGGTCC
>JAZEWT010000016.1:5413116-5423853 GCA_036362905.1 Mordacia mordax
TTTGGCACAGCCGTGTCAAGCGTTCCTCCTCTCTTCATCGCGACGCCTGACGATGCCTCTCCAACGTGGGCGGCGAAACGTCGTAAAGGAGAAAGGGGGAGCGCTCGACACGGCTATCCCGAAAGAGCGGCTTTGCAACGCATTTCTCAAGAATGTAATGTTTAATTCCATAACGCTTGGTAATTTATTCGCTCGAATAAAGAGGGCACGAGGGAATTGCAGAGAGCCGTGAGAATGCAGCCACGCGGTTATCCGGAGCCAACATTTACCATCTACCATCATCATGATCAGTACCCGCTTAATCCTGTACAGGGTCGTGGGGAGCCGGAGCCCATCCCGGCAGACAGAGGGCGCAAGGCGGGACAATTCCCAGGGATGTGAAGCCATACATCGCAGAGCACTGGGCGCAATTTACTCATCTCATCTCATTATCCGAAACCGCTTAATCCTATATAGGGTCACGGTGAGCCGGAGCCTATCCCGGAAACACAGGGCGTAAGGCAGCAATACACCCGACGACGGGACGCCAGTCCATCGCCGGCAATTTACTCAATAAGCTAATTAAACTAGGCAGCAGTGTGTCTTTGAACGGTGGGAGGAAAACGGAGTACCCGGCGAAAATCCACGCGGACACGGCGAGAACACGTAAACATTTACCAACATGGGCGGCGCGGTGGCCCAGTGGTAAGCGCTGACGCCTCACAGCAAGGAGGTCCCAGGTTCGAATCTCTCGGCTCGGGTGCCTTTCTGTGTGGAGTTTGCATGCTCTCCCCGTGTCCGCGTGGGTTTTCGCCGGGTACTCCGGTTTCCTCCCACAGTCCAAAAGCATGCTCCTGGATAGGTTGATTGGCTCGCAGACTAAAATTGTCCCACAATGCCCGGCGATGGACTGGCGTCCCGTCGTCGGGTGTATTCCTGCCTTACGCCCTGTGTTTCCGGGATAGGCTCCGGCTCACCGTGACCCGATATAGGATTAAGCGGCTTCAGATAATGAGATGAGATGAGATTTACCAACATTTGCGTCCTCAATATAATGATGTTATTGGCCATATAATGAGTTGTTGTTTTAAGTTAAGGGAGTAAATCGATAAACCAGAACGATACCCCTGCAGAACAGAGGGAAAGGATACACAAACGCCACACAGAAAGGCGCCTGAGACGGTAATCGAACCGCCTCGAGCAGAAGCTTCGTTCTGTGAGGCGCAGATGATGTTACCACAGTGACTTGTACTCTGACAAGCGAGGCACGTAAATCTTATCCTGTAAGGGCTCGAGACTACGCATCGCTAAGCATTATCACGTAAATCTTATCCTGTAAGGGCTCGAGACTACACATCGCTGAAGCGTTATCACGTAAATCCTATACTATAAGGCCTCGAGACTACGCATCGCTGAAGCGTTATCACGTAAATGCTATCCTATAAAGGCTCGAGACTACACATCGCTGAAGCGTTATCACGTAAATGCTATCCTATAAAGGCTCGAGACTACACATCGCTGAAGCGTTATCACGTAAATGCTATCCTATAAGGGCTCGAGACTACACATCGCTGAAGCGTTATCACGTAAATGCTATCCTATAAAGACTCTAGACTACGCATCGCTGAAGCGTTATGTGAGCACTCGCACACCACGGCCGCAAGGCGTATCTGAGCGTAATCGGATGTCTTAGTCAGTTTTTTTTAGCGAAGCTGGATAGGAAACGTCGTGCTGTGGAGAGCTTTTCCACAGGTGTCCAGCGGGGAGAGGAGACGCTTATTCGGGCAATTAACCTGGGCAGCGTGGCTATGAACTGTGGAAGGAAATCGGAGTACCCAACAGAAACCAGCGCGGGCATTGGTAGAGAACCCGAAAATTCCGCGCACAAAGGTACTCGAGTTGGGAATCAATCTCGGACTCTTCTTGCTGTGAGGCAGCGGCCGCTACTCTACCGCATCACGGTTCCCTGTTCAATGCGATGCAGTGTAAACGTGTATTCTCGGCTCCTTTGTCGCGACCACACGCAGCGTTCGACCAACCGCCACCACAACCCCATCGCTCATCTCCCCTTCCACCGCTACACTTTGTCATTCCCACTCCCGCAGTCAAAGCATTCCTCACCTCCACATAATCTTACTCAAATAATAATAACGGGGCGGCACGGTGGCCCGGTGGGTAGCGCTGTCGCCTCACAGCAAGAAGGTGCCGGGTTCGAATCTCGGCTCGGGTTCCTGTGTGGAGTTTGGATGTTCTCTCCCCGTGTCCGCGTTGGTTTTCGCCGGGCACTCCGGTTTCCTTCCAGTGTCTAAAATACATGCTGCTGCGTAGGTTAATTGGCTTTGCTTAGCCGGACAAAAGTTTATCCAGAAACGTTTTGTACGTTACAGCTCCCCTCCACCCCTAGATGGCGATGATACAATCATTTAGGAGCCTAGAGAACAGCTGATAGCTGATTGGCGAGTGAGTCTATGGGTCGCAGTGTGAATGTCTCTGATTATCTGTGTGAGTCTCTCCGTATGATGGCGACGGTACAATGAGCTCTGTGCCGAGAGAACAGCTTACAGCTGATGGCCGAAATCACGTGACACTGCCGATCAATAGAAGCCATGATATAATGTGGAATGACACGCCAACTGCCGTATTATGTAGAGTTTAGTTAAACAAAGTTTCATGATAAACCTTACTCCGTTTAAGTACAGTTAGTTCGTATCTGTTACAGCTGTGATTATGATGTTTGTTGTTGGAGGTTGGAATGTTTTGTGCCTTTGTATCTGGAGTTGGCAAATGTTTAAAGAAATTTGTTATTTATTATGGAAAGGGGACATTTGTGCATGGCAATGAGATTGTGTGAAAATGTTGCTTTGCAACTGTGTGTCGGTTTCAGATAATTCAGTGTCTTATATAAAATATCGGCTCGATCCTGTGCTAAACATGCTTTCATCAGGCGCTAAGACACTCAGAGAAATGCTCAATTTCGTATGATAAATCTCCAGCGCAAATTTCCATCTTGGCAACAAATATAATATGACAGACCTATACAGCAGTGTATCATGCTATGGGTACTTTTTGCCAGTATAGCATAGCATGATACACTGCTGTATATGTAGGTGTTAAGATCTTAACACCTGCATAATCGCCAGATACGGTAAAACCTGTTGTAATATTATAGCAGTGCATTAAAGGAAACCGCAAAGACGTGGGTAGGGGGGAGGCAGGGATGTGGTTAGCCGGTGCCAGCATTTGCCAAACATTGTGTCTTATATATATATATTGGGCGGTGCGGTGGCCCAGTGGTTAGCGCTGTCGCCTCACAGCAAGAAGGTCCCGGGTTCGAATCTCTCGGCTCGGGTGCCTTTCTGTGTGGAGTTTGCATGCTCTCCCCGTGTCGGCGTGGGTTTTCGCCGGGCACTCCGGTTTCCTCCCACAGTCCAAAAGCATGCTGCTACATAGGTTGATTGGCTCGCAGGCTAAATTGCCCCGCAGTGCTCGGCGATGGACTGGCGTCCCATCGTCAGAATATCCTTGCCTTGCGCCCTGTGTCTGCCGGGATAGGCTCCGGCTTCACCGTGACCCTGTATAGGACTAAGCGGTTTCAGACAATGAGACGAGATGAGTGTCTTATATACAGGGTGCGGCATAAGTCGTTTTACCGAGAAGAGTGAAATCACCTTGTGAGGAATAGAATTTCTCAGTTATTACACAAATTGTTCAAAGTGTCCTTCATGGTGTTCCACACGCGTGTTATATCTTTGGACCATGCCTCGCGTGGCAGGGCCAAAGTTTTTTCGTGATTATTCAACGTCTCGACCTCTTGGCGTCTCGGATTATTATTCTCTATGAAGAGACACGCCACGCTCTGCATTACGACGCTGTGGGCCAATTAGCCAACGATGTTTGTTTTGTTGTTGTTGCAGGAGGAGTTAACCGGAGAAACAGGAGGAATCCCACGCAAAACAGTGGGGAGAACATGCAAATCCCGCACAGAAAGGAGCTTGAGACGGGAATGAAACCGCCACGGGCAGGGCCTTCTTTATGTGCGGATCGCATGTCACCAGTGCATAGACACCCTGCCGCTCGTATCCCTGGTCATTAAGGAGCCAGAACTCGAAGTACTTTCACTCGAGATCTGAGCTCCCGTTAACGATCTCATGATACTGGATGCAATCTCCAGCGAAACGTGGCCACGCTCCTTTAAATGTCGTAAGATTATCACCAACGCCGGCGGTGCAGTGAAACAGGAAGACATTAATCACGTGTGATTCACGTAACACTTTCGCTAATTGGCTGCGCCGGGTGGAGGAGACCGGACGACACGTATTTTTTTTTTACACGACACTAACCCCCCCCAAAAAAAAATACAATTACATGCAAATCAAACAGCAGGTTTGCGAAACGTGAAAATGAGATTTATATAGCACGTTTGGTAGTGAAGTGTGGGTTTGGCCAACACTTAATTACCAAACACATAATTTCCCGCACGGTGGTGCAGTGGGTAGCGCTGTCGCCCCACAGCAAGAAGCACCGGGGTTTGATTCCTGGCTCGGGCGCCGTTCTGTGTGGAGTTTGCGAGCTCTCCCTGTGTCCGCGTGGGGTTTTGCTGGATACTCCGGTTCCCTCCCACCATCTAAACACACGCTGCTGCCTGGGTTAATTGGCCTACCGAGTAAATTGCCCCCAGTGCCCTGCGATGTACTGGCGTCACATCCTGGGCACAACCCAGTCTTGTGCCCTATGTCTGCCGGGATAGGCTCTGGCACTCCGCGACCCTGTACAGGATTAAGCGGCTACTGATGATGATGATTTTGTGACACTGCGTTGATAGCAATGTGAAAGTAATGATGTAGCCTCCAACGTGTGAGGCGAAACGTCGCGAGGAGAGGAGAGAGAGCCATCGACGCGGCTGTCCCGAGAGAGCAGCTTTTCGAAGCAATCATCAGCTATGTGAAAGCAAAAAACCCCCCTATTAACCCAATGTTTACCAATAACACAGTGCGGCCTTAATAGGACGAACATTGCGCAGTAATAGAGAGGACAGGAACACATAATCTAGACACCGCACTTCCAGACCAGTTGTTTTCAAACACTATTTTTCTTGCCGAAAATAAATGTTCGTGCCAAAGTCTTTTGAGCAGAGCTTTCATCACAGTAACTCCTAATGCATTTAAATTGTAACCAGCAAGACGACCCAGGGCTTCACGTTTGGTTGACCCAGTTCTAGGTCACGACCCGTCCTTTGAAAACCACTGTATTAGATCGTGGGGCTTGATAAAAACCATATTTTTCAAAAGTTTCTTTATGAAAAGTTTTTTTTTTTCAATTGAGATACGCATATAATATAATAGGGGCGGCGCGGTGGCCCAGTGGTTAGCGCTGTCGCCTCACAGCAAGAAGGTCCCGGGTTCGAATCTCTCGGCTCGGGTGCCTTTTTGTGTGGAGTTTGTATGCTCTTCCCGTGTCCGCGTGGGTTTTCGCCGGGCACTCCGGTTTCCTCCCACAGTCCAAAAAGCATGCTGCTACATAGGTTGATTGGCTCGCAGGCTAAATTGCCCCGCAGTGCCCGGCGATGGACTGGCGTCCCATCGTCGGTTTATCCTTGCCTTGCGCCTTGTGTCTGCCGGGATAGGCTCCGGCTTCACCGTGACCCTGTATAGGACTAAGCCGTTTCAGACAATGAGATGAGATGAGATATAATATAATAAATAATGGTTGATTATTTGTTATAGCCGCCTCTAGTTGAGTTACAAATCCTTCCCAAACCCCCAAAAACGCTATTGTTGCCGATTTTCCGTTCTAATGTCGTTGTTGATAACGTGCCGTTCTCTGCGCAGCTCTGTGCAGCGCTTTGTGACCCTCGGGTGAAAAGCACGATAAATAAAAGTACTGATATTTATTATTCTTCAGAAGGCTGATGATGTCTCCAACACGCAATGCAACACGTCGCGAAGGGAAGCAGAGGAACACTCGATGCGGTTATCCAGAAAGAGCAACTTTGATGCGCATCAATACCTTCGACGCCAACAATAAATCATGATTAAATAAACTGGCTTGCAGTGAAAAGTAAATTTACGAAGTGTTAATGGCACATTGCAGTGGGCGGGTCGCAACCCGTCAGTGGGCCACCAGCACTACCTCGTGGTCAGTGGAGACCAGATTCACGTGGGCCTTAAGGTTCAAGTTTGAGAACCCTTGAATGACACTATCATTAGCATATCTACCGAGTCATTCAATGCTGATCCCATCTGTCATTTCAGGCGACTGGAGAAGCTCTCAAAAATCTTACACAGTGTATGCATTGATGTATTTTTGCACGGTTTGATGTAACATTGGAGAGGCATCATCAAGATTCCGATGAGTCACGTTGGAGGTGACGTCGCGAAGGAGTGGGAGGCGCTCGACACGGCTCTCCCGAAAAATTATCTCTTAAGAGCAATTCTCATACGGTGTGTCTACTTATAACGACGATGGTGTTACTGAGGAACGTGGTGCGATTTTCTCACTCGACGGCTTTAGAGAGGCCTTCATCCAGCAGTTGAGAGATCGTGACTTTAGTTGCTGAAGATGACGTTACTGCGGGGCTAATCGCGTGGGTGCTCCGATTTCCTCCCACAGTACGAACACATGCTGCTGCGACTTCTGTTGCCCATGTTTATTGGCCTGCTGACTGTATCACCCCCAAGTGGACTGCGATGGACTGGCGTCCCATCCTGACGTTAGCCATGCCTTGTGCCCTGCGTCTGCAGGAATAGATTCCAGCCACTCTGGTGATAAATCTGTGAAAGCACATTTAATAAGCCGCTTGACAAAAATAAATTCCAGTAAAACCTCGAATTTAACGGATTAATAGCGCATGGGAGTGTCTAGAAGTCCGTTAAAACCGGATGTTTCTATGACGATCTTATATACAGAGTAAGGACCATATATTATAACATCCTATTATGAACGCCATTAAACAGAGCATACATTTATGTACTAGCGGCAATAAAAACAATGACATAAAAACAAACATTGAAATTATTCCCAACGCAGACGGCTGTCTCGGAAGCAGAGGAAAGCGCCCCATCGCTTCCAAAGCCCGTTAACTGTAAGTCCATGACATCGAGGGTTTAACGGGAATTCCATCGGATCATGACGATCCATGAAATCGCGATTCATCATCGGTCAGGGTCCGGGGGATCCAGAGCGGAGGCGCTTGGCTGAGGTGCAGGACGCGTGTGGGCACGGTGGCACGTGACCTTTCCGCGTGACCTTTCCACGCGCGGACATCAGATAGCCCCAACAGTGTCCCAGCAACCCGACACGGGTTTGGGGCACCTCCCCTGTCCAACTCACATCCCCCTGCCAGCCAACATCGGCACCAACAGCACCACCATCTCCCCCTGCTACCCCCAACCCCCTCCGCCAATGGATGGGACTGTTGCATCGCAGCACCACCAAGGATGTTTGCTGAGTGTGGAAGCCTTCATCCAGCAGTGGATATACATTGGCTAACGGTGCCAATGATAATATAATTATAAATTCACTTAGCTGACATCTGTTGGGCTACCGGTATTCTGTATGTTTTTGTTGATTAGTTTATTTAATATTTACTGGTCGGCGATGGACTGGCGTCCCGTCGTCGGGTGTATTCCTGCCTTACGCCCTGTGTTTCCGGGATAGGCTCCGGCTCACCGTGACCCTATATAGGATTAAGCGGTTTCAGATAATGAGATGAGATATTTACTGGTGCATCGGCGAAATGATAATAGCATATGCTCACAAACATAGACTGTACGCGCATACTGTGTAATCCACAGACAATACACAGTTGCCTTACAATGCACAGATATAGTTTATTTTTCACTGAACAAGCGGCATAACAAGAATTATAGTGTTTGAAGCATGCCGCATTCAACAAAACAAATGTTACACATATATTATATTTTAATACATATGCTGCATAATGCTGTATGAGTGGGTTTATATGTAAAACATGCATATAGACACCCAAACAGACAATATAAAAGTGTAAATCAAGGTACTTATTATAAACATATGAAATGCTGCTTGTCACTTGAAACACCAACTTTTCAACGATCAAAATTAACAAACCGCCAGTCCCCCAAATGTATAGCGTGTGCAAACCTTGCACTCGCCACAAAAACTTCTCTGCTGGATAACTGTTAAAAAGCGCTATCTAGCTCAACGGTTCCTTCCAGCTTAAATAAAAACAAGCTGACTGGCATTAAACAACAACAATTCAGTAAATTTTACACGGCGTAAACTTGTAGCGAGGTGGTGCATCGTGAAAAGGCCCGGATCTGAACGTATCGTATTTTGAGACGGGGTCGATTTACGTCACGGGAATCTCGCCAGAGACAGCGACGGGAGATTTTCTACGCCCGGTCGCGGGAAACCCAGGAAAACTGCAAAACCACTCGGCGCCGTCTCTTCGTACGCGAGCGAGTTCACAAACGTAAACAAAAGTGCTCTCGGTTCCACGAACGCGCGCGGCCCCGTCGACCGTTCCGCGTTCGGCGTCGACCGCCCTTCGCCTCCCCCCCCCTCCCGCCAACCCCCGAACAAACGCCTGAACGAGGAACACGCGCAGCGGTGCGGCGGCGCCCGCCCCCGCCGGCTCACGCCGCAAAGTGTCCCCGCGAGAGCGCCTCCGTGCCGTCGCCGGGCTTCGCCCTCCCCCGCTTCTTCTCCTCCTCCTCCCGCATGAAGGTGCGGAGCAGCGCTGTGCTCGGGTGCGGGTGACGGCGGGAGAGGGTATCGCCGCCCTCCGTCCCCGGCCCTGCCCCGGCGGCCTTCCCCGCGGCCCTGCCCGCGTGGGCGCAGTCGGCGTCCCGGCCGGGAAAGGATTGGCCGCGCCAGCGGTTGAGGATCCCGCCGCCGGGCAGCCAGCGCTGCTGTGACTTCTCCTCGCTCGCCTCGTCCTGCTGCGCCGACGAGGCCGCCGCCGCCCTGGCGACCGCCGACCCTGCGCCGGGCCCCATCCCGGCGACGGCGGACGACGAGCGAGAGGAGAGCGAGGAGGTGGACGAGGACGAGGAGAGGGACGAGGAGGAGGTCGTGCCGAGGCTGCCCCGCCGGCCGAGGCCTCGGGATTTCCACCACGTGGTGCCTGGGCCCTCCGCAGGGTCAGAGGTCGCTGAGGGCTGCCCCCCAGCTGCCCGCGTGCGCCCCCACTCAGTCTCTAAGAACATGAGCGTGCCAGATAATTAATAAAACTATCGGACTGTCTGACAACGTCTTGCAAAGTAATCGCTGTTCTGTTGATCGATTTGTCACAGAGATCAGTTGTTATGTTTCTGATCCATGCATCAAATAATTCCTTGTGAGAATCGATTACAATTTATGCAAATAATATACACCAATGGCGATTAAAACACGTCTTGAAAAGTCTGGGGTATTGGAACATAAGGCTGATGTGGGGTCCCAAGGCTGGGCCCTAAACATTAATTAATCTGGTTACCGACCGTTTAAACTGCCAACCGATAACAGAAACTAACAGCAGACGGTCCTAACCGAGTGGGTTTGACACCCGCTTCAGGCAGGTGTCAAACCCACTCGGTTGATAGCTTTCCTTTGGGTTTTCCAATTCCCTCCCATAACGAAAAAAAAGCCCACCCATTAATGAATTTGCCAAAAATCTCGAAATAAACAGCACGCATTGTCCGGTAAATGTTGGTGACGGCTTACTGCGTGGCTGCCTTCTCCTCGCCTCTCTGCGGTTTTATCCGAATAATATTAATAATTTCACGTCTAGAGGACTTTTCACCCGAGGGTCACAAAGCGCTGTACAGAGCTGTGGAGAGAATGCCATGTCAACAACAACAATAACAAGACTATTAGATTGAATCAATTCAAAGTCAAATAATGGCTATAAATCAGTGAAGGATACACATTAATAGACACAAATAATTATGAAACAATTGAAGGAAGGAATAAGTGTTCCTGAGTAGGTGCAAATCAACAGTGAGCCATAATCCAACAACAGTGAGCAGCATCAACAGTCCTAGCCAGAGGACTTCAATGCTTAACGAAACAAGTGAGTCTTGAGACGGGATTTGAAGATGCCCAAGGACTCAGTTGACCGAATCTCCAGTAGAAGGGAATTTGAGAGTCTGGGAGCAGCGCGTGAGAAGGCTTGAGCACACATCGAATGGAGGTGCGATCTGGGCACATGCAGCAAGCCTGTATTGGAGGATCGAAGTTGTGTTGAGGAGGGAGCCTGAAGTAGGTCACGGATGTGTGTCGGAGCAGCGCCAGTGAGAGCCTTGTTGGTGAGAAGGAGGATCTTGAATTAAATCCTGTATTTAACTGGTAGCCAATGGAAAGACATCAGTCCTGGGGATATGCGATCGTGGATGGGTGTGCGAGTGAGGAATCCAGCAGCCGCATTCTGCACACGTTAGAGACGACTGATCCTGATCGAGTAGGCGAGGTGCCAGGGAGCAGTGCATTACAATAATCGATTCGTGAAGATATTAAAATGTGTATTAGCTTCTCAGCATCGGAGGGTGACAGGATGTTGCGCAGTCTGGCGATATTTCTGAGATGGAAATAGGCTGCCTTCGTCACCTTGTCGATGTGTGTCTCGAAGCTGAGTGAGGAATCAAGAGTCACTCCCAGACTCCGGACTACCTTGGGAACTTCGATGATCTGGTCTCATCTCATCTCATTGTCTGAAACCGCTTAGTCCTCTACAGGGTCACGGTGAGCCAGAGCCTATCCCGGCAGACACAGGGCGCAAGGCAGGGATACACCCACGAT
>JAZEWT010000016.1:5427346-5439998 GCA_036362905.1 Mordacia mordax
GCCACACACTCATTGCGCCAAAACATCCAGATGATGCGTGACGCTCCAATAATAATTCTCCAAAGCTCAGCGAGCCTTTCTGGGGATAAATAAATAACCTGTCTCTGTAAATCTCTCAAATGAAGACGGATGAGCGGGGAAATCAGCTTCGAGGAAGCCATTGTTTAGGCACCGGATGAGAGAAAATGTGGGGAGATCGGCGGAAACATCGCACGAGCCACACGCTTGGAACGGCTTCGGCGGGCGAGCGGACGGTGTGAGAGTGAACGATTCCACTCGGATCCACGATGGCGTTAATAATAATATTGCCGAGTCACGTCGCCTCCGTTAGGCCCCCGTGAGCCTCAAAACATTGGTGTTTTATGTGCGCTCAGTTTAGTTTCATCGAAGAAACGAGCGCCGGCACTGGGTCACCCAAATGGTAAAAGCAAAAACAAGAAAATAAGTGCAGCACAGTGACGAAGCAAATA
Organism: Mordacia mordax; assembly: GCA_036362905.1. Classification (NCBI taxonomy): domain Eukaryota; kingdom Metazoa; phylum Chordata; class Hyperoartia; order Petromyzontiformes; family Petromyzontidae; genus Mordacia; species Mordacia mordax. Next base: position 5,427,817 of record JAZEWT010000016.1, read on the forward strand.
GAAATCGAGGTAAATAACAGATAATTAGAAAATAGAGTAAAATCAAGCAAGTAGAAATAATAGCAGACGACCAAAAAGAGTTAAGAACGAAAAAAAACTACCAAAGACAAGTTTAATGAAAAGGCTTTTGCCACCAATATATAAATAATATAGCACTTTTGGGTTGGATCAGGTCAGAGCCACTCAGTAAGGTTGTCACAGGAACAGAACGTGTGAATGTGTAACCACTTCAAGACAACGGTGAGTGAAAGAGCAAACCGGAAACGGAGTCTGACATTACGAAGACAATCGCAAGCAGCGCCGCCAGGATCCTCTCCAGAGATCTGGAGACGTCTTGCCGAGTTTGGGTTTTAAATATACAGAGATCACAACGAAAAGAAATCAAACACAGTGAACGAGCATAATTCTTTTTGTGTTTTTTTTTACGATCGCTACAAAATGTCAGTTCTGTATTTGCGAACTTTTGTTTAATCACATTTTCAGCGTTTAAAATTTTTTTTTTAAGTTAATTTGAAAGGCTGCAATGTACTGGCGTCACATCCTAGGTATCCCCCCACCTCGCACCCTCTGTCGGCCGGGATAGGCTCCGCCCCCCCCACCCCTCCCGTGACCCTGTACAGAATTAAGCGGGAATCTATATATATAAAACAAGTTCTGTTTGCTTGCTTGCTTGATCAGGGTAAACTCTGGAAAATCGCAACCAAATCGCCGGGACCTTCGCAGGACAACGGCACTCGGTCCCAGGCGGGTTGTTGGCGCCTTAGCGCGCGCCGACAGGGCCTTCCGTGGCCACCGGGACCGCTTTCTCTGGTTATGCCCGTGCCATCACGGTAAGCAGCGCCGCCATTACAATTACAATACCCAGTTAGGATAAGGGCCGCAGCTATTACAATCCCCAGTTCAGATAAGTGGGGCCACTATTACAATCCCCATCTATCTATCTAAAAGCTACGCTTGTTTCATCATGGTTAACTCTGGCAAATCGCAACCACATCGCGCCGGACCTTCATCCAACGACGCCACTCGGTCCCACATGGGTCTTTGGCGCCTTAGCGCCGCGCGCCGCGAGGTCCGCTGAGACGCGACGGATCGACTCGTTCACTTTAACTACAGGATCGAACAGAGTGGCCCAACTGTGCACAGATGCGTAGCCGCTTACAAAAGGCGTCGCTTGCATAAACAAAGTCAACCTTATTTGTCGGCGTAATGAGTCCTAAAATTTACCCGGACAACGCACATGGATCAACCATCAAATTTACCCGGGCATCGCCGGGTCGCCCCACCTCGTTGATAATCGATGAATGAGAGAGTTTGAAATGAACATCGCACGAACCTCGATGTGGGTTTTTCCGCACAGCGTGACGGGGCAGCCTGCCCTGGCCGAACACGAAGTGCACTGGAGAGAGAGAGAGAAAGGAGAGAGAGTGGCAGCAGACAGGCAGAGAGGCAGACCCTCACCACAATGAGTCATGGGACTCGTTTAAGCTTTTCAACGGTAAGTTCGCATCACGCTACTGTTAAAATGAATCCATGCCTCGAGTTTCTTGGCTGGCAAGACACGTCTTCAAATGTATTCTCATGCCACTGTTGCTCTGCTTATTTTTTTGCCTATTATTAATTTATTGGAATTATTGGTCACTTTTGTGCTGCGCGATCTTGAGTTGCTACTATTTACGCTATGATTATGGTTAGGATTTCACTCGGATTGATTTGATACGTTGTTGCAATGGTCAGGTTGGACGTTTGCTGTGTCGCAGGAATCCCGCATCCAGAGCTTGCAAGTTCACTCGGTATTTTCTGCTGTAATAATAAATATCTAATAATAATAATAAACATCTATCTCCACCACAACATTAACTCGATTGTGATTGGCTGTAAGTCGGGGCCACTGGAGCCAGCTGGGTAACTGGCTACAATGCGTTTTTTCTTTCCATTCATGAATTTATTCATCGAGATAAGCCACATGGAGCCATTTGAGTCTTTTATCTTTTCAGAATAGTCGGAGATTGGGTTTTAATTTTCTCAGCTTTTCAGCCAATTAATGAGTTTTAATTCGAAGGCTTTCGTAACCAATGCTATCGATGACTTTAAATTTTTGGGTTAGGTCATGTAACAAATGTTTGTCGTAAACTTTACGAATTTACTACTAAACTTTACTAATTGGCTGTTGTCGGGTGCGGGCGGTGGAGGGTTTACGACAAACATTTTTTACGTGACCTTACCCAAAAAATAGAATCCATCAATTAACGAGTGATAAACATTGACACTGCAACAGCGGCCGGTGTTACAAACATAGAAGACTGACGCTGTTAAAATGAAAATGATCCAACTTTTTAACTGGTGCTCCTATTAATGCTTTCGCGGGAATGTTCTTTAATCGCGCAGAATAAAAACACTCCTGAACGCATTCGCCTGGCATTTTATTATTACATAAAAGAGCAGATTGCCCGAAGTGAAGGAAGACTATGAATGTGACAGCTGTCTCTTATGTTCCGTCACAGAGTCGCGGGGTGTCTGCTCATGATGATAATAATAATAATAACTCTTCACATGACTGATGATTGTTTTCCAAAGCCGTTCTTTCGGTACGGCCATATCGAGTGCTCCTCCTCTCCGTTCCCAAAAGAAGAGCTTTGGAAAGCAGTCATCACGCGGCGAGCCGTGAAAACCTACACGGGCTCGTTGTTACGCGCCCATGACGCGCGCGCAGGCAACCCCGCTTCCTCTGCCGTGCACGGTGACGCCAGTACCTTCTGTAGGTCCGGAAGGTGCCTCCACTCCTTGCTGAAGTGCGACACCAGGGAGGAGTCAGAACGCGTCAGAATGGCCTTGGCTTTCAAGCCTGGCGACAAAACACAATCACAATGGTCAACGTTTGCATTTGTACAGCGCTTTTCACCCGAGGGTCACGAAGCGCTTCACAGAGCTGCGCAGAGAACGGCGCGTCAACAACAATGGCAACAGAACGGAGAATCAGCAGCGATAACATTTTATGAGTTTTTTTTTAAATAAATACATCGTTGCAGAACAACAAGCAAAACATGATCAGACTTTCAACTATAATTTAAAAATGCAAAATTACTCGTGAATATAATACATATATTGGGAAATGGTTTAATTTAACATTTATCGTACAATAATAATAATAGCAGAAGACCAAGATCGCCCCCCGTCCCATTAAGTCTCAAGAGACTACTGGGGCAAGTGGTGTTCGCAAGCACCTACGCAGCCTGCCCCTACACGCTGCCCCTACACGCTGTCCCTCCACACTGTCCCTCCACACTGTCCCTCCACGCTGCCTCTCCACACTGTCCCTCCACCCTGCCCCTCCACACTGTCCCTCCAGCCTGCCTCTCCACGCTCTCCTTCCACGCTGCCCTTCCACGCTGCCCTTCCACGCTGCCCTTCCACGCTGCCCCTCCAGCTTGCCCCTCCACCCTGCCCTTCCACACTGTCCCTCCACCCTGCCTCTCCACGCTCTCCCTCCACGCTGCCCTTCCACGCTGCGCTTCCACGCTGCCTCTCCACACTCTCCCTCCACGCTGCCCTTCCACGCTGCCTCTCCACCATGCCCTTCCACGCTGCCCCTCCAGCCTGCCCCTCCACCCTGCCCCTCCACGCTGCCCGTCCACGCTACCACTCCATGCTCTCCCTCCACGCTGCCCTTTCACACTGCCCTTCCACGCTGCCCCTCCACCCTGCCCTTCCGCGCTGCCCCTCCAGCCTGCCCCTCCACGCTGCCTCTCCGTGCTCTCCCTCCACGCTGTCCCTCCACGCTGCCCCGCCGGCGCTCACCGGCCACGGCGAGCAGGCCGCTGCTCTCGAGCGCCGCGAGCGAGTTGGCGCGGTGCGGCCCGGCCCGCCCGGCCGGATCGCCGCGGCCCGCGCCGTCCTGGCCGCCGCCGGCGGTCGCGCCGCTGCGTCCGTGGTCGAGCGCGGGCGGGCAGCTCGCCGTGCTGCCCTGCCGCGCCACCAGCGCCGCCGGGACCGCGGGGCGCGGGCCCGTCGCCTGGTAGGCCGACACAAGACCCTCGAGGGCTTCGGCTGTGCGTGGCAAGGGGGGGGCGGCAGGAGGGGGAGGAGGCAGGAGAGGGGGGGGGCAGCAGGAGAGGGAGGGAGAGCAGAAGAGAGGGTGGTAGGAAAGAGGAGGGGTTGGAGGGGGAGTAGGAGAGAGGAGGTAGGAGAGAGGGAGGTAGACAGGAATGTAAATGTTATTGGCGAGGCTCAGAATGATTCTGGCAGGGCCCTGTGATTCCCAATCAACAGCAGTGCCCCCCTTGCAAACATCCGCTTTACAGCCCCTATACAAATCCACAGCTGGATGTGTGCACCTTTCCATTATCAGTGAAGGCTCCTCGTGATGCCTGCAGTGAGGTGCTCATCACGCAGCTGCTCTCAATTTCCTGCCATTTCCTTCATAATAATAATAATTAATAATTACGCCAGATCCAGTGACGGTTGCATCGCCAGAGCTGTCACTGTTACAAGACTATTGACGCGCTGAGCGCACTTGTCTCGCTGGGCTTTCGGCATCCAGATCGGCACACAGATCGAGCAACTGCACAACGGATCCGACAAATCCAGCAGGGGTGCCTCGGTGGCGCCGGCACGGAGCGCCATCGCCTGGCTCAAAAACGGTTCGTCGCAGCGGCGCCGGCGCGGAGAGCCTGGCCGAGCGGCCTGCGTCCGGAGCGAGGGTCCGGTGGACGGGGCGCCGGACGTCGCGTTCGCCGCACCGTGCCGAATGGCGTCGTCGATCATCGCCCCGATGCGAGTCGGGATCTGGGGCTCCGCGCAGCCGTCGGCCCACTCGTCCTGAGCGCCCGCTTGCTCGGCTGCGCGCGGCGGAGATAAAAGGCAGGAGTTCAGGGGTCAGTCGGCGCAAGAGCTTGCGGTGACAGAAGCGACTGAAATCAGAAGCGTAAGGTTTGCTTTGATGTGGGTTTCCACGGCTCGGTGTGTGAGAATCGCTCTCGAGAGCCGCTCTCTCGTTCCCTTCTCTCTCTCTCTTTCTCTCCTTTCGCGACGTCTCACCATCCGTGTTGGAGGCATCATCGAGCGTCCGAATATGCCTCGTCGCGAAAGAAGAGAGGAGGAACGCTCGACACAGCTACCCTGCAAGAGCGGCTCTTGAGAGCAATTGCCAATGTAATGATTTAGGTTTTCACGGCTCGATGCATGATGATTGCTTCGAAAAGCTGCTCTCACACGTTGGAGGAATCCCTCTAACGTGTGAGGCGAAACGTCGCGAGGAGAGGAGAGAGAGCCATCGACGCGGCTGTCCCGAGAGAGCAGCTTTTCGAAGCAATCAGCAATTGCCAAGTCAAAATTATTCCCACGTCTGATCAGTGCAGCTAAGATAAAGATGTTGGCTGTAAATTCCCCACCCTCAGAGGTGACGGTAAGCCGGTACAGTCCCGTACGGCGGACCGTTAATAAAGTGGACAAAGCATTCAGTACGGTACAACATTCACCGTGCCTTCACCGCTGCTCACCGCCAGCTCGCGCCGCGGTACAAACACTCTCGGCAAACGTGCGCACCTGTTTCCGGAGCCGCCTCCCTGGGAGGAGGCGACGCCTCCTTGACGCTCGCTCGGTGCGCCCGCGGATCCTGGAACCTGCGCGGCACGAGCGCGAGAAGCCACGCGCGCGCGATCGTCAACGTCGCTCGCCGACGCGCTCGGCGCTCTGCGGTGCAGTGCGCCGACTGCTGCGCCACCACTCCCCACAACGGTAGCAAGCGCCGTTTCGCTACTATGCGGCAGTGGCGTCATCACGGCACGCGCGCCAGCGCGGGCGCTCCCCACGCTACTGCAACAAGACAAAGATCCCTCGCATAGCCTTGAGAGACTGTATGATCATGTACTGTTAGCCAGTACCTATGAAGGCCAGCACAGCACATGGGTGGGTGGGTGGCCATCCACCTATGTGTGTTTGCACACCACACCAGATACTCATTTGAGACCGAGTCGACCTAGGGGAAGCCCAGGACCGGTTCGGAAAATCGTCACTGGTGTTGGCCACGAGCGAGAGTCTAACTCGGGCTGCAAGGTTCGTAACCCAGCCGCGCTAACCTTTAGGCCACCGCTCCCCACGCTACCGCACACGACAACAACAACAACCGCCATCGGCCACCAAGCAGAGGTGACGTCATCGCGGCGCTTGTGCCAGGCCACGTGCACTCACGGCTACTGCACGCACACGCACCGAACGCAGGCGCTCGCATGCATACACACCCACGCAGAAACAAAGATGCCCAGCGTAGCCTTCAGCAGACTGCAGGGGCCGCACGCGCACGCGTACGCACCGCTCGGCGGCCTGGCGGATGCGCTCCCTCCAGGAGTCGCGAGCGTCGCGCGACCCCAGGTGGACCTCGTACATGTGGGGGCCCTGCTCCGAGTCGTAGAGGAGGAAGAGGCCGCGCTCGTCGTTGGCGACCTCGCGCACGATGAGCCCGCGCAGCGGAACCTCCGCCGGCCTGCGGTCCTGCGCGCGGGGCGCGCGCGCGTCACGCGGCTCGGAGTTAGAGCCGCTCGCACCTTGGCCTTGAATTCTCATCTCTCATCTCGTTGTCTGAAACCGCTTAGTCCTAGACAGGGTCACGGTGAAGCCGGAGCCTATCCCGGCAGACACAGGGCGCAAGGCAAGGATATACCGACGATGGGACGCCAGTCCATCGCCGGGCCCCTGGCCTTAAATTTAAGTTGAAATTCACCTCGATGTAAAATGGATTCAAATTTGAAACTGATTCAAGTCCGCTTGGATTTGAATTGCATTTTTTCTTAAATTTAAGTCCACCTAGATTTAAACTGGATTCCAAAGGGTAGCGAGCTGGAAATCTCAACCTCGATCACATTGACTGTGTGAAATATATATCATATTTAAAGCCACATCAAGTTGGAAAATCACTTAGCTTGCCAAGAAACATTCATAAGTAATACAATTTTTTTAAATTAATTTGGGTTTGTGTGCGCTGGGATGAATTTATCTACAAGCCAGCGTGAAGGACGGTACTAAGAGGTCACTAAAAGATCCCAAAAGGAGTTCTACAAAACTATCTTCCGCAAGCCATTCTCCAACACATGGGGACCATGTACTGCCGTCTGCCCTGGTGCTAAGCTCTAACAAGCCGTTGCTTTATTTGTTCGCTTTTTGCTTCTACAAGTCACCCTGTCGAAAGGTTGTCCGCTGAATTATTAAATAACAGCAATCAGCAGTCCGCCAGGTTTCCCGCGAGCAGGGCAACAGGGTGCGGCAGTCGTTACGACAGCGGGTCCTGCGAGGGCGAGCGGTGGAGCGGTGGAGCGAGCGCGTCCGTACCAGCGAGGCGAACGCGTACTTGTTGTCCCTCTCCTGGAGGAAGACCAGCGAGTCCGACAGCAGCAGCAGCAGCACGTCTGCGAGCGAGGCAAGAAAAGAGCAAACGCGGCGGTGAGGACGTCGAGACGGGGCCGGGGGTGTCGCGGGGGCACAGTGCCCGTGGCACCATCGTCGCTAGTCGCGCAGGCGTCCAGCGCTGGGTCCGCGGCAGGTTTTTTTTTGGACTGTGGGAGGAAACCGGAGTGCCCGGCGGAAACCCACGCAGACAGGGGGAGAGAGAACGTGCAAACTCCACGCAGAAAGGCACCCGAGCCGAGATTCGAACCCGGGACTTCTTACTGTGAGGTGACAGCGCTACCCACTGGGCCACCGTGCCGCCCTCTATTTATAATCTCATCTCATTATCTGAAACCGCTTAATCCTATATAGTATATAGGGTCACGGTGAGCCGGAGCCTATCCCGGAAACACAGGGCGCAAGGCAGGAATACACCCGACGACGGGACGCCAGTCCATCGCCGGGCACTGCGGGGCAATTTTAGTCTGCGAGCCAATCAACCTATCCAGGAGCATGCTTTTGGACTGTGGGAGGAAACTGGAGTACCCGGCGAAAACCCACGTGGACACGGGGAGAGCATGCAAACTCCACACAGAAAGGCACCCGAGCCGAGAGATTCGAACCCGAGACCTTCTTGCTGTGAGGCGTCAGCGCTACCCACTGCGCCACCGCGCCGCCCCTGTTTATAATCGACAATCATCAAAGTTCATTTGTTAAAAGCGCAATTCACGGAGATACTCTGAGGATGGCGACGGTGAGAATGCACACCGAAGGCGATGAGCTCGACAACGATCGTCAATTGATGGCCAAGGATCTGATCCAAAACTCGGCAACATCGCAGAAGCAGCTACTCAGCATCCATTGATTCAGTCTTACTTATGGGTCTGCTTGCGATTGATGGGTTGGCCCAGGGGGCGGCGCGGTGGCCCAGTGGTTAGCGCTGACGCCTCACAGCAAGAAGGTCCCGGGTTCGAATCTCTCGGCTCGGGTGCCTTTCTGTGTGGAGTTTGCATGCTCTCCCCGTGTCCGCGTGGGTTTTCGCCGGGTACTCCGGTTTCCTCCCACAGTCCAAAAGCATGCTCCTGGATAGGTTGATTGGCTCGCAGACTAAAATTGTCCCGCAATGCCCGGCGATGGACTGGCGTCCCGTAGTCGGGTGTATTCCTGCCTTACGCCCTGTGTTTCCGGGATAGGCTCCGGCTCACCGTGACCCTATATAGGATTAAGCGGTTTCAGATAATGAGATGAGAGGTTGGCCCAGTTAAACGCAATGCTGTTCATGCGGAACCATTTGTATTTCACTGAGCAATATCATTTAGATATTAGATACATAGTTGCTTATTTTTCCAGCAGAAATTGCCCAGTGAGCTTGCGAGCTCAAGATGCGGGATTTCTGTGACACAACACGGGCTGCTTCTCTAACACTGTCTCTTGTCTCTAACTCTGGCTCCTATCTCTAACACTCTGCCTCCTATCTCTAACACTGTGATTCCTATCTCTAACACTATGACTCCTACCTCTAACACTGTCTCCTATTATTAACACTGTGACTCCTATCTCTAACACTGTGACTCCTACCTCTAACACTGTGACTCCTATCTCTAACACTGTCTCCTATTACTAACACTGTGACTCCTATCTCTAACACTGTGACTCCGATTTCTAACACTGTGACTCCTATCTCTAACACTGTGACTCCTATCTCTAACTCTGGCTCCTATCTCTAACACTCGATAGATGTTCATTATCATAGCAGAAAGTACCCAGCGAGCCTGCGAGCTCTGGATGCGCCACTCCTGTGACACAACAAACGTGCGGGAGACTGTCCAAACGTGCGACTGACAGAGCGGTGACCTCGTGCGCCGCTCGCGATGCCGACCGCTAAGACCCTCCGTACGCGACGGCAGCCCGCGCTCACCTTTCATGCGCCCGGCGTTACTCTTGAGCGCCACGATGCCCTCGTGCAGCAGCCGGCCCCAACTCGGCCTCGCCTCCGCGCCGCCGCCGCCCGCCGCCGACGGCGGCGGCGGTGGCGGCGGTTGCGGCGGCGGCGGGTCTTCGCCCGGGGGTCGCGGGGCCGCGAGGGCGGTCGGCGACGGCTGCTGCTGCTGCGAGGCAGCGGGAGGAGCGGGGAGCGGAGCCGCCGCCGCCGCGGCCGCGGAGACGCGGGCGCCGTCGCAGAGGCGAGCGACGATGTGAGCCAGGCGCGCGTCGAGCGAGCGCTCGCAGACGCGCGCGTCCACCGCCGAGACGGCCTCGCGCACGCGGCGCAGGGCCTGCGCCACGTCCTCGTGCTCCTTCGTGTGCGCTGCGGGCGACACGGGCGAGGGGGGGCACAAGCGCGTAGGAGGGGACGAGCGAGAACACGCGGCAGATGAAACGGAGGCAATGCCAGGCATGTAAATAAAGAAGAGGTTTTTACCATATTCGGTAATTATACAGGCGTTAAGATCTTCAGCAAAGTGTCCAGTTTGGAAAAGCCACACATACTCGTAGCAAAATATGCAAACAAAGATATTCATAAACTTTAAATAGCTCAACCTGAGCTATTAATGCATTGATATTGGGTTGGCCTGAGCTGAATTGCCTTTAGGCAGCACCTGACTGATATTGAGAACGAAACTACATGGAAAGCTATTCTCTAGTGTGGGCCAATCACTTTCAAGGGCAACGCATACGTTATCAAAGCATTTCTGTTCGCATATTTTGCAATACGTGTGTTTTTTGCAAACTGAACATTATTGTGAAAAGTGTCTCTTTGGCGTTTTAAGATCTTAACACCTGTATAATTGCCAGAAAGAGTGTAAACATCTCGGTTTTTTTTTTACTTTACATCGTTGTACCGGCAAAGCGAACTCATAGACAACGCCAGGGATGCGAGGGAATGTGGAAAGATGGAGTGAGGAATGAAGCGGTGCACGGAGAATTCACAGGCGCGCGTGGGGACACAAAGGAATCAGTAGGATCACACGGCACGGCGAAAACCAGAGGCACAAGGAGACACAAAGCGCCAGAGATGATCAAGTGATCACACAAAGACGTGTGTGAATGAATGATTGAATGTGTGCATGAGTGATCCAGAAAGCGAATAAGTCTCATCTCATCTCATTGTCAGAAACTGCCGAGTCCTGTACAGGGTCGCGGTGAGCCGGAGCCTGTCCCGGCAGACACAGGGCGCAAGGCAGGGATATACCCACGATGGGACGCCAGTTCATCACCGGGCACTGCGGGCAATTTAGTCTGCTAGCCAACTAACCTATGCAGCAGAATGTTTTTTGGACTGTGGGAGGAAAACGGAGTGCCCGGCAAAAACGCACGCGGACAGGGGGAGAGAAGCTCGCAAACTCCCCACACAGAAAGGCACCCGAGCCGAGATTTGAACCCGGGACCTTCGTGCTGTGAGGAGGCGACAGCGCTACTCACTGGGCCACCGTGCCGCCCAAAAGCGAATAAGAGATTGAGTGAATTACTGAGTATGTCAGTGGGTGAGTGCGTAAACGAGTGAACTGAGTGAACGAATGCAGGCGCCAGCGGGGGCGAATGAGTGAGTGAGCAAGCGAGAGAGCCGCTCGTCTCCCTCCCGCGTCACGCATATTAATTAATTAATGGGACTCACGCTCTGTGTGCTGCAGAATCCTCTCGATGAGCACGGGGTACTTGGTGATTCTCTGCGTCACCAGCAGGATGCATTCGGGAATCCCCATCCGGTAAACCTCCGGACTCCGGCACTGCTTCTGCAAGAATTCAACAAAACATTCCTCCCACGGTGCAAAGATGCGCTGCTGCTGCTGCTGTTGCTGCTGTCTGGGTTCACTGGCTTGCTCACTGAACTGCCCCCAGCGCCATGCGATGGACTGGCGTTCATCCCTGGTGTAACTCTGCCTTGCGGACTGTGTCTGCCGAGATAGGCTCCGGTCCCCTGTGATCGTCTACAGCAGTGGCCCTTAAGATTTTTACATGCAAGGTAACCTTGGTAATCTGAACGTAACACAAGAGCTACCCTTAACAATTCTGCTTCACTAATACCCGACATAAATGTACGCTGGGCATAAAACTCACCTGTCCTGAAGTTTCTGGATCCGATTCGCGAATCGGTCCCAGATTCGACCACTGAATCAACTCTCCATAAAATATATCTCTACACTGCATGGTCTCACGATTAGATATTACAAATGTAATAATTTATTTTTAGGGCGGCATGGTGGTACAGTGGGTAGCGCTATCGCCAAACAGCAAGAAGGTCCCCGGTTCGAATCTCGGTTCGGGTGCCTTTCTATGTGGAGTTTGCATGTTCTCCCCGTGTCCGTGTGGGTTTTCGCTGGGTACTCCGGTTTCCTCCCACCGTCCAAATATATGTTGCTGCCAATGTAAATTAGCCTTCTGAGTAAATTGCCCGAAAAAAATGTTTGCAGTGCAATGTACTGGCGTCACACCCTCGGTATCCCCCTGCCTTGCGACCTCTGTCGGCCGGGATAGGCTCCAGCCCCCCTGCAACCCTGTACAGGATCAAGCGAGTATTGATAATGAATGAATAACTTATTGTAAAAAAGACGAGACATTACCCATTATTCTGGCAATAATAGTGTTAAGTTCTTAAAAACACCAAATTCATTATTGCCAGAAAAATGGGTGAAGGCCTCGTCTTTTTTACAAGTCTTACTGGCAAAAAAAGTAGCCATAGAATAACTTATTATTATTATTATTACAAGGAGCCCACGCTGGCCACATTACGATCAAATCTCTGCCTTATCGATCGGTGGAGACGACCGCACCATGGGGGCCGCCTCCCTCACACACCCCCCCCC
>JAZEWT010000016.1:5497838-5525551 GCA_036362905.1 Mordacia mordax
TGCCTTACGCCCTGTGTTTCCGGGATAGGCTCCGGCTCACCGTGACCCTATATAGGATTAAGCGGCTTCAGATAATGAGATGAGAGAGTTACGGCAGTGCGGGGCAACGCAGGTGCACGTGCAGGTACGCTCACCTCGAGCACGGCGTCCAGGGCGCTCGAGTGCTGGAAGGCCCTGAGCAGCTTGTCGTACTTCTGAAGGTGAGAGCGCGCCTGGAAGCTCACCTTGACGTCACCCTGCGGAAACCCGGGGAGGCGCGCGCGGCACGCGCTCTCACTACTCGCCCGCGGACGTTTGCTGCGTCGCAGGAATTCCCGCATTCCAGAGAGCTTGCAGGGTCACCGGGTACTTTCTGCTGTAATAATTAACATTTATGTATACCACAGCGCTCGATTCCGTATATTTGGTGGGGCCAGGTGAGGAAAACAGTTTCAAGGTCATGTTAAGCATGATGACAAAAACTAAATAAAGTACGCAATGTTATTTCCGTATCAAACGGCAGGTGTACAGGTTGACCTGGATGCCATCACCCCCAAAAGTTGCAGGTATTAGAACAGAGTTCTATCGACAGATGGTCTTCCTGATACCAAACTCCTTCAGACGAAGGGGCTTTGAATTGTTATTTGTCTAGAACCTCCCTCCAGACTTGTTCACCAAGGCAGATTTCAGCAGGAGTGTTAGGGTTCAGACCTATTCACTAAGGGACACTCTAGGAGTGCTGAACTCTAGACCTGTTCACCAAGGCAGACCCTAGCAGGAGTGCTAAAGCTCCAGACCTCTTCACCTCGGGAGGCCGTAGCACTAGACTCCAGGTGAGATAGCTCTGGGGCTCATTGGAAAACACAAACCACTCCAGCACTCTAAGGTTATGATCCATGGGAATGAGAGTAATCAGAACAAATATATATTTAAAGATTCCACCTTCTCCAAGTCAGCTTTCCACTGAGTCAATGCCAAATTGACGCTTCTGAAAGTCTTGGTTGCTGGGGAAGCAGAGTGAAATGATAGGGTAGAGGCAGACAAAGGCGAGTCCATGGAGGAAAATTATATTGATTTGAGACTGGACTGCAAGCCAGTAATGAGGATTGGCGTAGCTAAATGATGCGGTCTCGTTTATGAGGGATGGGTGAGAAGTTTTCCGACAATATCTTGGTTCGTCGGGTGTTTTCGGGACAGATTTGGCAGGGTCAGATACGCAACACTTCACGTGACCATCCGCCCGAGAGACCTGCACCACCCTTGAGGAACGTGCACGCAGCCTGGAACGCGCGCGTCGTTTCGTTGCGGACACCGTTACCTTCTTGGGAAGGTAGTCCTTGCCGCGCACGTAGTAGCGGTAAGTGGCACTGCGGCGGCGGCGAGGCTCCGGCTTCTCGCGCTCTGCCTTGCGATTCCGAACGCTCAGGAGGCCATTGGTCATCCCGGCCACCAGCGTCCGGTCGTCCGGCTGGGGTCACCAAGGAAACAAACACACACAAATATAATTCAGAGGCACGAGCGACTTCAGAGGCACGAGCGGCTTCAGAGAAAGGCGGGTTTACGAAGGCAGCCACACGGTAAATCAGCGCCAACATTAGCCAGACACTCCGTATTCTCGCTATATATATGAAGTTGCTATCAGCCGAAGTGGTTTTTTGTCTATGGAAGGAAAACTAGAATAACCGGCAAATACCGACACAGACAAAGTGAGCACACAAAGTCCACACTTGGAGGGCAGCTGAGCCAGGAATCGAGCATTCACTCTGTGATGCTTGAGTTACATCACTGTGCCATTGTCACGGTATAGTAATATCACGTGACGGGCTGCGTTCAGGCACGTACACTCATCTCTGCAAAGCGAGCTAATCTGCCAAACTCTCGCTTGACAGCAGGCAACCTTCTGAGCAGGCGCCGCTGTCAGCAAACGCTGTGAGCGAGTGCTGGCGGTGGGTCTCGTTAGCGAGCGTTGTGAGCGAGCGCCTGTCGCGGCCGGCACAGCGCACTCACGGAGATGCCGAGGCTGAGGATGGAGGACGGGTAGTCAAAACTGTGCACCGGCTTGAACGTGGTCGTGCTCAACACCTTCACGTGCCTGCTCCGCACGACAAAAAAATATTAGTTGAGAACAAAACAATTACAAATGCTACGGACTCGGGGTGGACGGGAGATCTGTCGAAGGTTGTGAGAACCGTACCAACCATATATCCCCCGACTTGGAAGTTAAGGTCAGTCGCTTGGGGTGGGGGGTGGTTAAGGTTTGAAGGCCAAATATCGGGGATGTTATCGTGGTGTGGCTCCGCGTAAGGGGTCGGAGTTCGCGGGCGCAGAGCCGACCTGTCGAGCGAGGCGGTGAGCAGCCGGTCGCCGGCGCCGTTGAGGGTGAGCGCCGTCACTGTCTTGTGGTGGTGACGCAGGCAGGCCAGGAGGCATCCCCCGCGCACGGCGTCCCATACCTTCACCAGCCGCCCGCCTGTGAGCACCGACCCGCGGGGTCGTTATGTCCAGCGAGCCGTCGCGAGCCGTCACGCGCGGCGCACGCCGTGTCGAGCGCCGTGTCGAGCGCCGTCACGGGCGCCGTCACGCAGAGCATCACGCGCCGGCAACCACGCGCGGTGTCACGCACCGCACGCGGTCACAAGCATCATCACGCGCCCCGTCGAGCTGCGTTGCGCATGCGGTCACAAGGCATCGAACGAGGCGTCACCGTGAAGCGCAGTCACGTGCTCTCAGCACGACTAGAATGTTTATCTTGCAGGTACGACAACAATAACGAGTGACGTTCGTGTCGGGGTGCAATTCCGATGACGTTGCTGAGCGGGTGCCATAACCACAAACGATCACTCTGTGAGCGGGTGTGATGACGATGGTGATGACAATGACACGCGGGCAGGACGACGACGACTGCGCAAAAGGGGACACGACGATGGCCGCGGCGATGATGGTGACGCTGTGCGCGGGGGAGGCTTGCCGGCCGATGCGTAGAGCCCCTCGGATGGGAAGGCGAGCACGCTCTCGACGGGGAAGCCGTGATCCAGCGTCATCACCGCGTCCGGCTGCCGCGAGTCAAACACCCGCACCATGTGATCGTACGAGCCTGCAGGAGCACGCGCGACGCTGCAACATCAATCCCGGGTTCCTAAGCCGTTTTGCAGCCTGGTTGGTTTGGGAGCCACACAGGTTAAAACATCCACGTCTGTGCGACTTCGCGATCCTGCCGTTCAACGCGCCGGGAGCTTCTTCAGGAACCGAAGGCTTCACGAGGAAACGAACAAACTCGCAAGCACGTGGATCTGGCCGAACAGGAACACGAGGCCCGACCAAACAAACACGTCGGCAGGCTGTACACGGCGCGGACACAAAGACTTCCGCAAGGGGAAAACCTGTCATGTGTGCGCGTGTTACTGCACGCACCCGTAATGAAGAGGTTGGGGTTGAAAGTGCACGCGTGTGCCGACCGCACGTAGTCTCCATGGCTCGCAAACGACGACAGCTGCGCCCCGGTCGCAACGTCCCAGAGCCGCGCAGTGCAGTCGTCCGACCCCGAGAGCACGTGCAGTCCGTCACTCGTGAAGCACGACACGCGAGCCGCCCTGCAAGCACCGCGGGCGGGCGGGGGGGGGGGGCAAGGGTTAGCGCACGTCGACGCGAGCGTGGTACGCGGACGGGACGACTCGAAACGTCACGCACCGCTTGTGCCCGTCGAAGCTACGGAGCGGCACCCGGCCCTGCGCCTCGAACAACCGCACCACCCCCTCCTCGCTGCCAGCCACCAGCAGCCGCCCGTCCGCGCGGAACGTCGCTCCGTAGGCCACGTCGCGGAACCGCGTGAACATGCGCTGCGGCTCGGCGGAGTGGCCGGCGTACACGTGCACCTGCGGGCCGGGCACGCCACACGAAGTTAAACGGTTGCGCAGTGTCCTCTGAGCTAGGCGTGTACCCGCGATGTGAGCGATGTACACTTGCGGTCGTGAAATTAATGTAATGTCCTCTATTTTAGCCAAGACAAAATGATACATGGGCACAAAAGCTCATCTCATTGTCAGAAACCGCTTAGTCCTGTACAGGGTCGCAGTGAGCCGGAGCCTATCCCGGCAGACACAGGGTGCAAGGCACGGATAAACCCACGATAGGACGCCAGTCCATCACCGGGCACTGCGGGCAATTTAGTCTGCAAGCCAATTAACCTTTGCAGCAGCATGTTTTTTGGACTGCGGGAGGAAACCGGAGTGCCCGGCGAAAACCCACACGGACACGGGGAGAGAACTCGCAAACGCCACACAGAAAGGCACCCGAGCCAAGATTCGAACCCGCGACCTTCTTGCTGTGAAGCGACCACGCTACCCACTGGGCCACCGTGCTACCTACAAAATCAATCAATCGATATAATTTACTTTGGCCAGGTAGGAAAGCGTTGAATATAAAAGTCTCTTTTTAAGGAAGCTCTGGGTCAAAAAGTATATTGTGTTATAAGTAATAGCATATAGCGACAAAATATGAGGCTATATAAGTAATCCATAAAATATCGCATTAGGGAATTAACCAACTGTAAATAACTTATTTTGAAATAATTACATTTTACTTAATATTACAGTGGGATACAAAAATTGTCTGATTGGCTGAAGATTCAGAGTGTTGAACCGACACCATAAGCTTTGGGTTGAAATATCGGATTTATTTTTATCAGTCACGAAAAGGGCATCTCAGGTACAATGAACTGTCTGGCCACCAACGACTGCACAAAAACATCACACTAAATTTGTTTACGCACTTAATGTGGCTAAACTCAAAAATGCAGGTTTGACCATCAAAGCTGCAAATATTTAACCTTACGTATCACAGAGGGTGATAAAGTGTTGCCCCCAACTGTGTAGACCTGATATCATTGAAAGGGATCTAATAGCTGTGATATCTACTTTTGCAGACCATTCTGTAACACATTCTGTAGCAGCTTTCACACCTTTACAAGAGCCAATAATCTTCTTCAAGATGCAGGAATCATAAATATGAATTAAATACGGGTAAGACATGTTTACATTTAACACAGAGCTGGGATAGGTTTCAGCCACCGTGATCCCATGCAGGATTAAGCGGGTAGAGATCACGAATGAATGAATGAAAACTCGCAGCGGATTGCGTTGTGGGGAGAGGCGTTAACCTACCCTGGTGGAGGCAGACACGGCGAAGTGGTGCGGCGCCGTCGGACAGAAGTGCACGTGCGTGACGGCGCCGTATTCGTTGATCTGAACCGGACTCTGGAGGAGACGGGCAGTTGGAGGAGGGATACGCCGTGAGTGACAGGGTGTGCGCGTCACGGAGGCACACGAGACGAGAATTCACGCAGCAGATCTGTGTTGGTAGCCACTAAAACCGTGTGGTCAGCAATTTTTGCGAGCGAGGTGGCAGACCGCAAAGACCTGGTCGCTCGAGTTCGCTTGTGAGAGTTTTAAAAGGAAAAAGAAGCAGCCCTACTACAATAGCCATGGCGATGGAAGCAATAAATCAGCTGGTGTGTAGGAGCTATCAGGATTGCTGATTCGAAAGGCTGCGAGATGGAGATGGCATGGGGGAAAAGGTCTTCATCTATCAGTGGATTGATCCTGGCTGATGATGATGCTGAATGGGAACTCACCCGATAAGCTTTCCAGTAGAGGGTCTCACTGCTTATCTTCTCTCCCAGCTGAGGGATGTTCTGAATCCGAGTTGGACGAAAGGAACCCATGGTAGCAATTCTGAACATGAAACAAAAACAAGCACAAGTTACCCAATATGTGACCAGCGACCTTTAATTACAAAAGCAGTGTCAAGTCGAAATAACATTGACCATTACACTGTGTTTGCGCAATCCGCTACGAACTATGCACAATCCATTTGACCTCATTTCTAATCTGCAATGTATAGATCATCCCTAGCAGCAGGCATTCTCTATCACCTGCTGGATGATACCAGGAGAGTAGTGGATTCAGCTCTTTTGTTTTTGCACCGGGACCACGAGAAACGTAATTTCGTTCCTGTGTATACAACACTTGTATAAGGATGGAATGACTATAAAGTTTATCTGTCTATCTTCTAGATCTAGCCGTTTCAAGCGTCTCGCAGCACGCTGTAGACGTGCACATAAACAGCCCGTTTGTCAATCCACTGCTGGATGAGGGCCTAACCATGCTGTGCGGATCTATAGGATTATTTGACCATACTTCACCTCGCCGCTCGCTACGGGATTGTCAAGGCGGGCAGCGCAGCCCCACGTGGCAATCTCAGTTCACAGGAGTTTTGCCATTACGACCACGTGTTACGGACATACTGGTCACCGCCATGGGAATGTAAAACGTCTACTGTTGGTTCAAAAGCGCTAATATTTCTTACGCTCATGTCCGCGCAAAGGTTTTATTCTGGCGGTGCGGACAAAATACAGCCGCTTAGCTTAAATCTCACGACTGTACAGAAATCGGTAAAACTTCACCTTGTGCCCCCTGCAGATACGAACGCTTGAACAACGTACGGTTACCGATTTCTTCTCTCGTCAGGAAAAGGTCTCAATGACGCAGACTTTTATACTTCTTCACGTTTCAAAC
Source organism: Mordacia mordax (assembly GCA_036362905.1). Classification (NCBI taxonomy): domain Eukaryota; kingdom Metazoa; phylum Chordata; class Hyperoartia; order Petromyzontiformes; family Petromyzontidae; genus Mordacia; species Mordacia mordax. The sequence continues at coordinate 5,504,390 of JAZEWT010000016.1, forward strand.
TTGGCTGCAAACGTTGCGTTCAATGTAACGATACCAGTTCTTTTTAAGCGACTTTTTGCCACTCTTGCTTAACGCCCGTGTATACCTTGACTTCACGTGGCTTCCACATCGTGTTATTTTTGAGCGACATAAACACATACAACGTACACACATGTTCGTGTCTTACGCTATGTACACGCGCCCGGCAGAATACACAACGCGTTAACTCCCGGTACAGCACCGCAAACGATCACGCGAAACTACTGCGCCAGGCCTCGGCGTCGCCTAGCCATCCTACCGGATCGGGTGAGAGGTCCCCGGCAGAGCTGCTTGGAGAGGCCGCCCCCACGAGGCCGAGGTGGGGAGGAGGAATCCCACGTGCGGTCGGCGTGGAGCACCTCGCCAAGTGACGTCGCCCCCCCCCCGTGCGTGCTTACGTACCGCTACTGTACTAATGCGCCGTGACGTCACCACGGCCGACCCACACTAAATAGGAAGCTATAAATAGCAAGGTATTTAAATAAGACGGGGTGCTGTAGGGAACAGCCTGCAGCTGCACTGCCCTTGCCGTGTGGTGCAGTATGCCTGTTGCCGCCACCCCGCGCCCGAGTGGGCGACTTGCCGGGTACTCCGGTTTCCTCCCACACTCCAGACACGCCGCTGCTGCCCAGGTGTTCAGTCGAGACTGCGCACGGCTCTGCAATTCGCCCTGTATCTGCCGGGATAGGCTCCGCATAGCCACAACTGCCCAGGATTAAGCGTGCACTGATAATGATAATTCTCAAATCCGAGTCGACTTAAAAATATAACGTGTAATAAATAGAACAGGTTTTTACCAGTTCTGGCAATTATGCAGGTGTTAAGATCTTAAAACACCAAAAAAAAGACACATTTGACAATGTGTCTAGTTTGGAAAAGCCATACATACATACATGTGGCAAAATATGCAAAGCCACTAAGGCCTCCTGGAAGGAGTGATTTCAGCAACATTGCTTCAAAGCAAGCAACTTCTCTACAGCATGTCTATATAGTTACTATTATTGTACTATTGACTATTCATATGCCAGTTGTACCCTGGTCGTTGCTAAACATTGCTTTAAATGAACTTCTCATCGGGCCAAATAGTGTTAAGTCGTCTTCACTTTATTTTTTAGCAACTCAGACTTTAACTTCAAAAAGCCACACGCAGTGTTATCGATTATTGTCGCGTTTAGAGCACAATCTAAAAGACAAAGTAGGCAGAAAAAAAATCATATTTGGCACCAAAAAATCCAGGAACAAATATATTTCTTAAACCATGCAGGCGAATGAACATCAAATCAACCAAACTCAAGCACTCATCATCGTCACACACAAAACAAAATTGCTAACTGAAATCCTTCACATTCCCACAAATTCTATTGGCAGTGCACGGTCATGGCGAGTGCGCAAACGAGAATCACTCACAATGACACGAAACCTAGGCCCAACACAAACGCCACCTTTCCTTATTAACCATGCCACTCCACGTTACCATGCCGAGCGAGCGCGAGTCGACACTCCGCGGTGTGCTGCACGCACACGGGACAAGGCACGACCTCCCCAATCCATCATGCCCTGTGTGCGCGTCACGTCACCATCACATTTGCACGCGCAACGCTCTCAAGTGTTGTGGAGACCAACTCGAAAAGAGACGTGACAGCTGGAAACGTGGACGCGGTGTGTGCCGCACACGTTTTGTTTCTGCTTGACGGCGTTGCGCCAAGGTCTACAGAAAAGTCTTTTTGATTTGACGCAGGCTGGTCTGGCCCAGTTCGTGAGCGACGACTCGGCACACGGGAATCCCACACGGGTCTGAGGTCTCTGGCAGCGCCTGTGTTCAACGAAACAGCTCCCGCACAGTACGGACAATGGGTTTCAAGCATTAGCGGACATACAGTGGATTTCCCAGGACAGGAACACATTCGACTCTCGTTTTCATTCACATCAAAGAATTAATGTACAAGGGGGATGCAGTTTATTCACCCCCAACCCTGGCGAGTCATTGCAATGTCACAATTCAAAAATTGACGATCGCTTCGAAAAGGCTGCTCTCTCGAGACAGCCGAGGCGAGAGAGGGAGCGATCGACTCGGCTGTCCCGAGAGAGCAGCTTTTCGAAGCAATCATCGTGCATCGAGCCGTGAAAACCTACATCGTTACAATTCAAAAATTAATTTTATTTTCTAAAATGTGCGCAATTCGACCACTCTAGTGGACACAGAAGAGGACGCCAACCCGATTATATATACAAATAGAAAAACACGTAAGATTCGTACGCACGGAATACGATGCACGTGTTGAGCTTAGGAATCGATGACGACCGATTAACAGACATGCTGTTATACGAGAGTGTAAAACCAGCTCCACACGACAGCATTGATCTCTTGACTAGAATACCAGACAGAACAGAGGACGGTGTTTGATGGAGCAAAGTCCCCTGCAGAAACTCACTAGTGTTAGCAAAAGAAGGCCAATACAAATAAAATAATAAGCGTGACTCAAACTCACACAACACTGGCCATGCATAGACTTGATATTGCTTCATTAATTACGAGCGAGCACTCAAATACAGTCCAGAAGGAACACGCTCATGCACCAGACCAGGGCACTGGTGCTCAACCCAAAAGCATTCCACTCATAGTTCCACAAACTCTCCAAGGTCAGCCAATCAAAAGCCCCCAGTAACTTAGTCAAATATTTCAAGCAAACGGTTAACATAAAACGGGTCATGGATCCCAGTGTTGTCACAAATACATACAAAGTTGAAATGCAAAGCTTACAATGTGCAAGGTGGAATATTAGTCGACAGGCAGTGCTGCAGTGTGCTAACCTTCAGGTAGTTTTGCCAAAATTGTTTCGTGTTAAGTCTGCCAACGCCAACTTTAAGTTCTGTTAGCAGAAACTAAATTTGCATTGAGAGGTTTCCAAATGAGACTCAATTTAAAACAAGAAGTTTCTAAATGAGGCTCGATTTCAAACAAGATTTTAAAGTCAAACCAAAAATGTAACCGTAAGTGAAATCAACCACTACCCAATTGATTTTAGAGACAGCCTTGATCTTATGGGGAAGCAGTCAAGAATAGACGTGACCCGACAAACACAAACATGCACTCGTGCAAAAGGAGGAACGTCCGCTGTTCCCCAAGTCCGTCAGTGTGAGTGTGCAACTCACATCTTGCCATTTTGAGTGGCAGAAATGAACAGACACACAATCCCTCCAAGAGCACAGCATTCCACAGTATTCCAACCGCGAGTAGGCGGAGAATCAAAGTCCTTCCATCCGCTCATACAACAATGGCAGGCAAACCTGCAGTGGAGGGCACGTTCAAGGTGTCGAGTCTATACGATGACTAATTAGAGAGGGCTACATGATCGCACACGTTTATAATACAAATAAACCTGCACACGCTTTACCATCGCTCCCAGTACCGGCAAGCACATGTTTTAGCTTCATGTACCGCACTCGTGTCGATCGATGCCCAGCAGATCACTGCCATCACCATCGCTACTCTTCTTGCTCACAGAACACCTCCTGGGGTGATGAAGCAGGTCACGTGACAGGACAGCACGCACGACATTCCCATCTCGAATCTTCATTAGTCCGTTGTGTGTTAATAGTTGGCCAGAAACACGGGGCCACAGTGCTGCCGTGGAGCAGCGGCGAAACAAATAATAAAAACATGTAAAAAACGAGCGATAATGTTGTGGCCGACCCATCCGACAACAACACAAGGCTTCTGCAAGAGCTGACAACCGACAGGATGAGATGTTACAAACAGACAGCAGACTTCGCCAACAACACGATATTGATGTCCACCGTAGCCGAGTCTACAGGCAGCCAGCCGCTCCAGACAGTGGAGGCAGCAGAGACCACGTGTGTCAATAAAGCTGCCGCTGGTCCGGCGGTGGCGAATGATGGTTGGGTGAGGTGTGGGGAGCTATCAGGGCTGGTCACGCGGCCACCAGATACTGGTGGTACATGAGTCCAAAGAGGCTGGTGGTGAACCAGCAGGCGCACGTCCACCACGTGAGGAACGACAAGATGCCACGGTAGAGCGGAGCGGTGAACACAGCGCGCAAGCTCTGCATCGTCACCGCCACCTGGGCGACTGTTGCGCCAGCGTCATCCGCCAAGCCCTCGGACGACGGGGCCTCCGTTGATGACGGTGGCGGTGAGAGAGGAGGAGGCAAGGTCGTAGTCGTCACAGGTGTAGGGGAGGGGTCCATGGGTGTGACAGCAGTGAAGGATTCTGGGAGAATTACCCAGGAGTGACCGCCTGTGCAGGACGAAAAAGAAAGGTTAATGTTGAAATTAAAAGTGCTGTTATGGGCCAAGATCTTGTAGTTAAGGCGCAATTCAATTAACCCATCTGTGTGATCAGTTGTTTATGTTGGGAAGATTCAAAATGTTCCGAAAAATGTTAAATACCCAAGGATTTATTGTCAATAAACGCACACAACTTGTTTCCATAATATGTAAAAAGACAAGTATGAATGGTAAATAAAGGGTATTATAATTCTGATGAAAATTTCTGTGAGATTAATGGCTTTTGTTTTAGGAAGGCCAAGTATTGGGATGTTTGGCCAGTGTGGGAGGAAACTTGAATACCAAGGATAAAACCGTGGGGTAGCACACGCAAGTTCCACAGACAGATGAGCAAATCCCTTGCTCTATCGCCATCTCCTGGCCTATTTGAAACTAAAGTTTCCCACGTCTTCCTTTAACAAAGAATGTACGAATCCCAATTGATTATTGGTGTAAATCCAGCGACTTAAGAGGATGCAGGGTTGGTGAATGACACAGAGATAATAGCATATATAATGAACAACTGGAAGGTGGCACCTAAATAAAAAGTAGCACAGCGAGTACAGTCGATGTAGGAGGCTTGATCAGAAAGGACTGGGAGAGTTCTTCACTTCCCTACAATTAATCTGGTCCCTGAAATTGTTGATCAAACCTCATGCATGTGCGTGGCGTTGGGAGTGGTCTCCCACAATACGTCACGTGTGCTCACATACCAAGGGTCTTGAGCAGAAAGACGAGATGCAGCAAGAGGACGAGTGGCGCTAGGTACTGCAGCGCGATGACGCACAGGTAGTAGAACACGCGCGCCACCTGCATTCACCGAGGACAAAGCCAACCCGTGTAGCTGCTGGGTAAGCTGCCGTTTCATTAAGACAAGCGCAGGATATTGGGGAGAAGGGGGGGGTGTAGATTTTGCTAGGAGGTATTGTGAGGAGCTGTGGTGTAACGGTTAGTCTCATGTTACTGTCAGAAACCGCTCAGTCCTGTACAAGGTCGCGGTGAGCCGGAGCCTATCGCCAGCAGACACAGGATGCAAGGCAGAGATATACCCACGATGGGACGCCAGTCCATCCCGGGCACCGCGGGCAATTTAGTCTGCAAGCCAATTAACATATGCAGCAGCATGTCTTTTGGACTGTGGGAGGAAAACGGAGTACCCGGCGAAAACCCACGCGGGCACGGGGAGAACATACAAACTCCACACAGAAAGGCACCCGAGCCGAGATTCGAACCCGGGACCTTCTTGCTGCGAGGCGACCGCGCTACCCACTGGGCCACCGTGCTGCCCGTAAAGGTTAGTATACAGTGCAATGAACCCAGAGACCCCACTCACAGCGAACACCAGTGACAGATTTCTGAACCGGTACCGGACGTCCCCTAAGTTGACTCAGTCGCAAACGAGTTCCTGGGCCAGGGTGGTGTGTAAAAATTGCCATTAGAGAAACAAAGGCAGCTGGGCGTTGGGCTGGCAACCCAACCCCTCCTGTGCCATGCTGGCCTTTATAGGTGCTCTTTAACAGGACTTGAGAGCACTTGACTATCTTGGCTCTTAAGGCTATAGAGGGGATATTTGTTTTTGTTATGGCCAGGACCACGGCCGTTGACATCACACTACCAGGCAAGGTCAAGGAACGTTTTTCCACTCTTCCAGATGTCTAGTCAGGATAGATTTTAAGTGGCTGGGGGCAGAACTAGTCAGGACATCACTCGTAGTGGAATTAGCTATGTCCAGGGAGTAAACTAGGGTTGCACCGCTCATAGCAGAATCACCAATCTTTTTTTTTTAAGGGGCCAATTCCCCAATCATACAGCTGTTGGTTTGGGGAGTTGATCCTGTCTGAATCGTCCCTATATATATAGGCAGCCGATTCACGGTCATAGTCGTTGTATTGGCTGGCCAGCTGGGACATTAACATAGGATCTGTCACTGGCTCATTGTCAACGGGTGATGGACTCTTGAATTAATGGGTTCATCCAGGCTGCAACATTCAACCCTATCTGTTGAATATAAATTGATTGTGATGGTGCATTGGCGGTGCTGCGCAAACACAAATAAACCTCATTAAGAGCACTGCCCTAAAAATAAAATATATAACAGGCAATGTTGTGGAGAATAGCCCGTTCTGCTAAGGGTTTGGCAATGCCATCGCCAACTGCAGAAACATCACCCACCCCACGTTTTTTCATTTACAACTGGTGACATGAACAAATGTGTTGCATCATGTTTCCTAGTCGGCTACACCCGAACACTTAATCTTCTCTTTCAGTCACCAACCTAAGCTGGTGCCAAGAGAAAACCCTGCGACGAAAGCTTTGGAAGCATCACAGATTGGAAAATACGAATTTCATCAGCACTGTGCCAGATTCGTTTACGAGGCTGGGGGTGGCGCGGTGGCACAGAAACTAGCGCTGCCGTCTTACACCCAGGAGGTTCAGGTCTCGATTCCCAAACCTGTGTTTGTGTGGGGGGTTGCCACGTACTCTGGTTTCCTCCCACAACCCAAAGACATGCTGCCTCGACAACTGGCCTGTATAAACTGCATCTGGTGACCTGCAATGGACTTACGTCCTAGCGTGGGTGCAACCCTGCCATGCACCATGTATATTCTGGAACAGGCTTAGGTCTCCCTGCGACCCTGTACGCAATTAAGCGGGTACTGACAATGACCGGAGACAAATTTAAGTGGACAAGGCTTCACGACCTCATGATCAGAGCCGCTCTCGCGCAAGCTGCCCCCCTGCCCCCCAACTCTGCTCCACCAGCCCCTCCTCGCCGTTGTTGCGGCGGTTGCGATGCTCGTTCACGCACCATCTTCTGCAGGTCGCGCGTGCCGATGCGCCCAGCTTCGCGCTTCATCCGGTCCACTCTCTCCCGCGCCAGGTCAAGGTAAGCCTGGACACGGCACCACCACCATCATCGGCAAACGTCAGTCTCAATCCACTGCCGGATATGGAGTCGCTCGGCTGCTGAATTTCCTTTACTCTGTGGTGTCTGATGACACCTTATACTTAAATCTCTCCCGTATTACATTTCTTTAATGGTTTTAACTTTGTTTTCACACCATATATTTTCCAGAGTCCTTATTGTTGTTGGTGTTCTCTGGGGAGTTTCTCAAATACGCCGAGCTTAATGTACCCTCAACATCAGCCCAATGTCAATACAATTCTGGATGAAGGTCTCCCCACACTTGTGTCCGTTATTGTGATTGACCGTACTTTACCAGCATTTGCAGGCCCATGTCTGGCTTGCGCGCCACTTGCATAGAGTAGTTCAACATGCTCATCACCAAGTGAACACCACATTATTGTGGGATATTTATTTATTCATTCATTCTCAATAGCCGCTGAATCCTAAAAATGGTCACGGGGAGGAGGGGGTGAGGGGGAAGTCCATCCCAGCCGACACAGGGCGCAAGGCAGGGATATACCCAGGATATGCCGCCAGTACATTGCAGGGTACACTTTTTTGGGGCAATTTACTCAGCACGCCGATTAACCTAAGCAGGAACGTGTCTTCGGAGGGCGGGAGGAAATCGGAGTACCCGGCGAAATGCCACGAAGGCATGCAGAGAACACACAAACTCCACACAGAGAAGCACCCAAGCCTTGAATCGAACCCGGGACCTTCTTGCTGTGAGATGACAGCGCTACCCACTGCGCCGCCCTACTGTGGAATATCCGTTTCATAACAAACCGCAAAATGTTTTTACGAGGGTCAAATGTATCACATTTACAGCTAATGAGGTTATTTAAAGCGCTTCACTATATTTGTAACAGATTTTAAAATGCATTACAATACAACGGGTCAAAAGATCCCACCACGGATACCACGCACAACCTCAAGCAGAACGTACAACGAACGGTGCCATGGTACCACGGCGCCGCGCCGCACAGAGCACGGCGCGCAAACGAATCGCGGAGAGCACCGCAGCATCGGCCGGCTCGGCCTCGACGTTGCCGCGGTGCCGCGCTGCGCGGTACCTGCAGGTGCGGCCGCGTGAGCAGCAACCGCAGGACACAGAGCAGCACCACGGCCCAGAGCCGCACCGAGTCAAAGCCTTCGGGCGTCAGCCTGGCGGGAAGAGGAGGGGGGGGGGCCACGCTCGCTCTCACAACCGGCGTGGCGGCCCCACGGCTCTCGACGGCCGGCCGCTGCGAGCGACGATCGGGTTTCGCCGCACGGCGTTCACGTGCATGCCGCGCATGTACGTGAGCGTGAAGAAATTGGGGGGGGGGGGGGTGGGGGCTAAGTCAGCCATGTAATTAGCCGTCGCCAACCTGCATGACAGTCTGTCTGATATATTTAGATGCTGTCAGTAGTGCGGTGGGATTGTTTTGAGCGGCGAGTATTGGGCAAAGAGGCAGAAGTTTGTCGAGGGTCAATCGAGTGTCCTCTTGAGTATCTCGTCACCTGGTCTGTGGCCTGTGCCACCTCCCAATAATTAAGTGCTGCTCTTTCAGGATAGCTGTGGCAAGCTTTCTTCATCCTCTCTCCTTCACGTCGTTTCAACTCCACCGTTGGAGGTATCATCAGGCTTCTGATAAAACCTCCAAAAGCCTGATGATGCTTCTAACGTGGGAGGCGAAACGTCATGAAGGAGGGGGGGGGAATCGCTCGACATGGCTATAGTGCAAGAGTAGCTCTTAAACGCATTTCTCATCACACATCGACCCGGGAATACCTGCATCAATACAAAGTTCACAGTGTTCCTGTGGTACTGAAGGTGTTAGTGGCGAGAGTACCCACAGATGCAGCCGCTCTCCTCGGCCCATGGGCACGTTCATGAGGTAGTCTCGCGCGATGGGTTTCACCCACAGCAACGCCACCAGCAGCGGCGCTAGGAAATTCAGGTGCAGCATGGCCCTGTGTGCGCGCATGGATACACACGCGGACAACAACACATGAGTGAGGGTTCGTCAACTGGTGGCATGCAAGCCGGACATTGCCTGCAAAGGCTCGTGAAGGGACCCATCTCGTTACGGTTCCTGCGAGACGCAGCTGCAAGAAGTTTGTGTGTGATCAAAATTAACTCTCCATTGTGTTTCTGTCCTTTGCAAATACTCATCAACCTTGGAATGAGCAGCCCATTACCAACGAATAGATTTATGGGAGATTGCTCGCTGTATTCTGCTGCTCCTCCGACAGCAGGCGAGCTCTGCCAGTGACTTGTGTCGATGCAACAAGTACTGGGGTTCAGTCCGAGTTGGCCTAAAGGGGTGCAGTTCAACATCTATAGACACAGACCGGCACAGGAGACGTGTGCACAGAGGTCGAAGCGTATGCGCACTCGCCATCAAAGACAAACATTGCCAGTGTAGCTTACATAACACTGCTTGGACAAATGCAGTTAGTAAGCACCTATTTAGGCCAGTATGGTACATGATGAGGTGGTGCAGACAGTGATGACTGCTGCATCCCACGTATTTGTTCAAGGATACATAAAACATCAATTTCCATATAGCTCTCCACAGATTTTAACCGTCCCAGTTCGTAGCGCGGTGTAGTAACCAATACACCATCCCTCTCACCAAGACACAAACACACTCACACTTGCACACATGCGCTCACACGATTTCACGCCACAACCCCCCATATTCCGGACCCTTACTGCGTGAACGGCTTATTGGCGTAGAGGGTGAGCGCATCCAGGTGCATCTTGGCCAACCGGAGTCCGGGGAAGGTGAGAAACGCTCCAATCACGGCGCAGAACACTGCCAGCACCGCCTTGAAGGTCAGCTTGGAAATGGGTCCACTGTGCAGCGGGATGGTCGAGGGGCAGAGAGCGGTGTTGGATTAAAGGCCTGCACCCACGAGGGCCAAAGCCTTTTAAATAGGGGCCAGTGCCCAAGCCAGTGACAGTCCAGTGCTCTCGGCCGGCCGATGAGCTAGATTAGGTGAAGCTCACATCGCAGTGACTAACTCGCCAATACCTGAGCGGCAGGGTGGCACAGCGGCAGGGTGGCACAGCGGCAGGGTGGCACAGCAGCAGGGTGGCACAGCGGCAACATTTGCGACTCACAGAAAGTCCGGCCTGAGGCGGTTTGATGCCTGCCTCGGGCACCTTTCTGCATGGAATTCGTGAATTCTCCCTCTGTTCGCCATACATTTGCTCTGACAATAAATACTCGTCACTTAATTGGCCAATAACATCAATGTATATAGAAAGTAGCGTCTGGCGGGCTGGCACCAGCTGACTGCCTGGGCGACCCCTCCCCACCCCCGTCCCCCCAGAAGTCTCCTCCTCACACCTCCGAATCAATGTCTCGGGCATGAGTAGGCATGGAATTTGCGCGGCGCGTTACAAATTGGAGAATTACAGCAAAACTGGTACGATACATACAAGCAATGCCTCCACAATAAAGTTCTGGGAAAACAATATATTTTTGCAGATAAATTTAAGCAATTGGCCAACGTTTAGAAAATATAAAGCAGGTTTTTATCTTCATATATATATTACACCCGGCCAGATTGAAACATTACCCAAGTCTTCAAAATCCTTGGACCGAAGACCCCTGTGGTCAGTGACGAACTAGAGCTGAGAAAATGTCCCCTCGCCAGCCTCAAAGCCGAGAGGACTGGTCTAGAAGTCCCTAGGCCAGTAGAAAGAACCGACAGGGCTAGACAACTTAATGAGCTTCAGCTTAGACCTAGTGAAGTCACAAATCCCTTTGAAACACTCACTCTGACTCCAGGCCCTGTTGCTGCAGAAACCCAATGGCATTCTCCGAGAAGTTTGCAAAGCCTGCAAGAGTGTAGAAGACGTCAGTCACAACAAGACACCTCGCAATGTGGACAAACAAGGATTGAGTGTTGAAACAGTGATAATGCCAATGTTAATTACCCATGTGAAAAACCTCTAGTCTCAAGACTTTTTAAAGCTGGTCCAATTGGTCAAATGCAAGACCAACTAGTGGAAGCTGTTTGTCAGACGCTGATGCAGGGTTGGCGGCAGCTGGTCTCCAGCAATGGGAGGCGTAGGAGCAATGCTCCAAACGATCTGTGTGGCAGGTGGCTAAAATACAGCAGACATAACACTTGGGCCTGTCCCGTGACCTCCTGCAACACTTGAGGTAGCCTCTGAGCGTACCTAGCCTATCACAAAGCCCACGGTGACCGCATCACCGGCAGAGTGTTGATTGGCAGGTGTCACTGTGCATGTGTTCGTGTCGGTGCGTGCCTTCTTCCAGCCCAAACTCGAGGAAACGCTCGCTGACGATCAGCGTGCCCATGGCCTTGACGAAGAAGAAGAAGCCGAAGGTGACGCAGAGCGATCGCTCGCCGCCGCCCTCCGCCCCGAAGTACTGCCCCGTCAGCGAGAAGAGCACCTTCCTGTCACCGCCACCGTCAAGGCAGACACCAGAACTACGACCCCACAATCCACACGACGCACAATCATAAGAACTGCCTGACCTCCTATGCTCCAAACTCCTACCTTCCTAGCTCCCATCCCATTGCGTTGTTTTAACTCATTTTCTAGTGTCATCCAAAGTCTTTCCAAAAGGCACTGAGGGTCATGTTTAATTTTATCCCAATTACAATACATTTCATCCGAGCGTCGTTTATAACTCGACGCGAGTTTGAGCCAACGACCTCTTCTGCTTCGAACTTAAAAGAGGGTTGGGCATATCTTCGATCGGCAATAACCATGCATACAGCACTTTGTTACCCCCGGGTGAATAACGCTCTAGAAGTGCAATTATTATTATTATAAGAGGCTACATTGTGGGGAGCGGGTGGCAATACAGCCAACGCAAATGTTCTATGATACTTCTACGCGCTCCACTTTTCCAAACCAGCAAATAGCGGCAGGATCTATGGTCAAATCACACCAATCATCCACACGGCATGTGGCCCGCCATCCACAGTGGAATGACAAAGTGGCTGTATGTCTACATACGAGCTGTTGGGTGTCAGTGATGCAAATATATTGATGTAGATTTTGACGGCTCAACGTCTGACAATTCCTTTCAACAGCTACTCTTTCAGGACAGCTGTGTCGAGCGCTCCTCCTTCCTCCTCCACGACGTTTCGCCGCCCACACCGAACACGGCTAGCCCGACGAGCGGCTCTTGAGAACGATGATGGGGGGAAAAAAAACTCGAGGTTTTCACGAATCCTGCGGTAGCACCGCGGAACGAACTAAAAAAAACTCTGCTGCGGTGCACAGGCGGCCAGTGGGGATACAGGCAGAATGCGAGGCTGAGCAGACACCACACCAGGCCCAGGTTGAGCTCGCCGGCCGGGGCAGCGATGCTGTAATAGGCCTCGGTGAGCACGTACACGAGGGTCGCGTGCACTGCAAAGTCCATCAGCCACTGGTACTCCGAGTAGTAGTGCAGTACTGAACGGGGGTACAGGGTGGCGGCAGGAGGGGACACGTAATTGTAATCATTATATAACTATTCTTACGGCGCACAAATTCCATGCCTAGTCATGGGGGAGACACCGATACGGGAGCGCAAAGAAACTGAGAGCCAGGCGTGCAGCCAGCACAAGCCTGCCAGACACAGCACCCTATTTATTATGGAGCAATCGGGCAATTCAATCATTATATTTTGTTATTTGTCGAGGGAAACCGGAGAACCTGAAGGAAACCCACAAAAAACAGGAGGAAACTCACAAACTGCACGTAGAGAAGCAGTTCGACGCACAATTCTTTCTCCGTGTCTCCCTGCACTCACTGTCAGTGTGTGTGTGTGCATGTATATGTGTGCATATGCTGCCAGGTATTGTGCCAGCAACATGCTCCTTGTCGTACCAGCCTTTATTCCTGCAAAACAGCAATCGCCCCACCAGCCTGTTCAATGCTATACTGTCGATATCTGTAATGTATGTGTGTACGAGAAATGATAGCACAGCAGTTAACACACACTAGTGATGCAACGATCTACAAATCGCAAATAAGAGTTGTATTCCCGATTACAACTACCATCAGTGGTCAGTAATATCTGCCTATGTGTGTTTGTATGCTGTCGTGGGCATATGTTTATAGGTGGGGACTGATGGCAGAGTGTTTTCCACACTGCAAAAATTTTAGCAAACCACATAAAATTCCCGGGCATGCCCAACATAAGCAGCTAGGGGTAGTTTAAAATTGTGATGTGCGCATTGCCTAGGTCAACTCAACCACAAGAATGACTATTTGGCCCAGAGTTTGTAAACATCAGGACTGGGGAGGTAAAGACATGTGACTCTGGCCACAAACCATTCCCTTTACAGTGACAGGTCCTTGCTAAGAGCTCTTGAACCTTGAGTCTGCATGGCTGCACTGGGGACGTTTGTTTTTGTTTTGTCTCACCCAGTGCGTCCATAGGGGACACGGGTTTCGTTTCCAGCTGCAACTCAATGTCCTTGGGCACCGTTGCTGGCTTCCCAGCCGCCCCATTCTCCTTCCTGCACGTGCGTAAACACATCACGCGCGCACACAAGACGAACATTTCCAGTTTCACGTGACGGCGTGCAATGGAAAGTGCACAACATCAACAGCCATTAGTCACCACTATGGCGGCGTTGCGTACACACGTCAACAATGACCGCCGTCCGCTACAAAGTGGCGGTGCCGTCCCCACGGCGCATTTGCCAGGCCAGGTGCCCTTTCAGGCCACGCGAAGTGTCGAAGGCACACACACACACTTACAGCTATGCACACAAACGCATGCATACACACACAGAGAGAGAAAAGACACATGTCCTACGTTTAGCCTCATGGCAGCGACGGGATGCCCCTGCCCTATGAATTGGATACAACCCGAGATTTAATTTCATATGGACCATGTCCACATGACATCTGCCACCTCTGGAGATTTCCAATATCTTTAACATGGCAACGAAAATGTAACTGACGTGAGTACGCTTACACTCTTCACTACAAGGACTCATTATACTTGTGTGTGGTCCCACCAAAAACACACGTACAAGGCTTGTTCAGCTCTCTATAAGGAATTTTTTTCACTGGGCACAATCTAAATGCAAGAGCATCACAAGCTGCCGAACAAACCATTCTATACAACACGTAACAAGGATGCGATCTCATCTCATCTCATTGTCTGAAACCGCTTAGTCCTATACAGGGTCACGGTGAAGCCGGAGCCTATCCCGGCAGACACAGGGCGCAAGGCAAGGATATACCGACGATGGGACGCCAGTCCATCGCCGAGGATGCGATAACAGGCAAAAACGTTACACATGCATGAAAAATACACTTGGGAAAATGGGACACAACCTTAGCCTGGCACAGAAAGGTGAGGCCCTTCCCGAGCTGAGCTATTACTGGACAGGGGCACTTTTCCAGCATGGGCTGCTGTAGGAAGTCGACAAACCAAGACAAACACGCGCACACACTCCCCGTACCGGTCCTTCTTGAACTTCCCCTTGGGCACCTGCTTCCCAGCTAAACTCATGAGTTCTTCGTCGGATGGGTGTCGGTAACGCACCAGGCTGCACACGGGTGCGCACGTGAGTGTGCGCGCAAGAGTAAACAGTTGCTGTGACACGGCACTGAATACAGGCGCATATGTACTTGTACATGTGTGTGCAGCCACTTTGTGAGTCCACTGCTGAACGAGGGCTTCCCCCACACCATGCAGGTCGTAGACATGACTTGACCATACTTCACCACGTTGGTTATTGCGAGTATCGAAAGAGGAAGATAGAAAGTAAAGCAACAATAGTTTTTTTTTTTGTGGCTGTTCCTTCTGCTGCCCACCATGTCACCCCACAGCAGCCTAGATCAGCATGCAGTGCGGAGTGAGCACCCATCCAAGCACTGTTCTGGCTCAAGGCGTCTCGATTTCAGAGGTGAGATTGAGCACATTCAACTTGAGTTCACCAGAGCTGCGTGAACAATAATATAATACCTTTAAATAGGCCACTGACTAGGCTGCCATTCAAAATTCAAGTATTCTATGTTCAGTGTCACACCTCCTAATTTTATCCATTCGTCTGTTAAACTGAAGAACTGTGAGTTTAAAGAAAATCCTCCAGAATATACTGGTTGCTCAAGGAAGGTGAAAATGCATTACAGTCAGGACATAGGCATGTATGGAAGGAAGTAGGGAAGCCCGATAAACCTATAGATATTAATACATCAGAAAGATGGTGTCGGCTTTTTAAATTTTACACCAAAAGTAACAAATTGAGAGTGTGTGATCCGAGACAATTGAAACTTCACATATTCACAGGCATATTGAGTAAAAACACTGCCACGATGGACTGCTGTTCTGTTACAGTTTATTATAAGTACATAAAAAGCTAGATTATGTACCAACCCAACATTAGCCGGGTTGGATTTCACACGCACAGTACATATGTCATTATGTTTTGTGAATCCCTTGCATTGCTTTAGTCGATTGGAAGACAAATCAGTGTTCCTTACGCCAGCACAAAATAAAAAATACGTAACCGCCAACACTGAACCTTCCCCCCATCCAAAACGGTGATCGATATTCAGCAAAGCAACCAGCAAGATGCACATACACATGAGAGAGCCTGCAAAGCTGCATTAACGTTTTCTAAAGGGACCCCCCCCCCCTTATGAGGCTGTACAACGAGCACCTGGTGGCATGCGTCTGCTGACAGTTTGTGCTCCTCAGCACAGCTGTCAAACTTCGTGCCCTGGAATCTGCAAACGTGAGCACCGCGCCACCGCAGCCACATTTGCCCAGCACCCATCAAGCGGCGTCATTCCTTACAGCCCATTCTCAATCGGTAACTGGCCTGGTTGAAGGACCTTCTCAATAACTCGTCGTCTCGTACGGCAAGACCATTTGCGTCTCGCTGCCCGACTGCTACAAAAGTGAATTGCGTGGATGCCGCCTCTTAAGTTTTATTTTCCTACCGGGTGCATCCTGTTCAAGTCCGCGAGAATTTTTCCCGGCGATAAAAATGACGTCTGTTTGCATCGCTTTGATTTCGGTGGGAGGTTCTCATGTTTTCGCGCAAGTCGAAAAGTGGAGAGGATGGCCGACGGAGAAGGGAGGCTAATGAGACAGTCAGTGATCCTCACCTGCCATTGCAGAGCAACCACTGGGCGAAGGAGAAGTGGGGAGAGAACTTTTGCAGGAGGCTCGCAACCACCATGCTCAACACGAGCTGCACGCCTATCACACCCTGCATCACACACACAGTCTCTGATTAGCCATGCCGACAATTTGGGCAAGCACTGTTATCGAGTGCTTATTAAGTTGTGCATAGCACACGAGAGGATAGAGCATCCAACAGTGTCCCATCGACGTTGTCTCCCCACATTCACACGTTAAAAAAACAGCTGACCAAGGGTAAGTTCAAGAGAGGTTCAAACACCAATTACTGCTGGTGGTATCCATGGCTAAAAACCAAACTGGAGGCACCATAATTGGAGTGATGCAGTATTCACTCTGCACGTCTCCCTACTACTTGTTCCACACACACAAACAACTGTACTGATGGAGGTTTTCAGTTTGATGCGTGATGAACGCATTCCAAATCTCTTCTATCAGGAGAGCCGTGTCGAGCGCTCCTCCTCTCTCCCTCGCGATGTTCGGCCTCCCACGTTGGAGGCATCCTCGGACATTGAGTAAAATATGATATTCATATTGCACAAACCACTGCACGTGAGCACATCACGAACTCTGTGCTACCGTGTGTCAAGCACAACAAGAAAATCAAACTCCCTTTTGAGACCAGCATGAGCCAGTTCAACCTGTTCTAAAACATCTTACTTGCATTATGGAATTCCAGAAACACAAATAACACTGGTCCCTTTTACCTTCACCCTTCAAAATAAGTAAACCATGGACACGAACCTCCGTACAGGCTTTCCGAGGACGCGATTACAATCTGCAGATTTAAACTGGCTTTAATTACCTAAACAGACATATATGCACAGGAATTTCATGGAGGGTGTTCTGAGCTTACTTCTTGTTGACTTCTACTAGAGTTCTGCAAAGACTCTGACAGGCAGATTGCTGGCTCAGTTACTTCAATCAAGGGCAAGAGGGAAAGGCAGTAATCAATTACATCGGACTGCTGTGACAAGGAATGTCAGAATGTTGCCCTTTAGGTCCACCAGGCAGGCGTACAAAATGACCAGCGTCGCTACGTCACATGCGTTAGGCTGTCGGGAAAAGTGCTATTAAATAGAGAACCGAATGCAGTCTCCCACACGTGCCCGAAGGTCAAACAGAGAGCAAAGCAAAAGACACATCGTGCATTTTGTAAAACAAATCTGGAATGTTAAGCAGTCGCCGCATGGAACTAGAATGACTAAATAAGCTTATGTCTTTTTCACATAACTACATATTAGCCCCCAACTCTTTAAAGCAAAGAACATTTAAATGTTCACTCAACATTATAAGGTATCCACATCTATGTTTAGTTATAAGGCCGTGCTAATGAGCATGATTGGTGAATGTGGTGCGTTTGGTTGGAGAGCTTTGTACATCACTATCAACTCCGTTTCAGTTCGTCAGTGGTTGAAGGCCTCCCTACACCACATCTGTTGTGCGGGCTCTTTGACTATAAGTCATTGCGCTGGTCAGTGCGCGACGGTGAAGAGGGGGACAGTATCAGAACTGACAGCGCTCGCCACTCATTTTAAGAACTGCAATGGGAATCGAAATTGGGTAAAGCTGATTCTTGCACTTCGCGGATTTGCCTAACCGGTTCGCGGAGGCTCTCTTGTCACAGTGGCCAGATGTTATCTTCCCATCCTGGTACGCAGGTGGGCGTGGGTTCGATCCTGACACTGACGATGCCTGTAGATATAGTGTTTGCGCGTTTCCCTCTCTCTCTCTCTCTCCGCGGTGGTGTTGGGGACGTTTCTTCAGCGTCTCCGCTTTTCCCTGCATATTTAGAAACGTGCGCAAGAAACCACTTTGATGAGCCATTACGTGTGGCCCCGGGTCGTCTCTGAAAAAGAGCTCAGAGTTTCATCTGGTAAGCAGTTCAGTCAATTTTAAACCGCGAGCAGCTAAATATCGGGGCACAGGTCTTTTAAAGCAATGACATTTTGTTTCCTACAAAAAGGAGTGTTTTGTATGTGTGTGTTGGCATCTGTAAATAACTATATAATATAAAGGCCAGCACAGATAACCAACCTTGCAGTCACCAGGCGCAGTCAATGAGCGCTAAATGAAACAGCAGCTGAGCAGTCACGCCGATACAAAATATATACTGAAGAGCCACCTTTACATACAGTCTTGTGCATGCATTACATGTGCAGTATGTCGACATGTATAAACACACGCACTCCTCACAGAGTAGACTGCAGAGCGAAGCGTTGTTCGTGAACACGCGTTAACGCTGGCCAACTGTGCACACGCAGACTCCCCGACACGTGCAGCAACGTGCACACCGTAGTTCGCGTACTCTCACTCGGCCAGTCACCCTCCAGCGCATACACGTTATGCACACACACACACACACACGCGCGCGCACTCATTAAGCTACACGCAGCCGACAGTCACACAGCCGACACGATCATACACCCCCCTACAGTGCCACCATCCCGAGCGCAGACCAAGTGCACCTTGAAGCCGCGTGAAAGCGTGCGAAGCTCGCGACTGGAAGGTCACCGCACGGACCCAGGTGCAATGGACTGACTGCTGTGCCAGGCTAGGTGCACGAGGTCACGGGGCAGACCCAGGTGCCACGGACTGACTGCTGTGCCAGGCTGGGTGCACGAGGTCACGGGGCAGACCCAGGTGTAACGGACAGACTGCTGTGCCAGGCTAGGTGCACGCGGAGGTCACGGGGCAGACCCAGGTGCAATGGACTGACTGCTGTGCCAGGCTAGGTGCACGAGAAGGTCACCGCACGGACCCAGGTGCAATGGATTGACTGCTGTGCCAGGCTAGGTGCACGAGAAGGTCACCGCACGGACCCAGGTGCAATGGATTGACTGCTGTGCCAGGCTAGGTGCACGAGGTCACGGGGCAGACCCAGGTGCAATGGATTGACTGCTTTGCCAGGCTAGGTGCACGCGGAGGTCACTGGGCAGACCCAGGTGCAATGGACTGACTGCTGTGCCAGGCTAGGTGCACGCGGAGGTCACGGGGCAGAACCAGGTGCAATGGACTGACTGCTGTGCCAGGCTAGGTGCATGAGGTCACGGGGCAGACCCAGGTGCCACGAACTGACTGCTGTGCCAGGCTAGGTGCACGCGGAGGTCACGGGGCAGACCCAGGTGCCACGGACTGACTGCTGTGCCAGGCTAGGTGCACGCGGAGGTCACGGGGCAGACCCAGGTGCCACGGACTGACTGCTGTGCCAGGCTGGGTGCACTAGGTCACGGGGCAGACCCAGGTGCCACGGACTGACCGCTGTGCCAGGCTAGGTGCACTAGGTCACGGGGCAGACCCAGGTGCCACGGACTGACCGCTGTGCCAGGCTAGGTGCACTAGGTCACGGGGCAGACCCAGGTACCACTGGGCCGAGACGACGCTCAACACACCTGCGCTCGGACACTCGCACGCAGGGACCGAACCGTGCTCGCCGCTCGCCGCTCTCACCATGGTGTCGCCCTTCCCGTCGCCTCGCCCCGAGCCCTCCCCGAGTCC
This sequence comes from Mordacia mordax, assembly GCA_036362905.1. NCBI lineage: Eukaryota > Metazoa > Chordata > Hyperoartia > Petromyzontiformes > Petromyzontidae > Mordacia > Mordacia mordax. The sequence goes on from JAZEWT010000016.1 coordinate 5,524,232, forward strand.
GAGTCCTCGCCCCGAGCCCTCCCCGAGTCCGAGTCCTCGCCCCGAGCCCTCCCCGAGTCCTCCCCGAGCCCCCTCGCCGGTCTCCTCGCCGGGAGCCCCGTCAGCGCGCAACCGTAAATCCCACCACGGATAGGCGCGCAGCGGCCCGCCCCCCCGTCTCTCATTGGCGCAGCGACAACCACGTGCCCCTACGCTCGCGCCAATAGGAGCCGCGATCGCTTATGCGTGTTGGGAATTATAAATCAGGGGTCGCGTGGGGGGCGTAGGACCCACAGCTCGGGACGCGAGTGTTCGCAAAGCTGGCCGGAGTGCCTGATTAAATACGCGCACTGTACCGTATCTCTTATAATGAAAAGACATTTGTTTATTTTGATTATTATAGTATCCAGTTAACACACCTTTATTAAATACAAATCACATTAATGTTATCAACCACGAACGTCAAACGTTTGCACGTTGTACAGTGTAGCCGGGCTAATGAGCGTGACGCACGCTCTGCGCATGCGCGAGGTAGAAGCCGTTGTGCGCATGCGTGGCTGCGAAGCGCCGCAGAACGCGCGCATGCGCAGTGCGGGACGGACCACGTGGCGCTGTCGAATGAATTTGATTTTGGGAGGAAAACAAATAAATAAATATATGCGCTGCAAAGCTCAGAAAATAAAAAAAAACCCAGTTTAAAAAAAAAACAGTCGTACATATTTATCTTTATCGAGGTACCATATCCCACAGCACGTTGGTGACAACGGTCTTCCACAAATCTCTGCGCTTTGAACGTCTAACAATGTCCGTTGTTGATTTGTTCATCTGTTATGGCGAGCCATCGGGTCGGCTGCCTCGCCATCGCTCGCACTGCCCGCTGGCTGCCCTCTTGTTCCGACGGCGTGCGCAGAACACCGCGGTGGCGACGTCAACGGGACTCCAGCGTGCACGCAGCAGCCACTCCAGCGAGGAGACGGGAGGCTTCTGTCTTTCCCAGCTCATTATGAAACACTGACCGTACCGCCCAGCGCACGAACGCACAACACTCGCTGGCCGCCCTGCGCCTCGCGCGCTAACGACTCGCCTCTCGACTCGCTCGTCGTGGCTCCGCTGCCAATCTCCCATCCACGACTTCGCTTCCGCAATTCTCCTTATAGGGCGGCATGGTGGCCCAATGGGTAGCGCTGTCGCCTCACAGCAAGAAGGCCCCGGGTTCGAATCTCGGTTCGGGTGCCTTTTTGTGTGGAGTTTGCATGTTCTCTCCCCGTGTCCGCGTGGGTTTTCGCCAGGCACTCCGGTTTCCTCCCACAGTCCAAAAAGCATGCTGCTACATAGGTTAAT
>JAZEWT010000016.1:5566491-5577146 GCA_036362905.1 Mordacia mordax
GTACACTTGCATGTACACTATTTATTTATTTGTGTACACTTGCATGTACACTTCTGAATCACTGGGGATGAAGGTAGCTGCTGATTTTTGAAACAGAAAACGTCGGATATGTAAACGTGCATGAGCGCTACATCACCGTGTACAAATACTGCACTGGATGCGTGCAGTTCACTGGTCAGGGCGAATATGTGACGGCCGGATATGCCACATTGTTTCGCAAAATATATAGAATGGAGCAATTCTCATCTCATTATCTGAAACCGCTTAATCCCATACAGGGTCACGGCGAGCCGGAGCCCATCCCGGAAACACAGGGCGTAAGGCAGGAATACACCCGACGACGGGACGCCAGTCCATCGCCGGGCAAGAATGGAGCAATTGTTTATATGCATATGTGTGTATGGGAGCGGTGGTCCAGCGGTTAGCGCGCTGGGCTACAAACCCGGCGAGCCGAGTTCGAATCCCGCTCACGGCGAATACCGGTGACGATGTTCTCAACCGGTCCTGGGCCTCCACTAGGTCGACTCAGCCTCAAATGAGTACCCAACGCAGTGTGCAAACGTTGCCACTAGGGAGACAAAGGCGACCGAGCGTGGTGCTGGTCAGCAATCTCCTCGTGTGCTGTGTCGACCTTCATAGGTGCTCGCTAACGGCACTTGACCCTACAGTCTGTTTAAGGCTATATGGGGGATCTTTATCTTTGTATTGGTGTGCCTCCGCTCCGAGGGTACGATGTTCTAATCCGTTCTAAGGGCACACGTTATCTGCACAACACCAAGCCTTTTATGCGTTATTTCAGTGTTACTTCCCACTTACTGATGACGCTTCCAACACGTTGCAGAGCCAGCAATATTCGCAAAGGAAATCAGGAGGAAATCCAGCTCAACGCAGCAGTCATCAACAAGAAACGTCGGGAGAACGTGTTACATGCTTGCAAAAGGATGGCACGTGGGGCGGGAACTCTGCTAGTAAAAAACAAAATCACGAGCTCGTGGGCGGATGCTACGCAACTGGATGATTACAGCGACCGACCGATCATCAACCAAGACCTCCACAGTGTTTAGCCGTCGCTAACTCAAGTCCCGATCGCTCGATTGGGATCGTCCTATAGCCCAATCCTAGAATTTCACCCATGCCCGGAGAAACGCTGGCGAACAGAGAGAAGACACAACGCGTGCGTCCAGAAATATAAACACTGCCTCATTCGAGACCCGAACATCATCGCATCTTTATAAATGCAGTTATTATTATTGAGTGCTTTTCACCCGAGGGTCACAAAGCGCTGCACAGCGCTGCGGAGAGAACGGCACGTCAACAACAATCTTCTCATGACTTGAGCATTCCTTGTCTTCCTCCTCCTTGAAGAGCCGGGTGCATCCATCAATCGCATCAGTACGCCCGGAATAATGAACGCCTCATTTGAAACCTAAACATCGTGACACTTCTTCCTCTCTTTGACGTTCCTCCTCCTTGATGACACCGACGCGACCGTCATCTCCTTCACGAGTGGAAGATCAGACGTGAACTACAGCAGTGACCAAAAACTCCAACAGCAACAAAACGTTATTGTTGCTGATTTTCCGTTCTAATGTCGTTGTTGTTGACGAGCCGTTCTCTCCGCACCTCTGCGCAGCGCTTTGTGACCCTCGGGTGAAAAGCGCTCTGTAAACGCAATAATTGTCATTATTGTATGCGGCCATGGCAACACAAACCGAGGACCCCTAACACCGTGAAACCACTGCAGTCTGCGCTCCTTCAACGGAGGAGGACTGGAGCAGAAACATAAAACAACACCACCTCCATCCTGCGCCATCTCGTCGCGACGAGGAACAAACCTTGACACCGGCTCCTGAGCGCTCTTCCGCAATGTGCGGAGACAGACTTACATCGTAGACTCGGGAGTGCGAGCCACGCTCTGCGGCGATGTCTGCATCCAGCAGTGGATTGATCATGGCTCGTGATAACGATGAGCATGGCTGCTCATCCGGTACCACCGTGTCGAGTGTTCCTTCTTTTCCTTTCACACGCGCGTTGTCTTTTCGCAGAATGCGTCTGAAATATGGAAACGAACCTCATAATACGGTGGAGCAGCGGTGAGTAGCGCTGCCGCCTCGCAACAAGAAGGTCCCCGGTTCAATGCCCAGCTCAGGTGTCTTTCTATGCGCAGTTTGCGTATTCTCTCCTCGTGTCCGCGTGGGTTTTCGCCGGGTATTCCGGTTTACTCCCACAACTCAAAAACGTGTTGCTGCCCAGGTTAATTGTCCTGACTCCTTTGCTCCCCCTCCCCCGTACCATGAGCTGGTTTAACTTGCTTACCCCTCCTCGCTGGACAACTGTTAAAAATAGCTACACAGCCATACGGTTTCTTTCCAGCGTCATCAATACAAACGGACGGAGTGTACAGGCATTGTGTCATTACATAAACAAGAAGACTGCGCGTAACGCACTGTGCACAGGAGGACTGCGAGATGACTGCGGCCCCGACAGCTGTCTCTTATTTACTGATGCAGAGGAACGGTTCCTGTGTCCCCCAGTCAAATACGAACGCATTTCTGTTCTCACGGCTCAATGTATAGCGAACTTCTCTCAAGAGCTGCTCTTTCGGGATAGCCGTGTCGAGCGTTCCTGCTCCCTCCTTCACGACGTGTCGCCTCCCACCTTCTAGGCATCGTCAGGCGTCATTAGCAGGCGAATGATGATGCCTCCAACGTGGGAGACGACACGTCGGGAAGGAGAGGAGGAGGAATGCTCGGCGCGGCTATCCCGAAGGAGCAGCTCTTAAAAACAATTCTCCAAAGTATTTCTTGCGCATCCCATCAGCCGCACGGCCTCTCAGGATTACATCATATCATCAGCATGGATTCAGCCATAACGCTCTGCTGATGAGACAATTTAACGTTGAAACCGGTCCAGTGTTTGCGTGTCTTGAATCAACGCTGCTGGGAGTCTGCAGGCCTATAAGACGGTGCAGCTGATGGGAGATGTAAGAAATACACGTATATAGTTTTACGGAGAGACAGCGATATGGGAATGAAACTGCTTCTGGCTTGTCTGTCGTTATGATGCGACAGCTCTGGGAAGCATTCATCCAGCAGTAGATTGATCAAGGCTAATGATCGTGATCACGAGTGTGTGTACATGTGTGCGTCTATGTAGATTGCGTGCATGCATTTAATTGAATGTGCTTCATTAACGCGTGCTTTAATATGAAGCAGCGTATTCTTGACCATGCGTGCACACACACGAATGTATGTGCGCTGAGTTCGCATCTTCACGTGGCCTCAAGGTGCACCTGGCTTTGGCTCAAGCGCCATTCAGTGGCGAATGTCGGTTGTTGTTGTTGTTGTTGGAGTTGTTGTTGTTGTTGTTGTTGGAGTTCGATTCTCGCTCACTATCATTAACAGTGGCGAAATTCCGCATCGGTTATGGGGCTACCTTTGGGCCACTTTTAGCCGTGTATGAATACTCATCTCATCTCATTGTCTGAAACTGCTTAGTCCTATACAGGGTCACGGTGAAGCCGGAGCCTATCCCGGCAGACACAGGGCGCAAGGCAAGGATATACCGACGATGGGACGCCAGTCCATCGCCGGGCACTGCGGGGCAATTTAGCCTGCGAGCCAATTAACCTATGCAGCAGCATGCTTTTGGACTGTGGGAGGAAACCGGAGTGCCCGGCGAAAACCCACGCGGACACGGGGAGAGCATGCAAACTCCACACATTAAGGCATCCGAGCCGAGAGATTCGAACCCGGGACCTTCTTGCTATGAGGCGACAGCGCTACCCACTGGGCCACCGCGCCGCCCTCTGTATGAATATTGCGATGTGTAAAAAAACAGCACTGGAGAGACAAAGGCGGCTGTGCCCAGTGTGAGCCAACCACCCTCTAATGTGCAGTGCCCCAACAGTCTGTTAGACGACGCATCTGAAGCCTTGCACTAAATAAAAACGTGCTTTATTTTCATGCTGAGAGACACATTATCAATGGGGGTTGAATTACAGGAATCCATTCGAAACTCACAGAGATGGGTGGTCGCCTATGAGTCTTTGGCCGTTCACTATCAAGGATCCCAAAACGAGCCTGACAGCTGATGAGGAGGTGACTGTCGAAGCCCTTCCAGATTTTTGCTTTGTCCTGAACCAACGTTCTTGCCATTAACCCGGTGGATCCGTTGTTATGCGTAAAATAGAACAATGTTACATTGCATGTGAAAAGACTGATAGACGTTCATTATCACAGCACAAAGGAACCAGTGAGCTCGCATGCTCTGGATGCGGGATTCCTGCGATACAACACTGGCTACGATCTCTAACACGTGATGGATAGAAGCTTATTATCAGAGCAAAGAGTACCCAGTGAGCTAGCAAGCTCTGGATGCGGGATTCCTGCGATACAACACTGGCTCCGATCTCTAACACGTGATAGATAGAAGTTTATTATCAGAGCAGAAAGTACCCAGTGAGCTAGCAAGCTCTGGATGCAGGATTCCCGCGACTCAAGAAAGACCCGACCCGGCCAACGCAATAACGCGTAGAACGATTGCTCGCTATTTCGAGCATTGCTCTTGTCTCCTCCTTCTCGACACGGCTATCCTGAATGAGCAGCTCTTGAGAGGAATTCTGACACATTAAGCCATGATACCCAAACCAATACAGCGCATTTCTGTTCAAAGCTCCTGATGATGCCTCCAACATGGGAGGCGACACGTTGCGATGGAGGAAGGAGGAACGACCGACACGGCGATTCTGAAAGAGCAGCCGTTAATACAAATCACCAGACGGATGAATGCGGGACAAATTTGATCCGATTGTTTATGTTCCATCGTGTTTGTGTCTATGTGTGTCTATAATAACGTGGGTTTGTACAGTCACGGTATACAATTGTAATTCACAAGCACCTTGTAAGGCACGCGGCAGGATTTAGGCCTGCTTCAGGCGTGCCGTGACGTTTATGGGTTATGTGACCATACTTCACCACGCTGGTCATTCCGGGTTGGCGAGGTGCATGTGAGGAAGGCCCAGGACGCGATTCGGAGTTAAATCTTCACTGATATCGGCTGTGGCAGGGTGGTAACGAGCATGGAGAAATGCGTTTAAAAATGTACGTATGTGTGTGTGTTTATAAAGCCAATAACAGTGGGGAATATTTGAAGTAGTCCTGAGTCTCCCCTAGGTTGACTCAGCCTTAAACTAGTACCTGGCACGGTGTGTTCACATCGCCACTAGGGAGACAAAGGCGTGGCTATGGCGACCCACCCCCTTCATGTGGCGTTCGGCCTTCTCACAGGTGCTACTCGCTAACAGCACCTGCCCCTACAATCCGCCAACGCTATAACGGGGCACCGCGTTTTTAACCACGTATGGTCAGGGGTGAACGTGCATGGATGCGGATCAATGGGCAAATGCATTGGCCAGAGGATTAGGGCAGCGCGTGGGAGGAGCGCGTGGAGGAGGCCTTCCGTGTGGAGACGGAGCGATGGTATCGGTGGAGATGCTGCTGGTAATCAATGTAATCATCACATCGTACGGACCATCGTAACTGATTTAAGAGTCTTATCGTGTTTCTACAATAATAATAATTGCATTTATAGAGCGCTTTTCACCCGAGGGTCACAAAGCGCTGCACGGAACTGCGGAGAGAACGGCGCGCCAACAGCAATGGCATTAGAACAGAAAATCAGGAACAATAACACATTTTTGTGTTTTCTGTATGTATATCTTTGCGCAACAATATGTAAAAAGGATATACAAGGGATAGACCCGTGGAAATTTACATACGCATTAATAATAATACAATTTATATCGCGCACATGAGGCTATGCTGCTAGTCCAAGACGAATAGTAGATACCGGGTCTTAACATAGTCCCATGATAACTAAAAAATCATATAGGAAGCTTTCGTTTAAGGGGACCGAGCGTGTATGTGAAATGTTCTTGTTTCTCGTGTCTCTAGGAATATATTCCAAAAGAAGTGTTGAAAGATTTCAGGCCGCATCACCTACAGCCTGGCAGTGGGTAGAGGCTCACTCAGCAGCGCTTTGCGACCCTCGGGTGAAAAGCGCTCTATAAATGCAATTATTATTATCAACGGACCGGCGATGGATTGGCGTCCCGTCGTCGGGTGTATTCCTGCCTTACGCCCTGTGTTTCCGGGATAGGCTCCGGCTCACCGTGACCCTATACAGGATTAAGCGGTTTCAGATAATGAGAATGGGATGGGATTATTAACGGCAGCGGGGAGAGCCTCAATATCTGGACGAGTTTAAGTCTCGTACTGAAAAAAAAAATTACAACTGGAATCGAACTCCAACCGAGTACTTCGCCTGAAGTGTAGTTTCAGCTGGATACCATCTGAGAGCGAGCAAGAGTGTTATTACCCTTAATAGCTACTCTTTCGGGATAGCCGTGTGGAACGTTTCTGCTCAACCTTCCACGTTGGAGGCGGCGTCCTCAGGCTTCTGATAATTCCTCACGATGCCTCCAATGTGGGAGGTGAAACGTCGCGAAGGCGAGACGAGGAACGCTTGACGCGGCATTCCCGAAAGAGCAGCTCTCGCGAGCATTGCTCATATTTAGTTGCGATGGTCAGTTCGAGCGTTTGCTGTGTCGCAGGAAGCCCGCATCTAGAGCTTGCAAGCTCACTAGACACCTGCTACAATCAGGGATCGAGCCGTGAAAGTCTACATAGATACACAAGCAAAGAATTACGCGACATTGTTAATTTATAACGCGCACCTCGTACTGTACATGGATGTTATGACTTGTAACAATACTAATATTTACAACAAAACTCTCAAAATGCTCGTCAACAACGCTGTATTAAAAGAAAATATATAATCAGCGACGTTGCGCGTTAAGGCCCTTTATCATTGTACATGAATAATAATGTTTTGTTGTCATACACATCAGGCTCTGTATGGAGGCCAATGTAATCCTGCGCTGGTTTTCTGAGAAAGTTTTCCACACAGGACCACGTGTAAACTACCAATCAGACTCCAGAAAAATACAACCAATTCATGTTAAATGCACTCGTGATTGATTGGTTGTTGCATGATATAAATAACGCGATGCAGTGAAAACCAAACTATCACAAATCGGCGCCTTCAGCAATAATTCTAAAAATATATTTATAGTGAGCAAATGGCTCTTAATAGTTGTTCTTATGGGACATATATTCCTGATGATGCCTCCAGCGTGGGAGGCGAAACGTCTAGAAGGATAGAGAAGGGACGCTCGACATTGCTAACCTGAAATAATGATAATCATTGCATTTATAGAGCGCTTTTCACCCGAGGGTCACAAAGCACTGCACAGAGCTGTGAAAAGAACGGCATTTCAACAACAACAGAAGAACGGAAAATCTGCAATAATAACGGTTTTTTTTTGAGAGCAATGCTCATACATCGAGTTGGACGAACCTACATCTGTACAATAAGCATATAAATTAACAAGCGGTATAAAGATGAATCTGAGATTACGTAAAGCAACAGAGAACAGAGGGCGGCACGGTGGCGCACAGGGTAGCGCTGTCGCCTCACAGCAAGAAGTCTATGAGTTCGATTCCCAGCTCGGGTGCCTTTCTGTGTTGGGTATTTGCTTGTTTTACCCGTGCCCGCGTGGGTTTTCTCCGGGTACTCCGGTTTCCTCCCACCGTCCAAAAACACGCTCCTGCCTAAGCTGAGAGAGAGAGAGAAATAGAGATCCGCTCTCACCTTGACGAACGCCCCGCGATACGAGAATATACAACCCCGAGACTGAACGCGTAACGATAGACAATGGTAAGCGTGTCACGCTGGCTCGCGATACAGACCGATAAGCGAATTGCTTAACAACAGCAACATTCAAGAAATGATTGAACAAAAATAAGAAGTCTACAAAGTGTGACTAAAGACATACTAAATATACACAAAACAATTTATGCGTATAACGCAATTTGCGCACCAAAGATAAATGATTGTTAACTTGACGCTACTTCAAATTACAACATATGTATGTGTTTTATATATATACTGAAATAACTTAAATTTCTCACCCTTGCCAACTACACCGTCCGGAATGCTACGGACACTTTGTAACCGGTATTCCGTACCGTACCAGCTTCTATTCACCTATGTATATACTGTACGGTATATATACTATATACGGTACTGTATATATATGGCGATGATTGACAGTAGACCGGGATGAAACTGAGATAGGCAGACGTGCTGACACAACGTGGTAGCGATTTTAACAACTTTACAACAGAAATCTAACCTTCACCGACGTCTGGTTGAGAGCCACGTGTTGCGCGCTCGTAACCCGCTTAGATGTTTATAGTTAGAGCAGAAAGTTCCCAGTGAGCTTGCAAGCTCTAGACGCGGGATTCCTGCGAAATTGCAAACGTGCGAACTGACCAACGAAACAACGCATGAAGTCAATGGGTAAATAAACTCACAGCCACGACACGTGCATGGATGAAACTCTAACCGTAACTAAACAAATAAACAGTCACACTTCAGATTGAACAATTAAACAAACTCACAACATCAACTTGTAGAAAGGTGAAACCCCATCAAGTTGATGAAACTGTGCGCCCGAGTTTCTGATTTTCAACATAAATGTAGCATTACTGTTTATAACGCGTGGCGTAATAATAATAATAATTGCACTTCTAGAGCGCTTTTCACCAGGGGGTCACAAAGCGCTGCACAGAGCTGTGGAGAGGACGGCATGTCAGAATACTCGCTCAATGTCAAAGTTATTCATTCGTTCGGAGACAGAGAGCGACGCAGAGGAAACCGCAGAGAGGCGAAGGGAAGCCAGCCACGCGGTTAGCCGGCGCCAACATTTGCCAGACACCACGTCCTCGATATTAACATGTTATCGGCCAATTAATGAGTGTCTTTTTACTTATGGGATGAAACAAGAGAGCCCGGAGAAAACTCATGCAGAACAGGGGGAGAATATACACATACTACCCTGAACCGCGTCCGAGGCTGGATTCGAACCGTCTGGGGCAGAACCCTCGTTCTCTTAATAATCATAATAATTGCGCCTCGAGAGCGCTTTTCACCCCAGGGTCACAAAGTCGCAAATGTTCACCGCTTTAGGGAGAGCCCACAAAAGGAAACGGAACACAGTGTTAAACAAATAGCGAAACGGAGCTCGGAGATGCGATGCACCGTAGGAATTACACTTCGAGCCACGGAGCGAGAAGAGTAGCACGTGGATCAGAGGACGATGCCCCGAACAGCCGCTGTTTCGTGGTAGCCGTGTCGAGCGTCCCTCTTCTTTCCTTCGCGACGTTCCGCGTCGCACGTTGGAAGTCCCGAAGCCTCGTGTCTTCAACGTGGGAGGCGGAGCATTGCGGAGGAGAGAGGATGAAGACTCGACACGGCTATCCCGAAAGAGCAACTTTGAAGAGTAATACGCAGGGTGGTGAAAACCTACATCGGCGCGGATTGAGCGACGTCACATTCACCGTTACGGACAACATGCCGACTTCGGTTGAACACATCATTGAATTTAAGAAGTATATTAATGCATTAAATTATGATCACGCGGTCAGCGGGCGCCAACACGCCAGACACGGTATCCTGTAAATGACGCTATAATTACTTAATGAGTGTTTTTTTTTCTTCGTAATCGTGGGAGGAAACCGGAGTACCCGGAGGAAACCCACGCAGAGCAGGGGCAGTAAACACAAACTCCGCACAGAAATACGCCCGAGTGGGAATCGAACTGCGTCGGGCAGGACTCTCTTGCGAGGTGAGGATTTTACTCCCGAGTCACGATGACGACCCAAGAGAGAGCGGCAGTGGATGAAATCGATGGCGTCCACTCGCGATGAGATGAACTCGGAGCGAATCTGATCGCATGCGGCATCGTCAAGACCGCGACGGGTGGGCAGATGCCTTCTCAACGCAGCAGTGGATAGACCACGGCTCATGATGACGCTACGTTATGGACACGGCACTTAACGTTTCGGGCACGTTCAGACCTCGCTCACGTGTGTGCATACGCATCGGGACGCATTGTGCGTTAATTATACAATGAATGATGTATGATAATTTTATTCATTAATGATAATGTATGTGTAATTATTTTAAGACATCTGTTATTGTGCATTAATGCAGCCTTAAAAATTAGTAGTCGCATACGTGCGTGCATGTGCATTGCGTGTCACGTGGTTGCAGTTTCTATGGGAATTGTTTGTGACGTTTGGTCCGGATTCTAAGAGCCTCCAGAAAGTGATGCGCGCCCAGTACCAATAGCTGTCACACACACAAACATATATAGGATCAAATGCTGTTGGCGAGCAGCTATGAAGGCCAGCACGGCACACTACGGGGTGGGTGGCCAGCACCATAACACCGGCCACCTTTGTCTCCTTCGTGGCGATACTTGCACACCACAACCAGGAACTACTGGTATAAAACTGAGTTAATGTAGGGGGGGGGGTGGGACAATATCGGTTAAAATATTCGCAAGCGGGGCGGCGCGGTGGCGCAGTGGTTAGCGCTGACGCCTCACAGCAAGATGGTCCCGGGTTCGAATCTCGGCTCGGGTGCCTTTCTGTGTGGAGTTGGCATGCTCTCCTCGTGTCCGCGTGGGTTTTCGCCGGGTACTCCGGTTTCCTCCTACAGTCCAAAAGCATGCTCCTAGATAGGTT
>JAZEWT010000016.1:5613728-5627805 GCA_036362905.1 Mordacia mordax
CTTGCTGTGAGGCGACAGCACTAACCACTGGGCCACCGCGCCGCCCAGGGAGAGAACCCGATTTTGAAAAAGGTGTTTCAAGCCACTGGAGAGAAAGAAAGAAAGAGCCAGGGATGCACACAGTAGGGCTTCAATGCTATGAAAATAAATGGTCGCATTAGCAAAGCAAATAGGGCTCATAAGTAAATATGTAATTACATTACATGAATGGCTTTTTATTTTTCCTGAGCAGTGGCAGTTGGGTCGCGTCGGTGTGTTGCCGTGGCTACGGATGTGCGACGGTGCAGTTTGTGCCGTCCGTCTTGACCGTTCCGCAACCGGACGCGTAGTGGCCGGATGCATTTAAATTATTGGGCGTTAAAAATAATTAGCTGGCCGCGAATGATGGCTAAATGAAGGTGGCACAAGCGCATAGTTGCAGCTTTGTCTCCAGGGAAACGGCCCTCCCAAAAAATCCCTTTCCCATATAAAAGAAAATTGTAACCTTTAAAGGAAAAAAAATATTGAATAGCAGCCACCGCTAATGCATTTTGGCTCCCCGCATTATGCCTCCTTTTGTGCGACTGTTTCCCTGAATGGACGTGCATCAGTACTCTGTAAACACTCGTGTTTGCCTGGATGCCTCGTGTGTTCGTCTGTCAATCTCTCGACAGTGTGCCGTGAGCCCCCTTACAAGGTGGAAGAGTCTGGCTACGCTGGCTTCATACTTCCCATCGAAGTCTACTTTAAAAACAAGGTATGAAACACTGGTCAGAATAATTATCACTCACAATCAGCAACCACCTCTCTTGGCTTATCTCCAGATAACATCCAGCGAGCATTTTTGGCACGTGGTATCACCGGCTGCCAGAAATACGGGCCGGAGAAATTATGCTGGTTGTTGTAAATCTTGAAAATAGTTATTCCTTCCGTGATCAGGAGCATTTTGCGCATGCAGGTCAATGGGCTGCTTCTCTCTTACACGTTGTAAGTGCTTCTCGCTGACCGGGGACTGCGGTTCGAAGTGCTTGTGAAGCAGGAAACGGCACCTTGTGGATAAGAGGTTGTGGCAGGGTCTGCGTTCAGCTCACGTTCTTGTGTAATTTTGACCTTGCCGGCTAATTGCTGCTTTTGTGTTCCGAAATGCATGCGGTTCAGCCGCAGTCTTATGCAGCGTCGTTGTGGTTTATAAGCCTTGTGCATCGTATCTTATGAATTACTGTCGTACCGTCTCGATGTTTCATCTGCGTGCGTGCTGTAGATATGTTGCTCGAGCCCCAGGTGTTTTGCAGAGCACTACGGACAATAATCGGCCCATTCATTAATCCACTTGAATCAATTCACATCCCTGTCGTTGATCAAACCCTCATCCATAGCTATCCATCAAGATCGGCAGCATGTTCTTTCATCACTCATCTTTCCTCCTGCAATCATCCGTCTATTGCGTGTTCGGCAAATTCGGCCATTAATTAATCTATCAGACGTCCATTTGTCTGACAGTGTTTCCACACTGAGCACATTCGTCTTGCTGGTCCACTCATCCAAAGCACATCATTCAACCACCCTTCTAAATCAGCCCTTATATGTCACATGTTTCCTTGTCCTCTATCTGTAAGTCTATTCAACCGCCAGCTATACGAACTATTTATTAGTTTATTTCAAACCGTTGAATATTATTGGCTCTTTCATTGGAGACCTATGGTCAATAACAAAGGTGTAAATATTAAATACCACACTAATATAAGCATTCATCTTATAAGAATTACAAGAATTATGAGAAGTAATTAAAAGTAAACCAGAGAATTTAAACATAACTCGATATTTTGTAAATATGGGTATTATGCAAAAGCACTGAACTCCATAGTTACTGAGGGACAAGTCACTTTTTGTCCTCAAAGTTTGAATAACAAAGAGTTTTAAAATATTAGATGGATGCAATATTTATATCAGACACATGTTGTTAAAATTAACTTTTGCTATTAGACAGCATCCTGATCAAGGCACGTTTTACAGCTAAACGGTTTGTGTGTAGGTTATAAAGTCGTTAAAATAGCAAACGAGATCATTTGCAGCCTATTGTAAACGCACTCTTAGATGAAGGTTTCCTCTGGTGTTGGCCATGGCTCGTGTCTAGCCATACTTTACCACAATGATCAATATAAGTTGGCGAGGCTATGGCCTGCAATCAAACGCAGGTCGCTAAGTTCATATCAAAAAGCACCACTGCATTGTGCCACCACCTGACCCAAAACTTGACAGTCTATCCTCTCTAAAACACCTTAGATGCAAACTTAGTCGAGTGAATTCGAAGTTAAAACAAAACAGAACGTGCTCATGTTCATGCATCCCTTGGACATTCACGCCACCTGTCCTCGGTCCGTCAGTGCGCCACTCTACCCATCCGTTGTCTGCGTGTTCATCCCAGTCCTCGCGCAAGCGTACGTCGGCGTTAAGCGCACCCTGACCCATTCCCGCACGATGTCGGCAGGAAGAGCCGCGAAAGGTCAAGTTTGACTATGACCTCTTCCTGCACCTGGAGGGGCAGCCACCCGTGAATCACCTGCGCTGCGAGAAGCTCACCTTCAGCAACCCACCCAGCGATTTTCGCAGGCGTCTGCTCAAGGCTGGCGGGGTGAGTGAGCTGTCTCGCGCTCTCTGCACCTCACAGAAAGAAGACCCTGCCTGAACAATTTCAGTTTCCTGCCTTGTGCACCGTTCTGTGTTGAAATTGTGTGTTCTTCCCCTCTTCTACGTGGATCGTCCGTGTTCTTCTGTTTCCTCCCACAACTTAACGTATCACTCGTTAATTAATTGGTCGGTGACGTCATAACATATGACTCCGTGCCTGGAAAATATTGGTGCCGCCTTGCTGTGTAAAAGCCTTCTCTAACGCCTCTGTGGTGTTCTGATGCCTCCGTGACTAATCCACGACCAGCGTGGAGTTTACACGCGTTATGAATTGTATCGTGAGCATCTCTGAACCAGACTTAATTCGTAAAACAATTCTGCCTGCGCTACTAATGTACTGATATCTGTATTCTCCTTGAACGGCTTTCCTTTTGGCAATATTTAGGAAAAACTGGTGATACTAGCACACAAAAAAGGCTGGTTCCTGGTGTGGGCCATTCAGTTTATAAGACAGTGCATAAATTACAAAAGAAAAATATCGTTGGCATGTGTTTGCCACAACTGTGTGTTTTTGCAAAATTGATACCTTGCGTTTTGTGTTCGAAAATCTTAACACTTGTATCATTGCCAGAAAGGGTGAAACATTTTATCTTTTTGCATTCGGTTAATTTCATCAGCAGGTTTTTTTAATTTTAGTCACAGTCCTTCGTCTTGTTATCGAGACTCCGTGAGATGGAGTCACAGTCTCAGTTTGTGGATTACATTGAATCAGTCTCTTAGCCAAGTCATCCAAGGCATGGATAACATACAGCGTTTTTAGTCCGTGAACTCTTCTTTACACTTTTGTGTGTGTATATATTTCTCTAGAATAAAGGGCTGTTTGGTATTGCTCTAGACACTGTTGTCTCAATACTTAAGAACTTTTTCAGTCTGCCTCTTCAGTCAGACTTGTTGAATTCATTAAATTAGTCTCATCATTGTCATGCTTTTGTCTTCGGTACGTAGCGGTCATAGTCATCATCATTCTTCATGATTTTCGTCTCCTCGTAGTCATTGTTGACCAAACTACAACGCTGCTTTGATGACGAAGATTTGTAAAATTAATTTTGCTCAAGAAATTACCACTGCCTGCGGTACCCTGCTTGCCTGGCGATAACTGATCATAGGCTTTGAGCTCTTCAAAGGCAAATGTGGCCTAAGGAACTCCCACAGCCTCGCAATTGATCAATACCTATCCCTACAGTATTATTATTGGGTGCACTAAATATAGAAGTAATCAAACACATTGCTTCTCAGGATTGTAATGAATTATTAGACAGCTCATACATTCATCATTGCCCTGCCATTACTAAAAGCACTGTTGATTGTGGTTTATATTTTTGAAATATCTAATTGTATACACGAGCACACATGGTATGCACGGAAAGTCACGTATCCAACGATCTGACCTCATAGTTGTTAGCCATGGGCAGCATTCTAAGATTGCTGGATTTCTCTCTACCGCTCCCCATAAAATAAACCGACATTGACACGGTACAGTACATTGGTACAGTGTCAATCGTTGCGTTGTGCCAGTTTGGTCAAGGGTGAACCAACATATAGTGACCCTTAGTGGATTTTCATAATTTTTGTAGTTGGGAATCATATCGATGTCGGCAGAGGTGAAGCGTAACGAAGTAAACATTATTTGACTTGTGTTCTCGTATTTTTTCCAGCTACATAACATTGTTTAAATGAGCATGTATTGGTTCAGTGGAAATGTATCAAAATTCGTTATTGCTTTTTTGTATTGTTCATTGTTTTGACCACGTCCATTATGTGCTATTACGTATCTTGCAGTAGAGTACTAAAAAGTGCTATAGTTAAGTGCTACTGCAGTACTTCTTTAAGCACCACAAAAAAATAACAATAATATTTGTATGCTTCCCCTAAATCAGGACATGTTCATCACACCAATGTTTGTAAAAAGAATAAGTACATTAAATGGCACCAAAGACTATTAATTTGTTACTTTACACACATTCTGATATCCTTCATACGATTATAATTGTGTTACTTGCAAATTACATCACGGATGGCAAGATCACCTTGTCTTTGTTATGATGTGTGATGGTATTACATTAAACACAAATTAATCATGGTGTTATTACCTAATTCAATGTGAGCTTAATGATAGCTTTTGTTCGACGAATTGATTAATTATTATAATAAACATGCATTTGTACTGCAGACAGCACACTTGATAATTTCCTCCGATTTAACGGTGCCTTTAAATATTATAATAATTACTATTACATGGCATAAGGGGAAGCTTAATCCAGTAAACTCTTGCCACTTGCCCATCAAGTGGCGCATGAAATTCATAGAAGTGTCCAGTCGCCAGACAAACATTACTCCCATCTCGTGTACATTCTAATGCCGGTGATTTAGGGCAGCGATGTTGCGTACAGTAAAATGATATCCCAAAATCTCAAACCAGATTTAATGCATTTGAAATTCATACAGTTACCGTAACGTAATGCTAACACGGAGGCGGAAACCCAGATTCAAGCCAAGAATCTCATTTCTATCTCGGTGGTTTCGATAGTCATCAAAACGGTCGGGCCAGTAATCGGAATAATTGTAATGCGTGTGCGTGACATTTCCTTTCGTGTGTGCATCACCGCCTGTGAGACAGACTGTGTGGGAGCACAGTGGGATTTTCCCCACCAACGGTTGGGATGAGGGGCGGCGTGGTCGTGCGGGGTTTTTTTTCTCTCTCCTCTCTTTCGACTGCGACCAGCCAGTGCTTCCCTCTGCGCCCTTTTACTTTTCCCCGAGTCTTCCACGTGGCCGTAGCCATACCACGTGGCACAGGGAGCTTAGCCAGACGCACTCGCAGCGCACATCTGCTCAACCATTAATCATTCACGGGCTGCATTGACGGACCACACGGCCGCACTGATACTGCGTTCGATGTAATGTAAGTATGTCGTACAGACTAAACCTCTCAGTGTTTACGATTGATGTGTTTCCAAAAATGAGCTAAGTTTATATCTGCTTCCTATAGAGCAAGAGATGTATTTGTGTGCTTTTCTTTAACACATTTACTGTTATTGCTTTGTAGACCTTTCCAAGGCTTATGACGTTGAAAGCTTAAGGCCCAGCTTGAGGCTCTTGGAGTCACTGAATATTCAAGAAGGATAAGAGTTTATGCGACGACAATACGCTTGTATCATCTGACAGTCTTATAATATATGTATTTCTAAAGTGCCTTTCACCCGAGGGCCACAAATCGCTGCACAGAGCCAATGGAGAGAATGGCGTGTGAAGAACATCAGAATGGATCAAATAAGTAATATAATGATGATAAATCAATGCAGGACTAGAAAAAAATAGTTTAAACAAAGATAAGACGCTACGACATATGCATGAATATAGTCTGCACACATATCCGCATCGAGATGTGTTTTAAAGCTTAATTATTGTATTTATAGTTATTTAGCAGACTCCCTTATCCGAGGCAATTTACAGCGTTACATCGGCGTAGCGAGGAAACCACAGAGAGGTGGGGGGGCAGGCAGCCATGCAGTCAGTCGGTGCCAAATACCTGCCAGACACTGCGTTCTATATGTTATGATGTTATCGGACAATTAGTTAATGAGTATTTTTTTTTGTTGTCGGATAAAACCCGAGAACCTGGAGGAAACACACGCAGAACAGGGGCAAAACACAGCAACGCCACACAGAAAGGCCCCTTTCGAAGGAATCGAACTGCCTCGGGCAGGACTTTCTATCTGTGAGACGAGGATGTTACCACTGAGCCACATGTCAACAACAACAACAACAACGACATAAGGGTGGCAAATCAGCAACAATAATAGCGGCGTTCAGTCTTTTTTAAATGTATGGACATATTGGTGTATATAAATATATTGTGTTCTGTTTTTGAAGCCTGGCCAAAAATATAAAACTGATTAAAACACACAGTTGTAATATCTGTCTTTGCGGCATATATCACTAGGCCAAGTCAGTGTGTGTAATTAATTTTATCGTTTTTTGTAAACGTGCTACATACACTGACAGACAAGGCATATGGTAAAGTTTATTAAGGGGAAAATGCTGTCAAACGATTGGTATTATAGAACTGTTCCAATGTTTATCACAAATGGACTTGGGAAATGTGACCAACTTGCTTTGCGTAGTCCAGTGATAACTCACTTTGCAGCCTTCAGAAGATTGCTCAGTTGTCAGATGGTCTTGTAATTTTAAAAAATTGTAAAGTTAACGCATATGCGGGTTACAGAAAAGTTAACGAGCCTGGTCAGGACGTACCGTAAGAAAAATGATAACCAATTGTTAATAATAATGACAGTGGCTATGCTAAGAGATAGAATGTGTGAAGCAATGAAATAAGCTTGTGTGTAGGCACTAGGTAGATTGTTGCATTGCAGGGATAGTGAGAGATTACAATGGATTTAGGAATCCTTTATGCAGCAGTAGATTCGTTGTAGCAAATGATCACGAACGTTTCTTGTGGTGCGCTTTAGTTTTAGCGCCCACGCTTGTCATGGCAAATTAATTAAATTAATTACTATTTATTAAACCTTGAAAGCCTCACTTAGCGTTAAGCTGGACCTGGACGCTTTGGGAAATGTCACCAGTTCCTTTTTTTAAAGGAAATGCTTTGCGTGAGAGAAGAAACTGGAGTACCCTGAAAAAAAAAATACCCGAATGTCCAGAAAAATCTATTCATGAACCAACTTACCGAACGACCATGTGATGGGCACCTTACAGCCAATGTGTGTTCTTAAGATCCATAAATATCTGTGTGCAAGCTACTAACCCTGGCTCTAAAATACTAGATTACAAGTGTGCATTGCTATGCCTGCCACCAGCCAGATCAGGAAACCCATAGTCAATAATGGGTATTTGCTCAGAAAAAATATGAATTATTGATCCCTTTATGTAATAAGATGTTAAGTCTTATATAAGGTCATACAACAGCCTGTGACATGTACGTCAAAAACATCATGCCATAATTATTGGTTCCAGGGCGGAATGCTAAGGCTAAGAATGTTCAGTGTAATGAAAATAATACTGAAGTTTGCTTTGAATCGTTCAGAGGTTCTCAACATTGTGCACTTCAAGGTCCACTTGGCACACTTGGATCTGGTCTCCATAGACCACAAAATGTCGATTGTGGCCCACTGAGAGGTCTGAGACCCATCGGTTGAGAGGCGGGTTTCGACAATTTCATTTGTAATTATGTTTTCTTGGGAGAGAGATCCACAGTTAAATGAGACTACCCATACCCTACAAAAGTGGTATTCCAAACTATTTATCCTGCTGCAAACCCACAAAATGGACACAGCCATACAGTAAATAATGTGGTATTTTGCGAGAAAGAATCGAATTTGTAACGGTTCCGCAGCCATTTCCCACAGCTTTGCGGACTGCCTGTGTTCTGTACAAGTGCCTCGTAATTGGAAGGTTGAGAGTTCACATTCTGTTTGGAGTTGACTTGGCCTGTCATCTCTCTTGGGTCAGTAAAATCAAGCAATGCTTTTTGTGGAACGTTAACAATGGTTGATTTGAGAATCGCTTTTAAGAGCTGTTCTTAGGATAGCTGTGTCAAGCGTTACTCCTCTCTGCCTTGCCTATTCCGAAACAACAGCTTTTAAGAGCAATTCTCATACATTAAGATGTGAAATTCCACATCAACACAATGATCGTTCTATGGATAAACTCACCCCTGCCATATAAATGCAGAACTACCACCGCTTGCACCACTGGTTTCAAGCTCGAAACAGGAGATGAGCACTGCCTCATGCTCATTTAAAATTGCATCGATTGTGGTAAATGTTCATGTTATTCCCAGCTACGATAACCTGAAGGAATGGCAGTATTTTTCAAGGTGGCTTCTGTGTTGCAACACTGTACTGGCAGAGCTTGAGAGCCTGCGTTGAACAGCCAGCCTTAATTAAAACGGGTTCACAGGTGCAACAAATTAATGTTCTCAGTCCTGTCACCAATGACTGCACACAAAGCCATCACACTAAAATCGGTGCACATCTGAGAATATAAAATGTTTTTTGGCTGTCGTGCGATGAACATTTCTCTCTGGTAGGATTGGTGAAAATGTGCTTCCCTCCGCAGTGTGGACAATCATCGCTAAATGCATTTTCAGAAGCGGTTTTGCGATGCCTGCTTCCGCAGGCCGTTCTCCAACATGGGACTACGCGCTCTCATGACATGACGCCGTTAACACAGCCGGGCAAAAGATGAAGAAAATAAAGTCCTCAAGTTGATTGACTCATAGGGATGACTGTCGGGCTGGTGTTTCCTGCAGATGATGGTGTCACCTGATGGTATGGCGGTGCTGTCGGCACCTCCTGATGTGCCCTCGTCCAGCCACCCTGAGCACAGAAAGCCTACCGCCTCGCTGCATGTTAAGGTACAACCCGTGGTTTCCTCACCAAGATTCACAGTAATGTGTAAGGGTTACAGATATGGAGAGGTGGTGAGCACTCTTGGACTGTTGAGTCATCACTGCCAAGCAGGTATTTTACTTTTATTCCCATTGACGACTGGTGATTTATAGATTTCATGGCCGGGAACTGAACCCATGTGTCATGTGGGTTGTAATGTAGTGCATGCACCGCCGTACTGTTGCTGCTGGGCATGTAATGGACCTTCCCTACACTAATCAATGAATTATCACGATTTAGGGCCATGCTCAAATTCAATAATTGATCTTTTTGTTTCAATCGTCTATTTCCTCTGTGTCTCTTTTTCCTCTCTACTCCTCTCCCCCTGTCTCCTCTCCCTTGTCTCCTCTCCCCTGTCTCCTCTCCCCTGTCTGTCTCTCTACTGTCCTGTATCATCAACACCTTACCTTCTCTCGTGTATAGATGCTTGTATCGCAGTTGCCTGAGCTGCCTTTTCGGAGTTGGCCAAACACCTCAATATGGGATCATAGTTCTTGGGCAATTGTCAGTGCCAATTGTGGCTGCCTTCCTGTTCTCCTTTTGGTTTCCCATGCCTTTGCATACTTTTCTCGCCAACAGGAACTGTGCTCACAACAATTCTATGTTACTTAGGTTGGTACATACTGTCTCATTTTCTCTGTCTCTGCAGTCTTCTTTGCACAGTCTCGTTTGTTATTCTGTTCTAGTATCATGGTCTGTTTAGGTTTACCATGTCGTTTGGCCACGTTATTATTGGGCGCTCTTCTACCGTTTAAAAACTAGAAAAGGACCGCGTCCCTTCAAACTTGCACCTTTGGGGTATTCGGGATGACAACAAATATATTTGTGGACAAACGCAAACTCTTTACCATATCGTTGACTTATGACCATTAACTCTGCTCCCCGATGGGCTTACAGCTCCCATCACTGGTGGCGACAACATCTTGGAGGGTGTATGGAACACGTTATCCACATACACTAAATAAATATACTTTCTCGTTTGTGGTAGCTGCACTGTGTCAAAATGTTTCCGTACTATCTCGTTTGTTTCATTTATATTATGCGTATTGTGTCTCTTGTCGATCCCATTTGTATTGTGTATTGTGTCTCTTGTCGCTCCCGTTTGTATTATGTGTATCGTGTCTCTTGTCGATCCCACTTGTATTATGTGTATTGTGTCTCTTGTCGATCCCACTTGTATTATATGTATTGTGTCTCGTCGATCCCACTTGTATTATATGTATTGTGTCTCTTGTCGATCCCATTTGTATTATATGTAGTGTCTTGTCGATCCCATTTGTATTATGTGTATTGTGTGTCTTGTCGATCCCATTTGTATTATGTGTATTGTGTCTCTTGTCGATCCCATTTCTGTTATGTGTATTGTGTCTCTTGTCGCTCCCACTTCTGTTATGTGTATTGTGTCTCTTGTCGCTCCCACTTGTATTATGTGTATTGTGTCTCTTGTCGATCCCACTTGTTCTGGCCTCGCTTCTTCTCTGCCTCGTACCCTCTTGTGCTGTCTAGTTCTTCCTGGCCATTTTCCCTAAAGCACTGATCTCCAACCTTTTGAATCACAGGCTCACTTTTGGACTCTAAATGCAACACAAGATCTACCGATTTAAAAAAATCATCTGATTTACTGAAACTCCCCCCAAAAAATGTATGCTCTGCATAACTCACCTTTTACTTGTACGCCATCTCCAGCACCTTGCATCTGTGATCCACGGCCACTATAGTTTTAAGTATAGTCAGCGTACAGAATCTTGGCTTTAGCCACACTCTGTATTTTTCATAAAAATCTTAAGATTGACGATTTAAGAATGAGATCATCCTGTCGATGGCAGTCGACTGGTTGGAGACGATTGCCCTCAAGGATAACTGCACGTAGATTTTAAAAATACATGTATGTGCTTGCTCACACCATTGGACATATTGTCCAGAGTATAGCTAGCAAGTTTCTTTTCAATTAGTACACAGTCATGTGTCGCTTAACGCGCGTCCAGGCTACATCCGTTCGCATGTACGTCCGTGGTTCCATAAGGAAAAATCCCGATCGGAGAACGGGACTTAGCGGACGTAACCACAACACGTGATTCTTATGCCTATAAATAAAGCGATTGCGCTGCCAGGCGTATCATGTAAAAGTACATATGTAACCTCTAATACTGTATTTGTTGATAGTCGTAATCACCGTCTATGTTACCGGCGTACATATGTACTCTACTGTACAGGTATCCCATATAGCTTTGCTGAGTTCTGTACAGTACATAGGTAATATGGTGTCAATACAACGTCCAAATCACATGACATCCTATTTCATAGAAGGTTTCGTGGACGTTAAGTAACTCATGACTGTATAATCATTGATGCTCATCTAGTCCCAGCATATTTTTGTGTTTTACTCGTGGTTTGCATGTTGAATCTAGAGATATAGGGCTCTGCACGTGCAGAGTTTACTGGTCACAACAAGGCTACCGTGGTTTATCCATGCAATCTCCCTCGCTCCAAATCACCCAAGTATTTCTGTGTCATTGTAAAAAAAAAAACTCCAAAACAAAAAAAACGTTATTGCTTTTTTTTCCCGTTCTTATGTCGTTGTTATTGACATGTCCTTCTCTCCACCACTCTGTGCAGCACTCTGTGACCCTCGAGTGAAACACGGTCTAAAAATGCAATTATTATTATTTGACTGTGTTGCATTTAATCACATACCTAGATAGTGAATACCTAATTAAATAACCCATCAACCAAATCCTTTACTAGCTGCAGTTCTGATATTTCGTGATGGCCTAGGTTATGTTATATTTTTACATGGAGTCAAGAAAGCTTTGCTGATGTTATACATTGTGCAATTCACTTGCGTTTTATCCCGCACAAATATGTAGGCCTTGCCAGTAAACAATTATACGCAAACAATGTTATCGTTGATTTTCCATTCATACGCGTTGTTGCTGCTGGCATGCCATTCTCTCCATAACTCTGTATAACGCTTTGTGACCCCCGGGTTTAAAGTACTCTAGAAGTGCAATTATTATTATATCGAATTACAAACATAATTAAATTATTACTACTCAGTAGCGCTTTTGTTGTGGGCAGTACCACACCTTGCTTTACACAACCTTGCAGAATCAGATCATGAATATCTTTTGTCTGTCATCTGGTTGAAATAATATCCTAAAGTACGTGTCTCTCCATTCTGTCTCTCTCTCTTGTAGGATTTTAGCAAGCCAATCGCTTCCCTGAAGCCACCCAAGCCCTTCAAGGGCCACAAGGAGAAACCGTCAGAAAGCAAGGACTACAAAGCGCCACCCCCCGGCGATGGTCCCTCCAGAGAGAGCGCCAAGAAGGCGTCCGCCAGGGTACACAAACCTCGGGACGACCCGCAGCCACCTCCTCCGGCCACTCTGCCCCCCAAGGCACCATCCAAGGAACCCAAGGCCCTATCTAAGAGGGACAGGTCGGATGCCAGTGAAGGGGCCGAACCGGCGCCTGTCGCCGCGGAGAGCCGCGAGCCAAAGCCGGCATCCAAGCGCTCGCGTGTGAGCATTGACGAGAAACTGGACGCGAAACGGGTGAAGAAGCTGCCAGCAGATGTGTCATCCAGGCAGTGGGCTCCGGTCTCATCCTCATCTTCTTCGTCGTCAACATCGTCGTCATCATCTTCTTCCACTTCCTCCACGTCTGTTGTTACCGCCGCCGCCGCCGCTGCTGCCACCACTGCTGCCACCACCTCTACCTCCGCTACAGAGAAGGTCACACCCAAGGAGAGGCCCTCGAAGGGTGGAGACGTGGACGGCAGCACCCGGGCGAAGGGTAAGACGACGGCGGTGGCACCCGCGCCGCCACCGGCGCCGGTCCCGATCACGGTACCGGCAGCCGTCGCGCCGGTCCCCGCCGAGGACCGAGCGCGGGACAAGACGTGGCGCAAGAAACATGAGGAGGTCGGCCCGGCCGCCAAACCGCACGGCAAATCGCACAGCGGCAAGCTCCGAGACAAGACGGTGCCGGCGGCAGACAGGGAGCCGCCTGCGGAGCGCCTGTCTAAGGCCAAGGACAAACTCAATCCCGCTCCCGCTTCCGTCACCGCGGCCATGTCTGTCCGACAGCAGCCGGACAGAGGCGTGCCCAAGGATCGAGATGCCCAAGGTAGGGCGGAGGCAACGCCGAACACCAAGTCTCACAGGAAGGTGGCGGACAAGGAGGTGGTGGCGATGGAGAGGAAGGTGGCACCGGCGCTCTCACCCCTGGGCAACGCGCTGGAAGCGGGAGACTCAGACGACGAGCTCTCGCTAGCGACCGACGTGAGTGCTCCGACTCTACTGGACTCCTGCTAGTGCAGGATTTACAATAATGATTATGCGTTCCATTCATGTAGTTATGCTTTTTTTACCAGAGGCGCCGCATGAAACTGTAGAAAGGTAGAGGAGGTGGTAGCCATGCTGGAGAAAACCAGACAACCTGGAGGACACCCACACATAGAGGGCGAACACACAAACTCTCCACAGTAAGGGGTCCCAGGCGGTTGTTGAACCACCTCGAGAAGGACCTGCTTTCTGTGAGGTGCAGATGTTGCCACTCCACCACCCTGTCCCTCCCCTTGTTTATTTGTTTGAGTCTCCAGCTGGCTGCCAAGAGATGGCCATAGAGTGGTGTGACTATGTCTGTACGGAGCGCTTGAACTCCCTCACGTGCGTAGGATTACTTTAGGTACTCAAGTTTCCCCCCACACGCCAAACTTATTAATGGACCAAGCCAAAAAATTATAGTGAAGGATGCTTCTGAAAACGAGCCCCAGATAATTCATACCGTTTAAATTAGTTATTATTATTATCTAGTAGCTCATTAACATGTCATTGTTGGCTTTATAATTGTGATTGAATGATACCTTAAACAATTATACTTATTAAGATAATCTTGGGGCGGCACGGTGGCCCAGTGGGTAGCGCTGTCGCCTCACAGCAAGAAGGTCCCGGGTTCGAATCTCGGCTCGGGTGCCTTTCTGTGTTGAGTTTGCATGT
>JAZEWT010000016.1:5633662-5646572 GCA_036362905.1 Mordacia mordax
CTCACCATCCCCTCCTCTCTCTGCACCATCCACGTCACCGTTGTCACTCTTCATCCTGCGCCAGCCCCGCTTCTGCCTGCACCGTCCACCCCATTGCCCCACACTGTCCTCTTACACAATGTTGTGAACCGTTTCGCTGTAGCTGATGATGCCTTCTCTTAGATGTCCCTGCGTCTGTGCAAAATAAACCTTTGGAGGTGGCTCAGGTGGCTACTGTCGCATTATCGTAGTCAAAGTTTGATTGTTCCGTGAATGAAATTGTCCCTGTCATTGGAACATGGAACTTTCGCTGCTGCATCAGGATCACAACGGCTGGTTCTTTTCATTCTCGCCCTCATTAAGTGGTTTGCCTCACTGGATGGATTACATTGAAGTAACTTTGCTTGGGGTCACAGTTGTTGAAACAGCTTTGAACAGGGACCACTGCTCAATCCGCCCAACCCGTGTGGTTTTAATCCTGATTTAGTTCCATGATTTCGTCCGAATGAGCTGCTTATATTTACAGGCAACTTTTGATTATCTGCGGGTAATGGGGAGGAGGAGTGGCTCAGATGAAAACAAATACAGATAAGGCAATGCCCATGTAAAGCTTTCCATACATTTTATAGGGTCGTCTATAAGTGTAAATTGTCCATTGAAGCATTTCATTCACAGTAATGTGTTGTCAGTACGTCATGTGTACAGGAAATCCACTTATGGTTAAGCAATTGCAGGCGAAAATCACAGCAGCTCTTGAGACCACAGTGAATGAACACCAGTTGCAATGATGGACATTTTCAGCAGTCATCTGCAAACGGTATTGGATGCCCAGGAATCACATTGAGAACCTTTTCACATGAATGCAATCCGCTCTGCGTCCTTTCGAAAGTAATTTGCTTACTTGCCGAAGACACATTTGCTGTCGGAAAAGCCATGGACTCGCCTCAACTGAGGAGTGGCTAATCTCTATGCGTAAAAAAATAGTTGGCTTGTGTTTTCGCAAGCCCAGTTGACCTGCACAGATAATCCAGAGTTAAATGTACGTACAGCGCAATGACATGGCTATCGTATTTGCAGCTATATTAAAATCTAATTATTACGATTGGGGGGGTTGGGTAAACTATTTTAGCTTTTTACATTTTCCATATTTTTGGTAGCATCAACATTCGTAAGTTACTGTTCGATGTATCACTATTATAGGGTTGCATATTTTAATTCTGCCTTATGCTAAATCCTCATTGAGTGTCAAGGAGGATCCCTCAATTGCGATGGTCAGTTCTATCACAACTCTGTGCAGCACTTTGTGAGCCTCGGGTGAAAGGGGCTATAGACATGCTAAATATAATTATTATTAATGTTTTGCACGTGGGAGGAGACAACACATGTGGGAGTAATGCTCACAGCTCTCCTTAGGTGGTTTCAAAAACGTGTGCACTTTGCATTTCTTGTCCATTTTGCAGCTCAAGCTTATAACACCTGCCATTGACATAACTAACCAGGCTAAAACCTGCTTAGCTTCTGAGATCTGACAGAACGGGGCACGTTCATATTCATTTGATCATGGTAAGCGATTTTTGTAAGAGACAAATGAATGGACTTTAACCCTGTAGCAGCCCATTGAGATACTCTATTAAAAACAACTCAACATTTTCATCAATAACACTATATATAGGTGAGGTTTCGGGCAGTGACCCTCATTTTTTTGAGATGTATGTCATTTGCTAAGTGAGCCCTGAGGAAAAATGTAAAGGAATTTCACAAAAACCACACTGACGTGCGTTTCCTCTGCCCGCTCTCACCCAGCTACGAACACCACCGTAGCCAATGATTGTGGAGTTTCAATTTGTCACTTCTCTTCAACGTGAGTTTTGACTCTAATCACAGCTCTCGGAGGTAGACTAGTGTTGACCGCATTGAAGACAGCGAGACTAAAAATGGAAGGAGGGGAAGGGTGCATGGGGCCTGGCTCTTGGGAGTTGGGGAAGAGTGAATTAAACAAGAGCGAGGAGGGAATGCCTATCGATCTCTGGGTCGATTCCTCATCATGCGTCTTTAATTGTGTTTATCTGCTGCTTGTGTCTTTTCCAGCCTTTGACGGAGAGTTTGTGTTCACCGCACGCGATGTGCACAGCATTATAGGGGGTGTTACGCGCTGTGTTCTGTAACCTTGCGTAACAGTAGTGGATAATGTTAGCGTTTTTGTGTTCATTGCTTATCGAAAGTAATAACAATGCTTTTAAATGTGGCCCAATCGCTCACGGGTCCGAACACCGAGCTGTGTCTGCTGAGAGTCTATATTCAAATCTGGGCAGCCATCCATAATTAAAGCAAGTGGATTGATTCGATAGTCTCAGGCTGGTCGCCGATCAGAATCAATTTGTTTCTTCCTCTTGCAATTTATTTTTAAGAAACGGCACGTGAGGATTGAAATATGCAGTTCAATGAATATAACTCCAAGTTGGCTGCTTGGAGAAGTGCAGTGAATAAGAGATCATTTAAACGGATCTCAGAAGCAGTTCCATGATTATCTGCGTTCACACAATGTTCTCTGTTAAGCGATGGTGCACTGCTTCTGTAAGGGTTTCAAATGGTCTTCATATGTCCTATGACACGATGCCGATAGCTAAGTTGGAATAACATTGCGAGAGAGACCATCATTTCTAAGGTAGGTCAGATGTATGGCACTTTCTTGAGAACCTTGGCTATTGGCAGTTATACCATCAGCGGACCTGCACGGTCCACAAACGTGGTATCCGATTTTTTATATGCTTTGACGATGAATGCACCACGAATTTATATTGCTAATTCTATCAGACCCCACCACGGCTGAGCCACAGAAATGCTCGTGTACACGGGCAGCGTAATAATGCATTTGGCCTGCGTTCCCGGGAAAAATTAATATAGCCTAAGACAACAATGAATTCAATTAAATTATTTCAAATGCCGCGACCTGACCCGTTGAATAACATGCCACATGAGCGATTGCTTATTACGCATGTGGGATATTTGAGGGTACTACAGCCTTGTGTTTCAGGCATTTCCGTTGTTTTTAACAGGAAATTAATCTGTTGTCTTTTAATTGTCCTTTTGGACGATTTTATTCCGATCAAGCTATATTTGCAATTGCTTGACGTTACGTTCTAACTCCCCCACTCCCTCCCCCTCCGTATACTGGAGAACAGACCGTGGAAGGAGATATAAAAGAACTGCTTCTTGTATCACTTAAAGTGACATTTGTCATCAACACGCACATAGCACATTTTATCATACGACCTGCCACAGATTAAAAATCTAATTAAGTGAAAACCATTTTTTTATTTAATGCGATGGGCATTTTTTTGTACAGTTGCTCATCACGCGCTAAAACCAATCAACTCACAACACATGACATCCCGGTTTGAACCAAATTCAAACCTAGGGATCTCAATGATGTCCCCTTTAAAAATCTATCACCATTTAGGCTTCACACAGCAGGCAGAGAATTACCTACCTATTGAGGTGACCTCACAGAAGTCATTTTAAGTCACGGGCTCTGACCTAGATTATCGAAATGAGTAACACACATTTTAGATGTCTGAATGTACAATCTTGAATTGTGTTCATTTACCGAATCTGATATGCAATTTAAATCAAAAATTCACATCTGATAGTATCGTTGTGATTTTTTTTTTCCCACGGATATCTATATTCTTACGTCTGAACCACTGTTGTACGTTATTAAAATCCGTCTGAACTTCAACATTCAGATGAGTGTTTTCGTGCAACTGTGGAGGATCGTATGTCAGTGTACCGCTGAAGAGTACACATAACATACAAACTTTTGGTCTGTCATGAGGATAGAGACTAAGAGGGTTCCAGTATAGAGCCTGGGGGATCCACATTTGTGATTTCTACAGATTTCCATTGGGCCCCATTGATGAAAATAAATTGTCTTTTGCCAGTAAAGCATGGCTTTAACCATGTTAAATGCATCAGGACCTAGACTAGAGGATTTTACTTTGTCCCGGAGCAGCATGTGATCTGCTGTTTCAGAATCCTTAGAGATCTATTAGGATGTCTTCAGTAGTCTGACCTTTGTCCGTAGCACAATACAACATCTGTTAGTTTCAACAGGATT
Organism: Mordacia mordax; assembly: GCA_036362905.1. NCBI lineage: Eukaryota > Metazoa > Chordata > Hyperoartia > Petromyzontiformes > Petromyzontidae > Mordacia > Mordacia mordax. The sequence goes on from JAZEWT010000016.1 coordinate 5,637,759, forward strand.
GTTATTAGGGTGCTTTGGACAAAACCCACACCAAAGCTCTTAAGAAAGGACCACAGAATGTGTAAATCATGTCATTTATAATTGATACATCTACAAGACTTAAGACAACACCAGAAGCATTTCAATTTTTTTAAACTATTGTACATATGCACGGTTCAATGCTGGCCTCGGGTACCTTTTTGTGCGGAGTTTGTGTCATCTCCCCCTGTTTTGTGCGGGTTTTCTCCAGCTTCTTCAGTTTCGTCCCACAATTAAAAAAGCATTTATTAATTGGTCCATGCCATCATAATATATAAGATGCAGTGTCTGAAAAATGTTTGCATCTGCTAACCACGTGGCTCCCGTCTCCCTCCCCACCTCTGGGGTTTCCTCGTGCGTCCAAGTCATATTTGACGTTGAACAAATTGTAAATTTCGAGTTATTCTCACACCAACGCCGTCCGTCCCCTCCACCGCTGACGCGGCTGTGTTATACAGGCCTACATGGAGGAGCTTGTTCGGCTGCACCGCAGGCTCATGATGCTTCGCGAGAGGAGCACCCTGCAGCAGGTGAACCTTGCTCGTTCGTTCGCACGTGTGTTCGTTTACGATCATACGCAGCGTCCGCTGTATTGCAATGTTTAGCGCCACTGGACTTAAAATCCAGACGTCGCCGCTTCGATTCCATTCTCCCGACACAGTAGCTGAACCAATTTGGCCAACATTCTCAAATCCACTGTCCTTCAACTGTCCTCCACCTCTGTCCACCCAGTAATGTGAATGTGTTAACTGATAGCTGATTGGCAGGTTGTGTGGGGTAATGTGTGGATGCACCCTGCTAGCACATCTGCTCAGCGTTGAAGAGTAGACCAAATGTTGTCGTATCTTGTCGCAGGCCCTTTCACCAACAATTGTGCGAGCGAAAGATTGCAGGGCTTTACGCAGACTGTTCAGAGTATGGACAAACTTTAGCGTAAGGTATTAAAAGCACGGAGGCATGTGTGCTTAATTCTATACAATCGCAGATAAAAACACTCCCAGCCTTATTACCATTGGCAGATCTTTTGAATAAACGTTGTCATCAATTCTGTATCGGGTTGGTACTGCTAGACAGGCGGACGAACAAACGAATTATAGTCCTCGCATCGACCGTAAGGAAAAGTTGGTTTTGGCATGCCGCACCACTGGCAGTGGTCATATCCGGTAATCAAGGCCAAACGACAACGTGCCGGCTGACGGAGGGAACACGGCTGAGAGCACGATTGCTGCAGAGATGGAGCAGCGAGATCAGCTGCGGCTGGATGGCTTGTTGCGTTGCCAAGTTTTGAGATGGCGATGACTTGGGGAAGCATTTGTCTAGCAGTTGATAGTGCGCGGCTGACAATGTGATCGTTGTCAGATGTATGGGCATTTGTTTATTTAATTGTTACTCAGGTATTGGCCGGGCCTCTCTCTACGCGTGTGTTCATGCGTGTGTCCACGCATGTGCCCACGCATGTGCTTATGCACTTGCGTGTGCGCGTGCGTGTGTGGACGCTGTAGGTATGGAACGTCATCGTGGGGGGAGGTGACGCAGTGGTTGGTGTGTTTCGCCACAAACCCAGCTACCTAAGTTAGATATCTATCTATTTTCAATATAAATTATATGGCCCTTTCTCAACTCACTGCTGGCTGACAGCCTTGGAGGTTGAGTGGGCTAACAGCACAGTGCTGCTCAGTGCGGGTTGGTGAAAAGGGAGGTGGCCTTGGACCGGTTTCGATATCAACCATCGCGAATGTTAGCCATGGTAGGGAATCGAACTTAAATGTAGAAACTTCACACTGCAGTGCGCTAACTACTGCGCCGCCGATGCACCCTGTTTGTTGTATGTAAAAATTAGCGTCATTTACATGTCGCCTGGAATCCAGCACTCTTGTTCGGATCTCATAACCAATGGTCGTGGTGGATATTTGAAGTGGTTCTGGTCCTCCCGCACTGTCGACTCGGACTTAAAATCAGTCCCTGGTACAGTTTTTAAAACATCAGCACTGCGGAGGGAAAGGCGACCGGATGTGCTATTAGCACCCACCTGCTCGTGTGCTCTGCTGGCGCGCACAAGTGCTCACCGAGCAGCGTTTTCCCCAACAGTGCGTTAACGGTTACGCGCGGGGGATCTTTGTCTTTGCATGGGGGAGCCACAGGTGGTGAACCTCATCGAGGAGACGGGACACTTCCAGGTGACGAGCACCACCTTCGACTTCGACCTCTTCTCCCTCGACCAGGCGATCGTGCGCAAGCTGCAGAGCTACCTGGGTCCGACCGAGGCCGTGTGACACCTCGGGGCCAACCTCTGCGCCCGCCCTCCCATTCCATTGCCTGCGTGAAGCCGCCCCGCAAGATCACTCTTCTGTTCCACTGGGCAACTCAGCAGCCAGACGGTCGTGGCTCAGGAGGCACCGGGTTGTTTTTCCGCTGCAGAAGCTGAGCCCTGCCGCTATCGTCACGCGCAACGAGCGAGTCAATTCCGTTGACCTTGAAGAAATGCTGACCCTGGCCCTGCTTAACCCTGAGCCGGATTCAGATGTCCCTTGAGGCTGCCGTTTCGTGGTTTGGTCACGGCGTGGCTCGGCAAATTGCCTGCGGAAACCCACCAGTACCGTGATGTCATCCACGCTGGCTCGCCTCGCATGTGCAAGCGGACAACGGGGTACAAACGACTACTTTCAGGTTCCGGTTTTAGAAAAGCATACAATTGTGCCGTTGGTCTTCAGATCACGAGCAATGCGTGTGGGCATCCTTAATAAAATAATTGTAATGCCAGCAGTCGTTACACATCGGAGTTTCTGCCACCAGATGGCAGCATGACAACGTGCATCACAATGTTAATAACGTTGCTGATATGTATGGGTGATAACTGCACCAGTTCATCATCTAATATCAATTCTCAAGCTTGTGATACACTCACCGAGGACGAAATCAATGCACGGTTGAAGCTGGATCGTACTTGGGTGATTGACCGCCATGCACAACAGGTTGTTATAAGCATCTGTGGGTCTGTACAGCACGATGTTCAGCAAACGGCAGTGCAGAGAAATACGTTGAACTGTACTTCTGTGCCGTCACCCATGCTCGCCGTTGTCATCAACATTATGGCGTGGTGAAGTTTGGTCAATTCGCCGTCGAGATCCGGACGGCATGCGGAGGCCCTCATCCAGTAGCGGGCGGGTTGACAAAACCTGTCTGTTCCACGCCGCTTTTCATACTGCCATCTGGTGACAAGCTCCAGCGAAATGACTTCCTCTGCATTGCAATTTTCAAGAGCGATCGCACTCCACATTCCCAATTGCCGGCCGCCTGCACCGATCACCGGTGTTTGCCCGAACGAGGTTTCCGCGAAGTTCGTTTCCTGGTCTAACTGAAGCCGCGAGTGACGGCGTCCGCGAGATCCTTTCGCTTGCGATGTCGCCGGGGTGACACGCGACAAGCCCCAAGGCTCAGGCTCTTATTTATTTCGTTTAGTTTTTTCATCGTTGACGATGTGTTGTGGCCGTGTGCAGTTTGCACAGCCCGTGTCTGCATGTGGAGGCAACGTGTTCCGTTAGCTCACCTCAATCCCGGTTTCAAATCAAACCGGCCGCGTTTTAATTTCTGACCTGTGTCACAGTCAGGGTTCTTTTTTTATTATAACAATTGCATTTATAGAGCGCTTTTCACCCGAGGGCCACAAAGCCCTTTGTATTTCATCTGTAGCCACGTTGTGATTTCGCTCTTAAATAAAACTAAAGTAATCGTGTTGACTTATTAAAGGGCTCTGTGCCAGCACTGGCATGTGCTCTGAAAAACCCCAGCTGCCCTTGCTGCAGAGATGAGCAATCGTCCAGTGACTGGGACACGGCGTGCCCTTTTTCTGTGCAATACGGAGCAGACCTGGGTGCGGGATGGAGAGACGCACCGTGCCGTACACCTTCCAAGTCAAACCCCAGAAATGAACTGCCATCGCTGCCCTGCCTCTCCATCTGCACATCGCCAAATGTGCCAGAGCTGACACATTTTCGACGGTGACGTTGGCTGTATTTCATGTAATACGGTTACTACGGGAGGTGGCGGGTTCTTCGCGGGCGACGAGCGAGCCGCGTCTTCGGCTGATTTGAAAGCCCTCGACGTTGCGCCGTTCGCCAAAGTGGAATTGAAACGAGTGACGCGTACGTGGCTGCTGAATTTCCATGGCAGTAAGTGTACTCCTGCGCACGTTTTCGCAGCTGCTCCGTACAGTTCTCCCGTACGTTTCCGTGCGAGTTCTGCCACGCGTTGTTCGTCACGAAGTTCGACGCCTCGGGAAACTCGACTCAAATGGGAGAAAAAAAGCTCCCAAAGAATGCGTCCCCGAATAACAAGCGGTACAACCCGAAAACACATCCGAGAGCTGATCGGCATGCCTATGCAGTTGTGAACTTGGATCATTCTGGCTGGTTCACGGCAGGGGGCGTTGTTTTGTTCGTATTTCGTCCCGTCCACCCATCCCGTTCTGGGCAGGGAGGCCACAGGTCGAAAAGAAGGATTAGGCTGAGCCTACAAAGGTGTACATAGTTTAATTTAACAGAGCAAAGTTATCTCTACCAGTGACGATGTTCAAAACCCAAGGCATGCATCCAGCTGAGTGAGCCTGCTACTCCGGGGGGCTTTGCCTGGTCTCGCTGAGTTCTGTGTCTGTTGCTTCAAAGGCGTCGTGATTATTGGGAACGTATCTGGTGTAGAGAAGTTTGTTTTTATTTGAAAATTCCGGGTCGCTGAGTGATATTTGGGACGGAAATCTAAGATTCCCACAGGAGGATGCGTATAGTTATTTTGCTTTTCCACGGTTGTTTTTTTTGTGTGGTTATTTTTACAGTCCCCGATCACGGAACTTGTGACATATCATGGTCTCGCGTATTTGTGTGTTAAGTGCACAGAAGAAACCTCAGAGCCCTCATGTTACAACCTCACTGCAAAGGTCACCGTTTCCTGTACATTCGTTTAAATTAAACTGCAAAATATGGAAATACTGCTCCGTGTGTTACGAGACTAAAAGCGGAGTGCCTAATGTGATAATCACTGGGCATCGCTCATCTCTCTTGGCAGTCATGAATCCGTGGCATAGAAAATTCCACGTTCCTTTGGCAAGGACCAGTGTCAAGAACGCAATTATGGAATCACCATACGGACATTCCACTTTGTTATTATGCTCATAGAAGGTACAGTGATGACAGATGTTACTAATTAATACGTGTAACACTTATCCATACTTACTTTCTAATTTTTGCTTTGAACATTAAGGGTTGTAATGGTGGAGCAGTAGTAAGCTACGCTTAAGGGCCTGGCTAGCTACCACGTCCCACATCAGTGACATGATGCCTGAATGCCTACGTCTGACCTGCCTGTATCAAACACACGCAGGCAATAGCCGAATTGTGGGAGTGTTGATGAATTTTTCGAGAGTTTTTTTTGTTAATTGTGCCTGTGCATCGCTGACAACGCCGCGTGGATCAGCATGGTCGTAAGACAAACCCCATGACAGACAGGACTTGGGGCTTCAGCCAGCCCTGGACAAATGACTAAAGATGTCATTAAACAAAATTTAAGTGGGCTATTTTATAGAACACGCAGGTTTTATAAGTCTCAGAGGAGGGGAGACCCCAGGGTAGAGGTTTATTGCAGCCTCAAGGCATGTCTCAACAACTCGGCACCTAAATGAAACAAGCTCGTTATTTATTCGGAAATTATTACCGCGGATTATGCCTTCTAACGAAGAGCGTCGCAAGGTACACTTTGAAACGGATCCCAAACCCCGATTTGTCGCACTAACAATTTCCGTTTCTACGTGCGGTTCGGGATTCCCTCTCGGTGCTTAACGCAGTGGAATGCCCCAGTGCGGTTACCCGGCGTCAGCATGGTAACACGTTAACGTTTAAGGCGAGCGATAAAGAAAAACGGCATTGCGTTCCGATCGACTGCTACGCGCGCTCGCGCTGCGGGAGTGGTTGTGGCAATGAGAGTGCTCGCTGCTGTGTTGCCGCGAGTAAAAGCTTGGCACTCACCCCGCTGTTAGTGCCACACACGATCTCCAGCGCCAAGTTATCTAATTTATATCCCACCCCTTGCCACTTGCTGCTGTCAAGCAAACAGAATTTCGCAAACATATTGCCACGATGAATCATTGGCATCGTAAGTTTATTCCCACCCTCCTAATTTGATGTGTACCCTTTTGACAACTTGGCAGGAAAGTGAATACCTTTATATTACTTTCGCCCATTCCACCTGTGCTCGGGTGCCACCGATGTTTGCTGTACATTTCTTTTTATATATTTAAATCGCCCCCCCCTAAGAGGACGTATAGTAGATGTGCATGCGCCCAGGTGTTGTGCCGTCATGCCGTAATCGGTGTTGTGGCAAAAACAAATGTGTGATTCCGTGTGCCATGACTCCTGTTAGGTACGTCTCCGCGTTCCTGTCACGATGACACTTTATTTAACACCGGTTTGCGCCCTCCCCCCCCTCCTCCTCCTCCTCCTCCCCTTCCCTATGATGCCACCGATGCCACCACTGCCANNTTAAAAAAAAAACCGCCGGTCGATTTCATTTATCGATTTGATCGCGTGAAATACGGAAAAGTTTAAAATAATGTAAGTGCAATTCTTTGACAATCCTTTGCGGTCGTTATTCCTACAGTTGTACAACCATTCGATTTAATTTTTTAAACAAAGTATATCTATATACACTCTAATGTATGTATGGAACATGCCGCGACGTGTTGTTTATAAATGGTGGTATCAAAGCATCCCATCCTGCGTTGTCAACCTTGTTCTGTATTTTTCTTAGTCCTTAACGGTTCTGTCGGTGTCACGAATTCGGATAAAACATTCCCCGTTTATACGTCAAACGAAAGCAGTGCAGAACAGCCTCGGCATGATGAGGTCTCCAATTACCTCTTGCCCACATACCGGGCTCGAGATGAGATGTTCAGATCTCACATTCTAGGCTTTACTGAGTCTCAAGACCTCTTTACAGGAGGGCCCTGCATTGGGATGTTTAATTAAAAACAACCTTGAGTAGAGGTCACTGCTTGCCTGCACATTCTACTGTGAGATTGTTAAATGACAAATACGTTTATACTCTTTTTAGTCCCACACCTGGGACATGTGCAGAGTGCAAAACCGAATTTTATATCATGGGTTTTATTTGTGTGTGCAGTCATTGGTGACCAGGTTGATGCTATCCACTAACTGCACTGTGTTATCATGGGTGGCTCAAAAAACTTTAAATTCTACCGAGGTTATCAGCTTTGTTGGCTCAGTGCTCTGGCGGCTGAGTCACCCAGCCACTTCATGTGTCCTTATCAATACCCGCTTAATCTTGTACAAGCTTGCAGGGGGCTAGAACCTGTCCCGGCAGACACAGGGTGCAAGGCAGGGTTATACCCAGAATGTAACACCAATACATCGCAGAGCGCTGGGGGCAATTTACTCAGCAAGCCAATAATTAATTTAGGCAGCAGCATGTCTCTGACCGTGGGAGAAATCCGGAGTACCCCGAGAAAACCCACCCATGCGGACACAGGGAAAACACGCAATCTCCACACAGAAACACACCCCAGTCGAGACTCGAACAGAGGACCTTGTTGTGAGCCGACAGCGCTACTCATTGCGCCACCACGCCACCCCACTTCATTCTGTTCATTTCGTTATTCCTTTCGGGTCTCATCCTGTAGAGGGTGGGTGTGAGCGAGAGCCTATCCCGGCAGACACAGGGTGCAAGGCCAAGTTATACCTATGATGGTGCGCCAGTTCATCGCAGTACACTGGTGGAAATGTAATCAAGCCCATTAACCTAACGCAGGAGCATGTTTTTGGACGGCGGGGGGAAACCGGAGTATTCGCCAAAAAAAACCCCACATGGGCACAGCGAAAACAAGCAGAAAGGTACTTGAGCCAGGAATAAAAACCAGATACTTCTTACTTATGAGTCGTGAGCGCTACTCACTGCGCAACCATGATGGCCGACGTCATGTGTTATCTATTCACATCTTTATTAAGGATGGGGCACTTTTGGGGATTCAACCTAGATTTACGTGTATGGCTCCTGGTATCTCTTTACGACCACTCCCTATAGTCGACAATGTATAGCCTTAATCGCCAGTCCACGCTGTGTTGATTCGTTCATTATCAATATCCCCTTGATCCTGTACAAGGTCACGGGGATGGGGGGGGGCAGAACCTATCTTAGCCGACAGAGGGCGCAGGGCAGGGAATATCCAGGATATGGCGCCAGTACATCGCAGGGTAAACTTTTTTGGGGCAATTTAGTCAGCAGGCCAATTAACCTAACGCAGGAACGTGTATTTGGACGGTGGGAGGAAACCGGAGTACCCAGCGAAAACCCCCCACGCAGACACGGCAAGACCACGCAAACTCTGCACAGAAAGGCACCCACTCCGGGAATCGAACCCGGGTACTTCTTGCTGTGAGGCGACAGCGCTACCCACTGCGTATTTGTTTGATTATATTCCCACATGGATTGGAACTTCATCATGGTGGAGGGATTTGCGCGTTTTCAGGAACCCCACTGCCGTATTACGTGGAGTCCATCACTGATGATGAACAGTACTGTGTGGAGATTTCAGACAACATTTATCCGAAGAACCTCCGACTAAAGCAGTTTGTCAAGAGAAAGGGCATCCGGCCGTAAGTTTGTTCTCCAAAACCCCTACCATTGGGAGAGGGGGGGGATCAACCTGCATAGCGACCGTTTCAACGGGGAATATTCTGTACAGGGTGGCGCGGTGGCCCAGTGGTTAGCGCTGACGCCTCACAGCAAGAAGGT
>JAZEWT010000016.1:5702508-5715166 GCA_036362905.1 Mordacia mordax
TCTTGCTGTGAGGCGTCAGCGCTAACCACTGCGCCACCGCGCCGCCCGGCATGATAATAATAATGTTATAATTTAGACCGCGCGCGTGGCACCAGTTGTCATTTAATGTCCAAGGTATTCGTTCAAAAAGATAACGACTGAGAGTCGCGACACTGCAGAGAGTTAAGGGAGAGGCAGCCGTCCGGTTAACCGGCGCCAACATTCTCCACACTGCCTTCGTACATATAACGATGTTATCAGCCATTTAATGAGTGTTTTTATTACGGTAGGAAACAGGAGAACTCGATTGAAAACCCGTACGAGAGCAGGGGGAGAACACAGAACACTCCTCACAGAAAGGTGCCCGAGGCGGGAATCGAACCGCCTCTGGAAGGACCTTTTGTCTCTGATGCGCTGATCTTACCGCTGAGCCACCCTAGTGCCCAGAGACAGCATCGGAGGAGCTGCCACCTCTTTGAGTTAGGAACAAGAATATACCAGGGACAGCGGCAGAGCGGTGCGCGAGCGTGAATTCATCATTGACTTTGGGTGGCGTGTCATCATTAATATTAACGTCGCAAAACTCACCGAACATTAATATTGTACATTTCACCAAAACGGGGACATTATTTGTCTGGCGAGACGTGGAGATTCCTCAGGACGGCTACCGCCGAAAAGGACATCGGCTCCTGGAAGACCTGAGTGGGTGGTAACGCTGGTTATCGGAAGGATGGCCATGGGGGGTCCGGCATTGTGATGTTGCGACCGTCCGCCCGTCGCTTGTGACGATCAATAATAGTAATATAATAATGCAATTTGTAACGCGCCATGGACGAGACACGGATTAGGAGGCGTAGCGAGGAAACCGCGGAGAAGAGGGGAGGGAGAAGGTATCCACGCAGATAGGCGGCACCAACATTTACTGGGCACTGCNNACACGAAGGCGCTCGAGGCGGCAATCAAACCGCCTCGGGCACGACCTTCTCTCCGTGAGGCGCAGATGTTACGGCTTCATCACTCGCGGCCACTCTCTCCAGTGGTAGCGAGATTGCTCCGATAATAACAATAATAACAGTGATGGAAATAATGTGAACTTGTAAAGCGGTGCCGCACAGTATTCACTCCGGCACGGTGGGGTAGCGGTGAGTAGCGCTGCTGCCTCACAGCTGAAAAGACCTAGGTTTGATTCTCAGCTTGGATGCCTTTCTGTTCTCCACGTGTCCGTGTCGTTTTTTGCAGGGTACTCCGGTTTCTTCCCATTTTTCAGACACATCCCGCCTAGGTTTAATGCCCTGATTAAATCGCCTCCGGTGCCCTGATTATGTTGTAACTTGCTTACACATCCCTGTGGATAGCTGTTAACAAGAGCGACATGACTCAACGGGTCATTGCACCTTAAATCCAAACTGACTCACTCACTCACTCTCGAGAGAGACCACAGATTCGTACAACGGTGGCCACATGGTAAGGCGGTGCCAACAATTGGCCAAATCCCGCGGTCCTTAAAGTCTTAAGGTGTTTTGGGCTATTTAATGAGTCTCTACACGTGGAAGGGAAACGGAACACCCGGAGAACACTCACACATGCGAGGGCGTTGCAGTGGCTGTGGGTCAGTGTCTGTGCCTAAGAGATGTGGTGGAGGTTGGGGTTGATGGACAGTGCAAAGATGGAGTTGTGTCAGCGAGACACCCGCCTTCCGTCCGATGACCTGCCTACATCGGAGAGAGTACAGCAGGCAGGTTGCTGGCATAAGTGTGTGCAGCGGCATGTATCAGCTGACAAATTGCTCGCAACACATTTTCGGTCCAGCGATCAGTTGCTCAAGAAAGTGATATTTTGTGAACTAAACCTGAGTGTGATGGTGGAATATAGCACCAAAGGGATTTTCTGCAAATGGCCATGGACCTGCTGCTAACTCAAGACAGGGTGTCAGAGGGGATGGGGCAGATAAGAGACAACATCCAGTGGATATGTTGTCCTAAGTGAGTCGGTGGGTGAGCGGGTGGGTGAGTGAGCGAGTGGGTGGGTGAGTGAGCGAGTGGCTGAGCGAGTGGGCGAGCGATCAGGCGAGCGGAGGAGGCACGCGCGTGCAGGCGTTGTTTGGGGGCTGCGTTCAGTTGCGCTGTCCGTGGTGCTGAATTTCAATGCGGAGGCGCAGAGGTCTGGCCGTGAATTATAATAACGGCGCTCGGCCTGGCAGCTTCCAAATAAGAAAACGCCCGTTTGTCCGGGTTACGCGCCGCACGGATGCGTAAGTCACCAGCTCTCCGGCAGGGCTGGGGGGCCTCGGGAGCGACGGGGATCTACCTACAATCTCGAGTTGAATTTGCCGTCATAGAGCCTAGCCCACAGCCACCGGCCTCCGTCACCGCTATCGTCAGCATCGTCAGCGTTGCTACCGGACACCCCGGCCCCTACCGCGATGGTCGATATGCAGCGAGAGCGATATTCGTCCGGATTGTTGTGGAGTTAAATTACTGTCTGGCCGCGTTGCACATTTTAAGTATAGCTAGATAAAATGCGCGCGTGTGTAAGTGATTTTTTTTTCTTACGTGGGAGCTGGATACAGGGCTGTCCCATCGCGTTGCATGTGTTTTCTCCGTGACCTCTTTATTCCTACGTCCAATTTTTTTTTTTAACAAACTTGACTCTCATATCTCGGACAGGGCGTTGATGAGAAATCCTTGTGACTCAATCATGATTTTTTTACCACATCGCTCTGTATGGAGTGGTGGCTCAAACGCTGCACACAGCCTTGAGCCAGAGGTATAAAGTCCACATTCCTATGGCAAGGTTAGGTCATTCCACAGGACAAGCCACTGTTGACTTCCACTTCCACACATATGGGTAATCACGTTATCGACCCTGGGCTGTGTTGAATCACACCTGGGACTTAAACTCACTACCTGCTGATTGTCAGCCACATGCTGTTCCACCAGGCCGCTGCGCTGGATAGATATGTCGCTGTTGTAATGATAGTATAATATATATTATAATAATTAATACAATTTGCTGTTGTAATGATAATATAGTATATGTAATAACAATGAATACAATTTTCAACGCGCTGCACTTATTAGTTCTGATATTTCGACAGTGTTCCTCCAAAGAGAGGATGACTCAGAGGCACGAGGAAACCGCAGAGAGGGGGGAGAGGGGAAGGTGGCCACGCGGTCAGACGGCGGCAACATTTTGCCAGACACTGCCTCCTATATTACGATGCTTTGCATCAATTAATCATTAAGTTTTTGTTGTTGTTGTGGGAGGAAAACAACGTACCCGGAGGAACCCCGTGCCGAAGAGGGGAAGAACACACAACCGCACACCGAAATACGTCTCAGGCGGGAATCGAACCACCTCAAGCAGGACTTTCTTTCTGTGAGGCACAGATGTTATCACTACATAAACACCCTTCCGCCCATTATATCATTACCTGCTGCACCAAGTTAGAGCACATAGATATGCATAATTATTTGTTCAGGATGATATCTTCGTCGCTCTTCACTCGGCCTTGAACGCCCTCGTCAAAGGACTAAGTTAATAGCCATTATTTGTGATTGCGAGATGAGTTCCATCACGGTGATGGAACACAATGGCCAGCTCTTGGGAATGAGCGCACTTTGTCCTCAAAAGTCCCCGTCTCGTGGCAGCCGTTGCGATTTGATCATAACTCGGGCAATGATGATCGATGCCGACAGCCTGCGAAGACCTTCACCCAGCAGTGGATTGATCATGGGTAATCATAATGAAGATGATTAATGATTCGCCACACACCCTGGCAATTGGATGAACTGCTGCATCTCAGAGGCGCGATTCATTTCAACAATAACGCGTTTCTGTTTCGTTTTAACCGTCTTGTTGGAATTGTTTGCTTAATTCTGTGTATGACATGTACAGCTGTTTGCATTAGTTTAGGCAGGAGGAGAAATCAACATCTTACTTGCACGTAAGTTTGCCTTAATTGGGAAAAATGTAATTCTTGCACGCACGAGAGTGGGTCTTAAGAGTCGTGTCGAGCGTTCTTCCTCTGTCCTTTACTTCGTTTCATCTCGCACGTTGAAGGCGCCTACAGTCTGTGAAAAATCTATATCAGCGCATCTTCAAACATCCTAAAACGAAATGGCGACAAAAAGGTTTGCTTTTCGGAACCCCGCACCAATTGTCCAAGGCTGAGCCATTAATTTGATGCTTGACGACCAAACTATCAAAGTTGCTAAGGCAGTTTGGAGTCGAGGTGTGACTCAGCCAGACTGCGCAACATCCTAGCACCCTACGATGCCGAGAAGCTGATACACATTTTCATATCTTCACGCATCGATTATTGCAATGCACCACCCCCTGGCATCCCTGCCTACCCCAACAATCGCCTCCAACGTGTGCAGTGACAACCCAGGGCGTCACACAAAGCAACTCCCTCGGTCGTGGGAGTGTCCGAGAAGGTCCATGCTTGTTTCAGCAGCTGTAATAATCCATTGTAATGTATGCGCAAATGGTTTAGTGTGCTACATTCATCGCCAATATAAACTAACTTATCAGCCTCGATAGACTTATAATCAGCAGGCCCCAGCGTTGAGTTGATTAGCCGATACCGTGCGGGAGGAAACTGCCGAATCTATAGGAAAACTCACGGGTAGGTGACTGCACTGCCTTTCCGTGACCACCTATAACAAACGTTGCCACCTGTCCTGTATTTCGCAGTATTTTCTGCCTTTTTAATGCAGCTGTCCTGGGAAGTTTGTACTTTTTCAGGGAACAAGTCATTATTCAAAACTTGGGTTTTGTTGCCAATTACATGTACAGTCTTCTCTTTCTTTCACTCTGTTTACCGTCACGATATGTCCCGGTTATTTTGTGGTCCCGAGGTGGAAACTGTACCTACGACCTCTGGTAAGCTATGGGTGGTCATCCTATGCAGGTGGTGAACGAGACTGTATCCCGCTTAGCTTCTGAGATCTGGTGAAATCGGACACATTCGGCGTGACTCGCCCATAGATCATCGTATTTGCTACAACCACCCGGCCTACCTGGCAGAACCTCATTAAAATGTAACCCCGGGAAATAACGCTTCACCGTGGATGCGCGTATGAGTTATAACAACCCTGATAACTCTCAAGGGTTGCACCAAACAATGGACATTTGCGACAAAAAGTCTCGACTTAATTTCATCAGTTCTTAACCTCTGTCAATGAGTCAGTTTGTATTTAAGCCGAAAGAAATCGTTAAGCTATGTGGCTCTGCATAACAGTTGATTAGTGGGATACAACGTCTCAGGGCACCGGCGGCAGGAGAGTTAACATAAGCAGTAGCATTTCTTTGAACTGTGGGTTAAGAGCAGAGTAGCGGGTGAAAACCCACGCGAACACGGGGAGAACATGCAAACTCTACACGGAAAGGTACCCGGGAATTTCTTGCTGCGAGGCAGCAGCGCTGCCATAGCGCCACCGGGTAATTGCCGTTTTTCGGAATGGCGAGGACAGATGCAATTTGAGCGACTCCCTAAGCCCTGTCGGCAATGTCTGTGTGGAATCCAGCGCTGTCAAGATCTCACCAAAAGAGAGATACAACGTGAGAGCTGTCAAAAACACTTTTTCAGGATGCGCTGAGAGTAATCATTTGTAACCACCTTGAGGTGCCATCGCCAGCGCTGTATTTCGGTGGAGTCGGGAGCAGGCGTACGGCGAGCGCCTCTCTTTAGTCGGGCAGCATAATGAGTCCCAGGAGATCGCGACTTCGACCGGGAAGTTTAATAAAAGTCATTAATAATTGAATTTGGGGCGGCTCGGTGGCCCAGTTGGTAGCGCTGTCGCCTCTCAGCCAGAAGATCCCGGGTTCGTATCTCGGCTTGGGTGCCTTTAGATGTGGAGTTTGCATGTTCTCTCCCCGTGTCCGCTTGGGTTTTCGCCAGGCACTTCGGTTTCCTCCACAGTACAAAAAACATGCTGCTGCATAGGTTAACTGGCTTGCAGACTAAATTGCCCGCAGTGCCAGGTGATGGACTGGCGTCCCATCGAGGGTATATCTCTGCCTCGCGCCCTGTGTCTACCGGATAGGCTCCGGTTCACCGCGATCCTGCACAGAACTAAGTGGTTTCTGATAATGGGATGAGAGGACTAATTGAATTTATAGAGCGCTTTTCACCCGAGGGTCACAAAGCGCTTTGGGGTTGAAACGCTTTGGGGTGAAACGACGACAGACCGATGCGAGCGATGTGGCTCCAATTCGCGTTCACTCGGACGGAACGAGTTCGCACCACCCGCGCAATAGCGAGAGGCGCCGGGTATCGTCGTCATCATCCTCAGCGTCCGTCATCAGCGGCAGCCACAGCAGCCGCAATCAGCACTTGCGGCCTTAGCCACGTGGCAACCCATGCAATAGCAGGGGGTCTCTCATCTGATGGACATAGTCAGGCGCACGAGAATGCTTGTTTACTGCTTTGGTGCTCTGTTGATATATTTTTTAAATTAAATCTCAGATTAAAAGTGAAGTCAAGTTTTGTGACATTCATTGGGATGATTCAGTGGGTTTTTTTTTTTAATCAGTGGGTGGGGAGATTTTCCTAGGGCCCCAGAATCACTAAGAGCGGTCATCTGTCTACTGCTGGATGATGGTCGGTGGTGGCCCCGCGATGGTGCAGATGAAGCGTTTTCATTGCTCCATCTCCGCTGCAGGCGTATTCAGGGCGCTTCGATTCACCGCAGGGTTTAAACCGAAAAGCTGTCTTCCCGGCATTAAATTGGCAAAGTGGGACTGTGAATTTCGACGATTCACAAAATAACCCTGAAGGTCTGTGGACGGAACGTGGAGGAAGGGGAGGGGGGATAGGAGGGAACGGGGGAGGGAGAGAAATGGGGGCAATGAATTCAATCCACAGATATTTGCGTCTCATTTTAACTGCCTTGTTTGTATGATTGCTGAGTTTCCCAGTGTCGTGTGTACAGTGTTGTTTAATCCATTAGTCTAATGGTACATTAGCAGCCATTAGCATCTGGTTTACATGTCATTTACATACATTGCTAGTCACGTGACCTCACACGTGTAATTCGCTCCACATGTCATGGAGTGGGCGGCGCGGTGGCCCAGTGGTTAGCGCTGTCGCCTCACAGCAAGAAGGTCCCGGGTTCGAATCTCTCGGCTCGGGTGCCTTTCTGTGTGGAGTTTGCATGCTCTCCCCGTGTCCGCGTGGGTTTTCGCCGGGCACTCCGGTTTCCTCCCACAGTCCAAAAAGCATGCTGCTACATAGGTTGATTGGCTCGCAGGCCAAATTGCCCCGCAGTGCCCGGCGATGGACTGGCGTCCCATCGTGGGTGTATCCCTATCTTGCGCCCTGTGTCTGCCGGGATAGGCTCCGAGCTCACCGTGACCCTGTATAGGACTAAGCGGTTTCAGACAATGAGATGAGAGATGAGACATTGACATGCTGGTCATCGGCACCATCATGAGCCACGTCCTTTTATGCGATACGATGTTGACAATGGTTCGCAAGAACCAATTAAGAACAAATCAACATATGTCTGCTCTAAAATAAATAAAAGTTTCATATGTTATTGTTATTGCAGAAACATTTTTTAAAAGGACAATAATTAAATATTGTTGTCTACTGCTAATTAAGCACTCCTATTTTACAACTTTTTAAAAGCAAACCTAGAAAGGTGAAGTTAGATTTCTGCACACATTCAGAGAGCACAGGAGACTGAATATATTGTGTTGACTGTGAATATTAGATATACGGTAAGTTGGGTGAGACAGTGAGTTAAGTGCATAAGCACTTTGCACAAGTGGCTGTAACTGGTATCGTCCAATGTAAAGGTCTTTGTTAATTGTCATGGGCAGAGATGAATGGCGGGCGATGATTGCAAACGTCTTTGAGAAATGATATGGAGAGAGACTATTGCAATGGTTCATTGCATTATATAATAATTGCACTAGGGCGGCGCGGTGGCCCAGTGGTTAGCGCTGTCGCCTCACAGCAAGAAGGTCCCGGGTTCGAAGCTCTCGGCTCGGGTGCCTTTCTGTGTGCAGTTTGCATGCTCTCCCCGTGTCCGCGTGGGTTTTCGCCGGGTACTGCGGTTTCCTCCCACAGTCCAAAAGCATGCTCCTGGATAGGTTGATTGGCTCGCAGACTAAAAATTGCCCCGCAATGCCCGGCGATGGACTGGCGTCTCGTCGTCGGGTGTATTCCTGCCTTACGCCCTGTGATTTCCCGGATAGGCTCCGGCTCACCGTGACCCTATACAGGATTAAGCGGTTTCAGATAATGAGATGAGATGAGATAATGAGATGAGATGAATAATTGCACTTCTAGAGCGCTTTTTACCCGAGGGTCATAAAGCGCCGCATGGAGCTCATGCATCTCAACGGCAGACGTGTGTTACGAGCATTGGTGATGGTAAAGTCGCGACGATTGGCAAGACTCGAGGAGGCCGTGACTTGCGCTGTTGAGCGAACTGCGGTCGAAGGGACGCTGCCAAATAAATGTTAAAAACGTGCGAGGAAATGCTCTTACCAAAGCTGTTCTTTCGAGATCGGCGTGTCGAGCGCTCCTCCCGCCTCGCGACGTTTCACCTCTCAATCATCATGCATCAAGCCGTGAAAACCTACATGAGCACAACACCAGGAAGAGTCATGCATTCATTTGTTTATTACTAGCCCCCGCTTAATATGAACGGGAGGGGGGGGGGAGCTCGGATCGGAGCCTATCCCAGCAGATACTCGTTCTTCTTCTTTGCTTTACGTCGACACGATGTCGACTCCTCGTGGGATTTTCATGGCTGTGGTCGCCGAGGCGACCCGACTACTGCACGGTTTGCCAGGCCACGTGCAGGCCCCGCGATACTCCATCGCAGGGCACTGGGGGACGATTTGACCAGCCGTCAATTGACCTAGATGTGTTTTTGTAACGGTGGGAGGAAACCGGAGTACCCGGCGACCACCCACGTGGGCATGGGGAGAACTCGTAAACTCCATGCAGAAAGGCCCCCAAGCCAGGGAACTGAACCCGGGACCTTCTTCCAGCAGGCACAGGGAGCTCGGCAGGGCTATTCCTAGGATGGGGCGGCGGTCCATCGTAGGACACCGCAGACAATGTTGTCAATACAATTAACCTAGTCAGCAGCATGTCTTGGGATTGTTGGAGGAAACCGGAGTACCTGGTGAAAACCCACGCAGACACAGGGGAGAACATGAAAACTCCACGTAGAAAGGTACCCGAACCAAGAATTGAACCCAATTCCATCTTGCTGTAAGACTACAGCGCTACCCACAGTACCACGTCACCACCTAAAACAGGGAAAATGCGAATCACAATTATAACCCTGCGCGAGACTGATATCCCGATCATTGTCACAGCATTGGTGTGGTATCAGGAATTGTATCGCATCGTCTCGTGAAAAATCATTGGGCGCCGGACCTATTTGCTTCTCGCTGTGGACAGCTATTACGTGTCGAGTCGAACAGGTTTATTTTGAGGTCAATCACTTTACGCTCTCTCCCTCTCTCGCTCTCTGCTCTGGAGAAAAGCCATCGTCTAATACGTTGACACGCGATATATGTGTTGTTGTTATAAGGCCACGTTAATGTTCGGTATAGTGAGTGTGGCGTTCTCGTGCACCATCGCTAACGTGGACCCCGTATATATTTTTTGTATCCAATTCATCCCTTCTTGCCGTTATTTATTTTAGACATCTTTCATTTGCCGCACTGTGTTCCGTGTGGCCAATAAAGTTAATGGTCTCGTATTTACCAATCGTCACCGTTCAGTGGATTCATCACCGAGCCGGTATCGCTGGGATCACCTGCGTTTACAGCCGAGTTTCAGCCGCCAGCGATTAAACCGAGCGCTCGAGTGTAGCGAGACCGATGCTCTCATTGCAGGCTCAACAACGGCAGGCGAACATCTATATATCAGATGATATGTTGAGAGTTTTGCTATGGTGCATGGATCAGCGTGTTGTAATGAACCCCAGAGCTGTACTACCTGGAGTCCCAGGACTTCTGCTAGGGTCTCCCTTGGTGAAGAGGACTAGGCAGAGGTTCCGGACAAATAACGTTACGTAGACCCTCCGACTAAAGGAGGTTGGCGTCAGAAAGGATATTCTCATCTCATTGTCAGAAACCACTTAGTCCTGTACAGGGTCACGGTGAGCCGGAGCCTATCCCGGTAGACACAGGATGCAAGGCAGGGATATACTCACGATGAGATGCCAGTCTATCACTGGGCACTGTGGGCAATTTAGTCTGCAAGCAAATTAACCTATGCAGCAGCATGTGTTTGGACTGTGGGAGGAAACCGGAGTGCCCAGAGAAAACCCACGCTGACACGGGGAGAAAACATGCAAACTCCACACAGAGAGAGTGCACCCGAGCCGAGATTCGAACCCGAGATCTTCTTGCTGTGTGGTGACAGCGCTACTCAACTGGGCCACCGTGCCGCCCAGAAAGGATATTTGGCCGTAAAATTCTACACCAATACCCCTAAGACTGGGGGAAAACAGTCAACTTGGACAGCAGTCACTTGCAACGGCAACATCACCACTGCTTAATTTTCATTTCATTGGTCCTAATCCCAGCTGCTGTGAGTGTTGATTAAACAAAACCTTTTCTTGTGGCTGCCGTTTGACGAATTCCTCTTATAATAATAACATTTGCATTTATAGAGCGCTTTTCACCCGAGGGTCACAAAGCGTTTCACAGTGCTGCGGAGAGAGCGGCACGTCAACAACAACGGCACTAGAACGGAAAATCAGCAACAATAATTTTATTTGGGGTTTTGTTTTTATATACACATCGTTGCAGAACAACATGTAAAATATGATCGGACTTTCAACTATAATTTTTAAATGCAAAATGATCAGTGTTTATAATACATATATTGGGAAATGGTTTAACGCAGCATTTATCGTAGAGTAGTAATAATAGCATTTATAGCAGCGCACGTGGAAAAGTGCTGCGGCTCTAACGTTGGATCCCGGCAGTCGCTCTGCGATCTCCTTCCTCGGGGTCCAACGCTGCGAATTGTCCAAGCGGACACTTGATGACACAATGCCGATAGCTGGACCTCCAGTGGCCTATCCGGTTGTCTGCAAACCACAGTTTTCGGAGCCACTGTCTTCGTGAATTACAGCTGAGAGATCGATGTATAAGTTTGACAGCCACGTGGCGTCGGCAGGTGAGGTTAAATTAAAGGCTGCTGCGATGACATTCAGGGGAAAATGTTTGCGGTGGCCTTGCGGAATGAAGTGGCGGCTTGATCCGGCACTCGCGCCGCATAGGGGCGCAGAGTAACGCAGAAAGTATTCGACCCTTGTTTGGAACTGTATTTATCCTTCATGCAAAACATGTATTTGTTCAGTGGACATTTCCAAACATTATTCGATTTGTTTAATACCTCTAGTTGTTTTGATCGTCTCCATTATGTGCCAATGTCTACAAGTTTCAAGCACTTAAAGTACTGCAAAGCACTTTAGTAAAAGCACTACTAAAGTAAACTTTAAATCACGGTTGATTGGAAAAGCTGCTCTCTCGGGACAGCCTTGTCGATCGCTTCCTCTCTCCGACGCAGCTGTCCCAAGACAGCAGCTTTTCGAAGCAACCATCATGCCTCGAGCTGTGAAAACCTACATCATTACAAACTTTTAAATACTCCGGAAAAAAAAGAACTCTTTGCAGGCTTCCACTAAACCAATATTTTATATTCAGTTCAATGCCAGTATCCGATTAATCCGGTACAGGGTCACGGGACTCCTGAGCTTAATTTTATTTTATTGTTGCTGATTTTCCGTTCTAATGCCGTTGTTGTTGAAATGCCGTTCTCTCCGCAGCTCTGTGCAGCGCTTTGTGACCCTCGAGTGAAAAGCGCACTAGAATGCAATAATTATTACTCTTCTTGCAGAGGGCGGAAGGCGGACAATACTTGGGATGTGACGCCAGTACATCGCGGGGCCCTTTTTAAGGGGCAATCAACTCAGCAGTCAAATTTACTTCGACAGCCGTGTGGTCTTTGGACTGTGGGAGGAAACCTGACTACTCGGCGAAAACCCACGCGGACACGGGGAGAGACACGCAAACTCCACAGAGAAAGAGGCCCAAGTCGGGAACCGAACCCGGGACCTCATTGCTGTGAGGCGGCAGCGCTGCTCACCGCGCCGCCTTAAACCGACATGCGTTCGTTAAAACAATTGTTTCGTCGCAAGGATAAATTAGCGTCGATAAAACGATCGGCGATGGACTGGCGTCCCGTCGTCGGGTGTATTCCTGCCTTACGCCCTGTGTTTCCGGGATAGGCTCCGGCTCACCGTGACCCTGTATAGGATTAAGCGGTTTCAGACACAATGAGATGAGAGATGAGACAACGATCAATCACCCTCTGCTCTCTCTCGCTGTCCACCCGCGCCGCGTGTGACAGGCGAGCGGCAGCTCCTCGGATCCCCTGGACGTCACGAAGACGATGGAGTCTCAGCTGGAGGTGCGGCTCGCATCGTTGCGCGCGCGGGGGCCGCGCCGTGCACTG
Source organism: Mordacia mordax (assembly GCA_036362905.1). Classification (NCBI taxonomy): domain Eukaryota; kingdom Metazoa; phylum Chordata; class Hyperoartia; order Petromyzontiformes; family Petromyzontidae; genus Mordacia; species Mordacia mordax. The sequence continues at coordinate 5,714,993 of JAZEWT010000016.1, forward strand.
AGCCGACGACGACCGGAGAGCCTGGGTTCGACTCCCGGGCCTCTCGCCGAGACTGTAATCGTGATAATAAATAATAACAAGGGGCGGCGCGGTGGCCCAGTGGTTAGCGCTGACGCCTCACAGCAAGAAGGTCCCGGGTTCGAATCTCTCGGCTCGGGTGCCTTTCTGTGTGGA
>JAZEWT010000016.1:5727068-5739130 GCA_036362905.1 Mordacia mordax
CTGAAGCTCACTGGGTCCTCAATTTTCGCAAGGTGGCCCTCGCAATGCGTCCATCAGTGGACTCATTGCGAGGGCCACCTTGCGATTATGGTTGGGTGGCAGGGCACTGGGCAGGCTGGGTTAATAACAATATTAACGCTGAAATCTACATTTATAAAGCGCCTTTCACCTAAAGGTCGCAATGCGCTGTACAGGTACATACAAAAACGGTGCGGTGTTAATTGTAATTAATAATAACAATATAGAGGTGGAGGCTGGGGGGGGTGTGTTGCATGGCTGGCGTGTCTAATCACTGCCGACTATCGTTTGGGTTACCCAACTGATAACACGGACACCCGGAGCATAAGGAGATGCACCCCTCGGCGCGAGTCCCCACGGTGCCGACGCCTAAATCGGGATTACGTGGGATGAAGGGATTCAAATCGCGCTCGGAACCCAATTCCATTTAGCAGGCGAACAGCCACACTCCCAGAGGTCACTGATCATGGCACGTGGGCCTCGTTTTGTAACCGTGACTCCGTTTTACCGTGGCCTCTGTAGCCACGGCGTGGCCTCTGTAGCCACGGCGTGGCCTCTGTAGCCACGGCGTGGCCTCTGTAGCCACGGCGTGGCCTCTGTAGCCACGGCGTGGCCTGCACACACATCCCAAACATCGAGGCCACATCCAGGACTCTGCGGTGACTTAGCGCGCAGCATATGTGTGTTGCTCCGTGTGCAGTATATAATGGAGGTACTGTACAGTAGTTATAGACTGTAAGCACTAGACATGTAACAAAATAACCCCTCCCCCCACCCTGACAATTGCGTGACTTGTAACTTTTCAGGATCGCGATTACATTCAACTTTATGGAATTTGTTTTTATTTGGCCTCGATTTGACAACACACTGGCGTTATTTACAGTTAATTTTGTCGTGTTGGTACAGTTCCGCGTTCTCCTTTCTCCTTAGCCTTGATATTTTTTTCTTATTCGCAGATATGTTTAAACATCGAATCTTCCCGAACACTAATCGTTTCTGACACACACGTCCTGTGAGCGTTAAATTAATTGTGACCAATTAGTTATTACAAGCCTCATATAGATACATTACACAGATCGATTGGTAAACCCTAAAAACCATGAGCTTTGTTTTTCCAGTGGCATTTCCGTGTTTTACACGAGTGTAAATTTACTGAAGACAATCTTCCCCATTATTAACTTGTGGAATGTCATTAGACTTGTTCAGTCTCTGAGGGCCCATTGCCCCTAGCTGAGACTAATCGCATCTCTCAACTCAGCTTGAGAGCTCTCGAGCTGGCCTGAACTTCGCTTAAAGAGCAACTTAGGAAAGTTGTGTTTCCATGATTTCCCGAGAGACTCGAGTTATCGCTCGAGTCGTGTGGCTGTTCTTAAAGAAATAATTTCCGACGATTTCTACAAAAGAATACTTAATGTTTTTAATTTAAAAAATGCCTCCGAGTCAATGGTCAAGACTGCCTTGCTGATCTAATTAACATCTTAACGGTTAATTAACAAATAAATAAAATTCTCTTGCATATAACAAAATTTGTTTTTGAGGATTTTGCCATGTATTTCCACTGAGCCCGAATTCTGATGTGAGAAATTCAGGTCAACCTTTAAAAGTGGAATTGATCCTAAGAATTCAGTCAGTATTCAGCCAGATATGGCAACCAATTTGGGTTTACCCGATAATACCCAAACACAGAGTTTGTTCGCCAGTTGTGTGACTTATAGCGACGTGATGTTTAACACTGTCACGTTATCCCCCAATATATCCTGAAGGCTAGTGGCCTGAAACATTGGGTAAGTGCTTTAATCCCAGAAACAGTAAATAAAATCACCCCCATTATTTTATTTGTCTCGTATTCATGGTATACATTCACTAAAGCAGATAATATATCTACACATACCTGTACCACATAATCAGTGTTTATGTATAAAGGGATTTCACACTTTAGCCGAGGTGATAATACATGAAAGCAGAAATAATTAAGCTGCGATTGTAACGCTATTTGTTGAAACTGTTAATGCAGTACACATATATACTGCGTTAATATTTATACTACTTCGCTAATAAAATATCACCACCCAGAGAGACGAGGATTCCTTATCCTCCCACTCCTCTTCATTAGACTTGGGGTGGTGGTCTGGTGTTATCGGATGATTGATTTGTACAGAAATATACGTTAACATATATATACATTATACAAAAGTAATTTATTCGATGAAAATGTTGTAAAAAAATATTTAATGATTCAGTACGGTCAATAACCAATGACTTTAAATAAGTCTTCCATTTTAAAAGTGTACTTTATGTGTCGTCAACAGAATAATGACGGAGGATACCTTACAGTACAACCTTACACATCCGACTTGTAGCTCAGGCACGAGGGTGTAGGCGGATGTGTGACTGTGTCGGGTGAGTGAGCGCGTTTATAAAAAGATAGTGACACCACCACGTGCAAAATGGGTCACGGAACGAAAAATTAAAATAAGCCTGCTTTGAATGTGGAGGGAAACGCTTCGCCGCACTTTGGAAGCCAGATTAAGAACGCACGACTATGTGTGGCAAGATCGGATTTGTGAACATCTACAGCATATGACACTGGGCGTGGGTGGTTAATTGGTCAGGGCAGATATGTAATGGTCGGATATGCGACGTTATACTGTATATATAGCTTATAAAATTTTGTAACAAAAAAAGAAGACTGTATATGAAAGCATATCCACACTTGCAAGAATATTTGTTCTGGGTTACTTTCCAACATGCTTCTCAGTCAGTAACATATATGATTAATGCGTGGTGCAAGATTTGTTAAAGTTACTGACAAGGAGTTTGTAAAATGCATGCCCATTGGCCCATTTGTTGTGGTGTCTAGTGGCGGATTGGCTGCCGTGTGTTTGAACTTCTAACAACAGTTGGGCTCAACAAAGCAGCCAAGCGGTTACTTATCCGTTAACTACGTTTCATAAGTGGGCCAATGGCAGTAAATTGACTGGTAGAGCCAACGATTTGTATGAATCACGGTGGAATTGCGTGAATGTAATTCTCATTTGAATCGAATCCCATTAATAAGACGGCTTGCTTTATTTGTAAAAGTGAAGAAAATGCAAAATAATGCACTAAACTGTTTAATGTTTTACTAATTACCATTATTTTCAGAGGCCAGTTTTTTTTAATCAACATATGTTTGTGATTGGTTATACTGTATCACTGTATTTGCATTGCTTATTGTGGGGGGGAAATATCTTTTTTAAAATTAAAAATGCAACTTTTGCCAAATAGTAACACAGTAATACGATGTCTGCCGTGGTGTAAATGGTGAGCCCACAGGACTTGAAATTTCGAGGTCGTTGGTATCATCCACCGGCGATGGTGAAAGTTTCTTAAAATCCCCAACGGCAATGTCCACTCAGTGATACAAATGGGTTTCGCCACCGTTGGCTCATCGGCAGGCCATGTTTGGGTGGGGGTAAAGTGCGGCATAAACAAGAATTTGCAGGGCTGCACCTTTACCTGTTCGTAACAAATTTAATCGAGCTACGTTCTGTTGGTAATTATAATTATGCAAGGCGAGATTATTCAGACGGGAGTGTTTTTCCAATACGGATTGTGAACGCGACACGCTATGGTGAAGAAGTCGCTCTTTGTCGTGATCGTGACTGTACCGATTCTCAAGTTTGACCGCAGATTCTTGTCGCTGAGTAGGATTATCTGTTCATTGGGAAAGGACGTTCACATGACAACAGTAGGTAATGTCGGGTGTTTATCCAGGAATGTTTTACCGATTCCCAAGAATCACTTTATGAGAGTTTTGCTACACGAGCTGCCGGTGGCTGCACACATCAAATTCAAAATCTTGGTTCTTACCCAAGGGCGGCGCGGTGGCCCAGTGGTTAGCGCTGTCGCCTCACAGCAAGAAGGTCCCGGTTTCGAATCTCTCGGCTCGGGTGCCTTTCTGTGTGGGAGTTTGCATGCTCTCCCCGTGTCCGCGTGGGTTTTCGCCGGGCACTCCGGTTTCCTCCCACAGTCCAAAAAGCATGCTCCTGGATAGGTTGATTGGCTCGCAGACTAAAATTGTCCCGCAATGCCCGGCGATGGACTGGCGTCCCGTCGTCGGGTGTATTCCTGCCTTGCGCCCTGTGTTTCCGGGATAGGCTCCGGCTTCACCGTGACCCTATATAGGATTAAGCGGTTTCAGATAATGAGATGAGATGAGACAATGATATGAGATTCTTACCCATCGCTGTCTTTACTCTCATACCTCTGCACTACTCTCTCCTCCTACACCCCCTCTCGCTCTCTCTGCTCAGCAAGTGCCGGTAGTCTGGTCGCACCACATTTCCGCTCTCTGGGTTCCAAGCCTCGCTGCTTCACTGCACTGGTCCCATCACGGCGGAACGACATCCCAATAGAGATCAGGACCACAGAGACACTCGCATCATTTCGAAACTGCTCAAATCACATTATGTACATGTCTGACGCCTAAAAAACTACAGCTTGACAGCTTAGAAGTGTCGGGTAACCGGTATTACGTATCTAGCTATTTATTTACTTAAAATGTGTGCGTGTGTGATGACAATATAAGGCGCCCTGGATAAAGGTGTCTTAAAATAATAATAGTGTGGAAGGAAACCAGCGTGTCTGGAGAAACTGCCACCAGACCATACATGTAAACGTCCATACAGATGGGTTCACATCTTCATTTTCATCTGCTAGTGGCTTCGCAGCCAGGAAGGCCCTTATACAAGTCTCACAATGCTACGTTAACCACAAAGCCTTGACTCAAAAATGTCTTGGATTACACACGTGAGCCACCTAGCCTAGGACAAACAAATCTCTATGGATTATTATTCCCGCAGGATTTCGCCAAGAGGAAATATATGAACACCGACCTTATTGAAAACTCTTTACATTTATCACTCTTGTGTATGCATGCATCTATTTTGGCAATCTACTGCTGGATGAGGGCCGCCCCTCACCCATGCTGGTCATGGGAGTTCTCTCACCACGCTGGTCAGTGTGGATTGGTGAAGACAGGGCGCATAGATTTTGGAGCATAGTAAGATACAACATTGCAGCGGTTTGACTAAAACACCTGTTTAATGCGTGATGGTGTAGACAGCTGTGCACGATGCTTGCACATCGAAGCACTATACAGGCTGGAACCCTTGCTTAGCTTTTTTAATCCGATGAAATTTGGAGTATTCTGGGCCATTAGGTCACAGGTCATAATTTCTGTGACAAGTATGGCCGATAGCACTTTAGTCCACGGAGGTTTCCTCATGATATGACATGGATGAATGACCGATACAATTTATAACGCGCCGCGCAATTCCACGCTTACGGACGAGACACTTGCAGGAAGGCGTCGCGAGGAAACCACAGAGAGGGGGGAGGAGGGAGACGGCAGCCATACAACCAGCTTGTGCCAACATTTACCAGACACTGCATCCTATATGATATTATCGGCCAATTCATTAATGAGCGTTTTTTTTTTTACTTGTGGAAGGAAATGAGAAAACCCGGAAAACCCCCAAGAGGAACAGGTGGAGAGACAACACAAGGCGCCCCCAGGCAGGAATCGAACTGCCTCAGGTAGAGCCTTCTTTCTTTGAGGAGAGGATGTTACGAATGCGTAGACATTCTGAATGCACGAATAACAAAAACCCATCTCGTACTCGTCAATAACACAATCTCTACCACAGTACCACATAACGCAAAGTGCAATAACATTACATGATTTTACTTTTCACATCGTTTATATTTGTTCTCAAGAGCTGTTCTTTCCGGATCGTCATGTCAAGCGTTCCGCCTCGCTCCTCTCGACGAGGCTATCGCGAAAAATCAGCATTTTAGAGTAATTCTCATATATTGAGCCATGAAAACCTACATCATTACATATTACTAATGAGTTTATTTTGTATGACATTTTAGTGATTGATGGGGTTGTATCTCATTAGTAACCATTCATTTGCCAATTTAACACCTCTTCATCAAGATACATTTTCTAATATTCCTCAGGTCCCATCGGGTAAATTTCAATCTCCAACTCTTTCCATCTCTCTGGCATGCCCATGGGTTATGAAGAAGGGTCATTGGCCCTGTCACCTATGGTATTGAGCACAGTGTTATTGACGAATATGTTGGGTGTTTTTAATAATGGTACAACACAGGCGGGTGTGATCTTGGCAATGAATTTTGGCTGGAACAACGAGATAATTCGCAAACCTAACAGCGAGGGCACTAGCTCGCTACCAGTGACCTACTTGCGCTTATGCCCTACGGGTCTGAATATACCGCGTGAAAATCGTATTCGGTTTCATAATTATAGAGTCCCCGGCAGCATGCACTTCTTGTAGCTCACGAGTCTGACGACCAGAGAGGAGTGGACCACGAGTAAATAGTAAGAGGAGAGATGTTGGTTTCACGGCTCGATGTGGCTGTCATTTCGGGATAGCCGTGTTGATGGTCTGCTTATTAATAATAATAATAATGGTGCCTCCGGCGTGGGAGGCGAAACGTCGCGAAGGAGGTTGAAGGAACGCCCGTCGCGACTATCCCGGGTGAACGGCCATAGAGATTGCGAGTCTCAGCAACGTGAAAGGTCTCCTGTCAACAATTGCGATTCTCTACAGTGATGGCTCATCCTGTGAAAGGTCTACGTGACGTGTGTCCGTGTCAGAGTTACTGCTCTTCCCGTCGTCGTGCAAATGCTGTGTTTGTGTCGTCCGAAACGATCGTGATCTGCTATGCCGCGTGTAAAGAAGCGATGATCATTATATACGTAGGGGACAACAACAAAAAAGCGAATGATATTAACGATATATCTATATGTTAGTCGTACTCTGTAAATAGTTGCCTGTTCATGCTGCATTGTGGTCTGCGCGTTGAGTACCCAGCATATACGCTATTGTTATTTCCGTTCGGATCGCTGTCACCGAGATGTTTGCCCGAAGGTTCTGTTCGAAGTCTCACAACTAACACGTGGGCGCGTGTCAGGCTCCTTTTGGGGGTCTACATCCGAGTGACGCTGTGTGTTCCACTGGATCAAAACGAATCCCCGCTGAGCACAGCTTGACGTCACCACATCAGCAACAGCAGTGACCATTGTTTAAAGCCTGTGGTTTCTGTCTGATACAGGTTCTATTTTTTCGAGCGCACGGTCATGCGTTTGTTTATGTCTGTCTCTGTCCGTCCTTTCACTTAACTCCACTGCATTACGTGTTTTCTGAAGAGGTAACCGGGTGGTTCGGGGGTCAGAGATCCTGAACCGGTACTGCTCGGCTCCTGGGTTTAAGTCAGACTGAGTTCTTAAGTGCTATCAGTTGATGGTCATACTATAGATGCAGTATAACCATCGTATCAAATTAGGTTTGGCAATTGATTTGGCATGTTCCAGATCTTTGACCAGTTCTGGTTCGATTGACTTCCAACAAACATTATTTGCAGGTCGTATAAAACGTGTGCCCTTAGTTGGTTAAGACTCAAGAGGTCAATTGAAGTGACTTTATGAGCAATTCTATGACATGCTCTGGCCAAAGTTCCTCACGGAGCATGGCGCATGGCTCACTTTAATAAGATCTGTATGTCTCCTTGACCAACTAAGCATCGACCAACTTAGCATTTACCTCTGCTTAGTGGTTCTGAGCTCGTGATCAGGATGTCCACGTTTATGTGACAGTGGCCTGGTCATCTATAGGACAGCTACTGTTGATATCCCGAGGTGCTTCCCATTGTACTCATCCCAGTGGGATGATGACGATGATGTTGAGAATAGTAAGCTAGGTGGCATTTGAAAGTCCCTTCGGAATCTCTGTCGGATTACAATACTGAGTAATGCTCCGGGGTTAGCGACGTAAAACTATTTTTGGAGTTTTACATTGTCCCTCGCTTCCCAATGTAAATCAATGTAAACAACAAAAAATGTCCACCTAGGATGTTTTACGTAACCATCAATTTCATAGATAAATACTGCTCATAAATCATTCATGTCCACGCTCAGTTCGTTAACCAAAGTTTTAATTTATCCTCGTCTCTCGCTCCATTCGAGTAACGCGGTTCTGATTATTAATACAAGCGTGTTGAGTGTTTGTTTTAATGTCCCTGCCTGTTTACGCTTTCCTACTTGAAATAATGTATTGTGTCGCGTGCACTGTGCCCTAGATGTGAACTCCGTATGTATTACTTCAGCGGCTCGGTGTGAGGCCGGCGTTAAGGAGACAGCGCTATCCGCTCAGATTCATTATTGCTCGTTACATTAGACAGATACGCGTTGTTTATTTATCGCGAAGGGCCACGTGGAGTTGCAAAACTTTTGTCACGAGGAGGGGTCTGGCATTGAGATGTTTGGTCAATATCTGTCCGTAGCTGTTTTTGCATGTAGATGGAAACTGGAGAAACCGGGAGAAAACCACCAGGCTTGAACGTAAATAAAAAAAACTGATGGTCCTTTCTGCTTTCACCAACCACACAGTGTTTTCACCAACACCTGTTTAATGCGAGACATTAGATTTCTGTGCATGGTGGTCACCCATCTAAGCAGCATCGATGCTCAAACCGGCTTAGCTTCCGAGTTCTGGCGCATTCTGTGTGATTTGCTCAAATGCCATCATTCCGCGTGGCAAGAATCGCCCAGTGGGGCATTCTGCGCGCGGAGTTTCCTCGTAATCAGAACAAAGGGAGTGGTGCGATCTCTGCAATCTCGGGCAGAGCGTTCGGGCAGCGAGAACCGGCGTGGAAGAACCCTGCCCGACACCGACTGATCCTTTAATCACAACATCGCAGCGCTGGACGGAACTGCCTCCCAAGTTTGGGCCTCGTCGATGCCTCTGCATGCGCGTTCCAGTGTATCCCATTTGTCGGTGCTCTGCGCGCGATGCCTGCACGGTGATGGATAATCGGTGCGTGTGTGCGCGCGTTTGCCTGGCATGCTTTATATCACTGAGCACGAGGGATTTTACCGCATCCTGCACGCACACACACACACACACGGTGCGGTGTCGTCGCCCCATGCAACGGCGATGCGTGCGTGCGTGCTGTGCGCGTTCCCTCCGTCGCGACCCGCGCGCGTCACTCGCGTTGTTATTGATCGCTTTAATATGAAATCTCCAATCGGCGGAACGCACGCGTTTGTTAGGGCCATGTCTAACCACCACCACCACCACCACCAACCCGGCCTGGCGCCCGTCGCGCTGCCGGTGTAGCGGCTCAGGATTGTCCCTCCGATTGTTGGACTCACCTTGGACGAAAACAAGGTCAGGGCAGCTGCAAACCTAAACTACCTGTTCTTTTTTATTGTTGTCATCGTCGTTAATCTCCTTTTAACACTGTTCTGCTTGTGTTGGATCAATGCGGCTCGGTGCTCAGCGTGATGTCACAGTGTGCACCGCAACCTATGCGCATAACATTTATATTTACAGCTTTAACAGATTATGTTGCGTTTTATGTTGTCTAATCTGACAAGCCCCCCACATTCATGTGACACGCCTGATCGTGGCACGCGTTTGGTTTGGTGGGATCCTTTGGTTACTTCATGTTGTCACTCGTGTTATTTTCACCTGTTTGTGTTGTTGTTGACACGCCGTTCTCTCCACAGCTCTGTGCAGCGCTTTGTGACCCTCGGATGAAAGCGCAAATATTATTATTATTTGCTTATTGCAGGTTCTTGAAAAATAATAATAATAATTGCACTTCTAGACCACTTTTCACCCGGGGGTCACAAAGCGCAACACTGAGCTGTGAATAGCCTGAATATTTTCAAACAAAGATGTATCCACATGCACAAGGGTGGATCCATATTATATAAACATTCAGGATAGGGTTTCACTTCGTGGCAAAGATAGCGTAAATGTTCTGTCACCTAGATGCTCACCCGTACGTGGCTGGATTAATTATTAATTGCAAGTGCATGTAAAATATAGAAAAGCAAGTCATGTATTAAATTGGGCGGCGCGGTGGCGCAGTGGTTAGCGCTGACGCCTCACAGCAAAAAGGTCCCGGGTTCGAGTCTCTCGGCTCCGGTGCCTTTCTGTGTGGAGTTTGCATGCTCTCCCCGTGTCCGCGTGGGTTTTCGCCGGGTACTCCGGTTTCCTCCCACAGTCCAAAAGCATGCTCCTGGATAGGTTGATTGGCTCGCAGACTAAAATTGTCCCGCAATGCCCGGCGATGGACCGGCGTCCCGTCGTCGGGTGTATTCCTGCCTTACGCCCTATGTTTCCGGGATAGGCTCCGGCTCACCGTGACCCTATATAGGATTAAGCGGTTTCAGATAATGAGAGATGTATTAAATTGGGAAAAATCCATAGGACAATGGTGATCTTATAAGATTATTAAGTTTAACTCGTGGGCGACGCTGTGCTGAAGATTTAACGAACTGAGGTTGGTGGACCACCAGGGGAATGGGCACAAACATCGATAAACATTCTGTGATTCTACATTCAAATCGTGTCTTATTCCTGCTACTTATAAATGAATTAGGTAATGAAAGACAAGATCCAGCATTCTATACGGTTATCACAAGTGCTTAGTGAGCATCTGTCAAATTAAACTCAGCACTTATTGGATAGTTTTTGGCCTGCATCATGCAGTCACAGCTGCCCTTGTCTCCCCAGTGATAATCTATAAATGAGGAGGCACTGGAAAAATTCAGCCATCAGTCAGTTGCCATTTGTGGCCAAGAATTTGGTTTAGGTTACCCTGACTGCGGTCCCAACAGAGCATTCTCCAGCAATCCGCGCTCTTGATCGTAGGTATTCATAATGTGAATAAACAAAGTCGCACTCACCTAAAGTTCCACCCGCGTGCGTAAAAAAAAAATATAATAATTGCATTATAGAGTGCTTTTCACCCAAGGGTTACAAAGCGCTGCACAGAGCTGTGGAGAGACTGAGGCTCCGTGCTATTCGGGACTCGCGCGTTACGAGAAAACGTGCTGCGATGTTGGTGACAAATATTGACGGACAAGTCGATGAGCGTGATCCCGCGTGCACTTTAAAAACATCCCGTTCCTAAATAAAAAAAAAACTTTGCTGACCTTCCCTTGCAGGTAGCGACTGCCACAAATCAATTAATAGACGGCTTGATTAAAAAAAAACATTGTAATTTAACAATCAATTTCCTTCACAATCCATCAAATTATGTCAAATTCTGTCCACCGTAGGCTGGGGTCAGAGAGTGCAGCTGCTTCCATACCAGATCGGCTTCCTCGCGACCTCACTCAGTATCTTTCGCCCTGATTGGCCGGTATCGATGGAAAATTTCAAGGCTCTTCTGGGCAGCACAATAATTTGTCCGGGATTGATTTCTAAGACAAGGCCACCGGGTTTCAAAGCTTCGGTGTTCAAAAACCTGTCAGTCCCCCTCTGCGCGTGTGGCTGCCCTCTCAGAGATTGTGTGAAGTCCACCAGCAATGATGCGACCGATAGGCTGCAAGGGGCCTTTGTTTCAGCTCGCTGTACATTCCGGTGTCATGCGAACGAAAACGGAGGTGAGCACTGGGCTCTGTCGGCTCGAGGCCTCACCTCGATGCCGTGTCGTAGAGCCGTGTCCGCACGTATGCGGGACACTTTTCAAACGTTTGATGGTCATCCCTCGATTTACGGAAGCGCTGCATTCCGTAAAATATTTGCGTCAGTGTATTTCCGTACATCGAATTCAACTATCCAAATGCATGGCGGCGTTTTTAAACGTACAGTAGAGTATATTTTTGAGACGAAAATGTTTCTGTTACAACGAATTTTACTTTCCTGTATGAAATTTGAGTCGTTCGTTGCTCATTTACGTTATAGCGAATTTCCATACATATATTTTGCGAATTTCGGGGAATGCCTATACATGGTCGCATTTCCTTTTTAATCCACTGCTGGATGAAACCCGCCTCCATCTCTCCCACCCCTATATAACATTCCGGTTTGGGGGTAGTATGACAATAGTGCGCTGGTCATCAGATGTGCGATGTTGAGTAATAATGATTGAAATGCCATGTATAGGGCGGCGTGGTGGCGCAGTGGTTAGCGCTGACGCCTCACAGCAAGAAGGTCCCGGGTTCGAATCTCTCGGCT
>JAZEWT010000016.1:5743832-5754559 GCA_036362905.1 Mordacia mordax
GACTGCGAGCGCTCGACTATTGCTAGATTGACAGTTGAGATGAGATCCCAACGAGGCTGCGTGCGGAGACTGCGAGCGCTCGACTATTGCTAGATTGACAGTCACGCGGCGCAGCGCCCGCGAGTTCTCGCGATACCTCTCACGGCCCCGCCCCCTTCTTCGCGCCCCCGCCCCCCCCCACGCCATACTCCGCGCATGCGCAGAGCGCCTCTCCCTTTCTCTCTCCGCAGGCCCGAGCGGGTGGCGGTGACTCGCGATGAAGGTACGGCCGCGATGGCTCTCGCAAGCACACACAAAAAAAACGGAAGGGAGGGCGATCGAGTAGAAATAACGCGACCGGCCGGTGCCTGGGAGGCTCGAGCACGAACCGATTCGCGTCGAGCGGGCCTGCGAAGAGGCGCCGGGTGCGGATGGCGGCGGATCGGTTTGCGAGCGGTCGCTTGAGTGTTGCCGATTAACATGGCGGGAGTGTGGCGTGGGGCCCTCATTCGGGGAATAATCGCTTAAAATACTTGTATGCGGGGCTCCCAACGCTCACAATCATATGGTTTGGGCCGTTGCAGACTGTGGACTGTATTAATGTGGCTATGTAAAGTTATCGCTCTGGTGTATGAATGATGCATTGATTGGCAGGTACATATGAGTTTACAGTACAGTAGCTGAGGCCTGTATGCGTGTTACTGTACTGTGTACTTAGCATATTAAACTTATTATCTGGCGGAGTTTGTGTTCTTGTTTCTAGAAACTAATTGTGCTCCTTGAGGTACCAGACACTTTTTGGATATACTGGCAAACCTTGGGATTGTGAATTTTCCACCACAAACCTAGCCACGTTTATTTCTGTAGGAGATCACCTTGGCGTTAACAATTGTAATTATTGTAATCGTACAATGTGCTTAAAACAATGAGGACATTGCTATTCACGGGCGGCGCGGTGGCCCAGTGGTTAGCGCTGACGCCTCACAGCAAGAAGAACCCGGGTTCGAATCTCGGCTCGGGTGCCTTTCTGTGTGGAGTTTGCATGCTCTCCCCGTGTCCGCGTGGGTTTTCGCCGAGCACTCCGGTTTCCTCCCACAGTCCCAAAAGCATGCTGCTACATAAGTTGATTGGCTCGCAGACTAAAATTGTCCCGCAATGCCCGGCGATGGACTGGCGTCCCGTCGTGGGGTGTATTCCTGCCTTACGCCCTGTGTTTCCGGGATAGGCTCCGGCTCACCGTGACCCTAAATAGGATTAAGCGGTTTCAGATGAGATGAGACATTGCTATTCACAACTTGGTTTTGTATTCGTCTTGTTAAAGATTTGCAAATGTCCATTTACTTAATCATCTCGAGTTGAATTCAAAGCTGATTGAATTTAAAGTGGATGAGCGACCAGCTTGCCTAGAAGGCGTTACAAACTACCTGGTGGTGGGCAGCATGGGCGCGGGTAAAAAAACATTACTCACATAATTCAACACTGCACGTAATCGCCCAGTACCAGGTCTTAAACCATGAACCTCAGTGAGTGCTGGTTCAGTGTTGAGTCGTTCGCGGTTGAACCAGCATCACTAAGATATCCTGCTGCCCACCCACACCTGCCCACACACTTGCGAAGGCTTATGCTGTCTCCACACATTCTCCTTGTGCGGTGTGAGCAGCTCAACATCTCATTCCCAGCCACGGGCTGCCAGAAGCTCATTGAAGTTGACGATGAACGGAAGCTGCGCAGCTTCTACGAGAAGCGCATGGCCACGGAAGTGTCCGCCGACTGCCTGGGCGATGAGTGGAAGGTGAGGACCGGATGTCCGAGGCCCTTGTGCCATGATTACTGTGGCCAGCAGGAAGTGTACTGGCTCGATGTTGGTGCTCGGCTGGGCCCAAGATCCTGGCTTTCCACAGCACTTCGGGCATGGTTGAACCGATCAGATTACTGTGGTTCCATGGTCTAGGATCACTGTTCTTTTGTAAAGTACTCCTTGCCGTGTTCAAGCGCAAAACAAACCACAATATTTTGATGTAGTTGGCCGAGGGCAGGAGACTGCATTGCTGATTGTGTATATTTAATAACGTATAAATGCATTTATATGGGTTTTCAACTTTGGTATCCTACCACATGAAATGTATCAAAGCTCCCAGTGGTAAACTTCAGACTTTTTTTAATTCATGAAGTGTTGAGACTCTGAGAATTTCCTGGTTAAATCTAGGTAAATAGTCTTTTTTTGGTTTTTAGCTAGGTAGATGTTAGAAATCTCACGTCTCATCACAACATCTTCCCTTGAGATTGAAGGAGACCTTGTTGGGTAAATGCTTGGCACTTGCCATACCCACGCGTCTTGTGCTTCTCGCCCTCATATTGTCGCTGCCACCCACAGGGCTACGTGGTGCGCATCAGCGGAGGCAACGACAAGCAAGGCTTCCCCATGAAGCAGGGTGTGCTCACCAACGGGCGCGTGCGCCTGCTGCTCAGCAAGGGCCACTCCTGCTACCGCCCGCGCCGCACGGGCGAGCGCAAGCGCAAGTCGGTCCGCGGCTGCATCGTCGACGCCAACTTGAGTGTGCTCAACTTGGTGATCGTCAAGAAGGGTGAAGTCCCCCTTACTCGTGCCACCGCTGACCCCCTGGCGTGTGGCTCGCATGACTCGGGTCAATGCTTCTCAACATTTGGTTGCTGTCGTTGGCTGAAATGTATTGCGGTGGAGTTGTGGCAGAGTTGCGGTGAACCTCGCTACCTGCATTTATTCCGGGCCTTGGCAAATACTGATTGTTGTCGGTTTAAACGTCCAGGATTACTTATGTTGGTGGGTTGGCCCCCCCAATGGTGAATGTATTGGGAGTAGAATTTTACGGCAGATCCCCTTCCTGATATCAACCTTTATTTAGAGATTATTTGTTTGGAATATCCACCCCAAACCTCTTCACCAAGGGAAACCCCAGCAGGAGTACTGACACAGCTCTGTGGTTCATTGGAACATGCAAACCCCTCCACCACGATAAGGTTATGATCCATGAGGGATTGGCTATCGTTGATTGAATCAGAAATTCACGACCTTGTGTCGTGGCATTGCTATTGACCCATCAGCATGAATGTTGAGTTTTCAGGTCATGCAGAGGTTGAGATGTGACTTTTGTTCATATTTTTGTGTTGCGAAGGCGAGAAGGACATCCCCGGCCTGACCGATACCACCATCCCTCGCCGCCTGGGACCCAAGCGTGCCAGCAAGATCCGCAAGCTCTTCAACCTCTCCAAGGAGGATGATGTGAGGAAATACGTGGTCAGGAGACCACTCACCAAGGAAGGTACGTGACTTGTTTGGTGCTTCGGGAGTGATTGATGGTGGTAAACATGCATATAGTACAAGACAAATTGGGTGCATATAGCGTTTTAAGTGTGACCGAGTCTCACTGTGTCATACAATAACAGTGCACAGCTATTTTATAGGTGGAAGCAGTTGCTCATAGACAGAGAGGGAGAAAAAGCAAAATCTTAATCCTGAACTTGAACGTAAGGCAGGGAGTTAACAGCACAGATGGCTGAGGGAAAGGAGTTTCAGACTCGGAGCAGTGGAGGAGAAGCTGAACTTCCACTGAGCCCAATTTAAACGGGGGAATCAATGGAAGGCATTGGTATTTGGCATGGAGGGGGGCGTCTAGTGAGACCAGAGGGAAGCGTGAGTTAGTAAAGGATGGTTATGTGCCGAGTCAGCACAGGGCATTTAGGCAACAAAGCAGTGTGCCGATGGTTCAGAATCCTGGAAGTGTACTTAGGGTAATATACGTAATTGGTCCGATAGGCACAGCTGTTAACGTTTTTAGATGCACTTTGGTAACAGAGCTGAGTTCTGCTCTTAAGAGCCACTTTTTCGAGATGTCCGTATCGAGCGTTCTTCTTGTATCTGCGTGAATTTTGTCTTGTACGTTGGATGCACCAAGCTCTTAACGTGGGAGGCAAAACGTCACACAGGAGAGAGGAGGGATGCTTGACATGGCAATGCAAAAATAGTAGCTCTTTCGAGCAGTTCGCATACATTTAGCTCTGAAAACTACATCAATACGTTGATAATAGTTGAATATGTATTCTCTTAGTTCCGTAAATTGCTGTCAATACACCAGGGTGGTGTCGTTAACTATAAAAATTTAACTTTTTTTCGCCCAGTTTGTTAACCTTGTAAAATGTTCCACAATAGCTTTGATAGTTTCTGTATATAAAGTGTGTTTTTATTAACTAATGCTCATGTTTTAACAATAACTTGCAGCATTTTTTTTTAAATGACATTGCTTTTGCATGAACAGTTCTTTAAAGATAAATATCCGCTCAGAATCGAGAATAAAATAAACGTCAGCTGCCACCCACAACAGAAAGCAAGTGCTAAACCACTTTCGTTTGGTATGGCTAAACAAGCAGAATTCAAGTTCCTTATGCTCCGACAATTAAAAAAAACGAGAGATTTTTTTTGGAAGACTGCAGAATGCTTAATGAAATGTATATGGTCTGGGTGCCTTTTGGAATGCATGCGTTTATATTTGTTCCTCCTGGTGAGGCAGCTCCCAGAGACAAAGTCACTCGTGGTGTGCTTTTATGAGCTTTTCAATGAAGTGCTCCAACATGTTTTGTGCAATAAATCTATTCTTAGAGTGCAGGTTTTTCATTGAAGGCTTTGTAGGTTTTGTTGTTTGTATTGAAGTGGCTCGTATGTGAATTGATTTGTTTGAGCTTGTGATTCGTAAAGGCTTGAAATGGCAATGGTGTGACAGTGGGTATAATGATTTGTCTGAATTTAAAATGTGATATTTTGTCTTTAGTATTTTCAGTGGCTGCCTAATGAGCCATTGTACTCTCGTGTCAGCCGTCAAATATTTTAAATTACCCGCAATTAAATTAATAAAATTGATAGCCATGCAGAGCATTTTTCTTCCCTTCGACACGGTTTTCCTGAAACAGCAGCTATTAAAAGCAATGGTCAAGTCAAACCATGCAAACCTACATTAAAAAAACGTTATACGCTGTGTATTTCTTGCAAGACAACAATAAGCATCCTCAGCATGTAATTGCTCAGCTAAGGCAGAGTAAATAAAATAAGAGCTTTTATGATTATAGATGTGACAAAGCGATAAGGTACCATATTAAACAAAAGTGTAAGTTACTGTCAAGTGCATTGATACTGATGTCAACCGGGCGTTACCAAGACATGCTTGATCGTAACTAACGTCTTCTGTTGAATGGATGGCGCAATGATTTGGCACACGACGATATTAACCCAGTGGCGGGTTTGATTTCCCACCATGGCTAACATCTGTAGCAAGTGTGCCAATGTAAATTTTCATGGCTTGATGCATGATTGCTTTCCAAAGCTCTTCTTTCGGCATAGTTGTGTGGCGACATGAGCACTCGACACGGCTATCCCGAGAGAACATCTTCGGAAAGTAGTGATAATCAGTGGCTAGTATTGTCTAATCCAGTGCTTGGTTCACCCCAAGCCCTTGGCCAATCCACACTGACCAACAAACAACTCCCAATACAGCATGGGTAGGCTTTTATCCAGAAGTGGCTTAACAAAGACCGTACTTTATTTAATATTAACGAAACATCGAGCGGTCCATCACTCACAGCCCACTTTAGCAGATGCTGTCATGAGTGCTGTCACGTCGTCATTGAAATAACTCCCAAGTGTGCATTTATGACCGTAGCTGCGTGATGGTGACCTTGCAGGTAAGAAGCCACGCTCCAAGGCGCCCAAGATCCAGCGGCTGGTGACACCGCGCGTGCTGCAACACAAGCGCCGTCGCATCGCCCTCAAGAAGCGACGCACGCTCAAGAACAAGGAGCAGGCAGCCGAGTACGCGCGCCTCCTCGCCAAGAGGCTCAAGGTGAGGGGCCGGGTGGCCGTGGCACCCCGTGCGGGCCCGGTACAAAGAGCCGGGCGAGCAGCTTGCTCTCGAGGCATTGGCAAGGCCACGCGGACTGCGCCAGTTCTTCGAAGTTGAGAAGTTTGGCCTGGATAGCGATTGAATGCGCGACAGGCCTGCATAAATTACAGCTTGCAGGTCCCTGCATGAATATATTATAGACAGCAGATGGCGGTGCAGCAAAATCTATTTGCTGTACTGTACATTTACCCCTGCGTTGAACCTGCACCATTATGGGGAAGTACGGTCAAACAACCTAATCAGTGATGCACACAGGAAGGCGGACACCCCGTTTGATAGAAGATTGACAACGGCTGTACAAGTGCAACTCTTTCATTAGAGCTTTTATTAGTCAAACGGTGTTCCATGACAGACCTGTAACCGCATGGATTATCGTTTAAATGAGACTATTACTATATAATGCGTAAAATGTCTTGCCCGTGATGTACATATTTTTTTTTCATATTCATGGTATGTAATATATGTATTTGCACCAAGGTACTGGAAGGGCTATGTTCATTACAGAGATGAACCCAATTTATTCATCTAATCCCACCCCTTAATAATTACAATTCATAATAATCGTGAGGGAATATTGTTACGTGCAATTTGTCTGAGGACTATTTGGCGTTGTTTCACTTAGTCTATTATACGATGGACTGCATAGTGGTTGTTTATGGTAGAAATGTTATTGAATGGCCATATTTTGTACAGAAACTGATTTCTACATTGACTGCAAATATGGATGTGAGATATTATGCCAGTCAAGAGGGTAAATGCTTTGGTATTCAGTGATGGTTTGCAAGCTTTTAAACTTGATAGCTCTGAAAATGTTTGACTTTGCTAGCAGTATTTACTAGTTAATATAACGTCACAGCACAGTAGGCTATGACGTGAGCAAGAGATTTACCGTTATTGGGTGGTAAAATCAGCTAGACTATGTGCAAGCCAAGCAAAAACCATCAGATAAATCACCTGTGTGTGTGAGTGTGACTGGAGAAGGAAGGTTTTACCTTTGTGATTCAGTTATACCATTGATCACAAAAAACATATTAGGACCCATTTAATCCTGTAAAGGGCCACGGTCAACCAGTGCCTATCCCGACAAACACGGGGTGCAAGTCATGGCTATACCCATGATTGGAACGCCATATCATTGCAGTGCACTGTGGGCAATTTAGTCAGCGGGCCAGTTCACCTCGACAGTGTGTCTTTGGACTGTGGGAGGAAACCGGAGTACCTGGTTAGAACTCCCGCAGACACAGGGAGAACGTGCAGACTCAAAAAGAAAGGTACCCGGGTCAGGAATCAAATCCAAGACCCGCTGGCTGTGAGGTGGCAGTGCTACTCACTGCTCCACTGTAATGTGGTCAATACAGTTTGCGTCTTGAGCCATAATATTGTAATGATCAGAGATTACCATGAAGTGTTTTGTTTTTTTGCTGCAATATCAAAGCTACTTCCTGCATAATGGCACAGTCACCAGATGACTACTTTGCCTGCGTGGCTAATGCTTTATTGGGCCTCGACTCGCTATCTGAGCTTTGCATTGGTTTCTGCAGCTTGCAAACAGATACGTTTATCGTGCACTATCATGAGTCCCCTTATAGTTTGTTTTGCTCAGCTATTTTTGATGTTTTGTCGAGATCAATATCTTATGTATTATTGTTGCAAAAGACTGCACAACCACAAGGGGTTCACCGTAGTGCTATTGGTATTCTCAGTACTTATCATAATTAGAGAAATATTACAATATTTTAAATGCCCTTGACAATGCAGAGGCATTTGAGGTCCGTAGTTTCGTAGATTTTCACCTAACTAATTTGCCTGTTACCATAACTTCTAACAGAGGACACTGACCCTTTCTAAGATTGCAAAAATATTCATGGAAGAATGGTACCATTGTAAAAAAGTTTAGGGCCTCTATTTCCTTGAGATAAAGTTTTGTTGATGTGTCAGAAGTATTAAACGTGAAATGATTGTTGTGCAGTCATTTGTGAAGGCACTAATTCTGCCATAACGCTTTAACAAACGTAATGGGGAAAAAAGTGAAATTAATTTACATGGAAAAGAGAAATGCACAATCTCAATACAGTGCCTTAAGCAATCTGTGTTCCCTCCCATGTATTGTGTGCTCTCACGAAACAGGCACATATTTTACACTGAACTTTGAAAACCTTAACGAAATCAAATTAAACCCAGCACTGTAGGCAGTCATGTTTTTTTTCTTCCCCATAGAGGCACAGCACGCAGTAGGGAATTAAGTTTGACGCTTCTAAATATAATCCAGGCGTGCGACTTGGCTGGGTCACGTGGAGTCATTGCACATTTTTTTACGCCACGAATCCAATCCTTTGGTTATGAAATGTTTTTCCCAACGACCGTCGTGTTTATTTTTAAAACATAGTAAACATCTTTTTCGTAATAAAATTCCTTGCGAAAATGTTCGAGTTTTTTTTTTGCAGTTTGCAGTTTTTGCAGTTTGCAAAATCAAACTGGCTAATTTAGCAGTGGTCAGATCTGGTCAAGCCAGAACCGTTAAGTTAATAGAACAGCCAATGGCCTCAGCAAGTGATGTTCAATTTTTGGTACTTCATTTATCGACCACAAAAGGATGACTGTTTTGAGTCGCACCTGTCTAGAATGTGAACATACGATCTTTCGTCCCATGGTTTAATTGTTTTTTTTTATACAGCTCATTGATGTGCTTTTGGGTTATATATTGCATTGTGCAACTTAACAACACACGGATCAGTCTAAAAAAACTAGCGATTTCTAAATTTGAAGCCTTACAGTGCTTCCAGCTGAGCTGTATTCAGAGAACATTTCCAGGTGGTCTGTGCATCACTGTTTGATTTCCCTGTTTAGCCGTTTCATAGGTTCACTGTTCCAGTCGCCTCCCACGAGTCGATGGCAGACTTATCGTCGCGTCGATGTCGTGTGCGATTTCCGTAACCAACCGCGAATTAATCTCTCCGCTCATTCACGGCCACCTGCAGGAGGCAAAGGAGAAGAGGCAGGAGCAAATCGCCAAGCGCCGTCGCATCTCCTCGCTGCGCGCCTCCACCTCCAAATCTGAGTCGAGCCAGAAGTGAAGCGTCCCCTCTGCTGCGTTGTCGGTGCGCGGCGTGGCTTCGGCGCTGTGCTTGCATCGATGCCTGAGCGACGCTGTAACTCATCGTTAACCACAATAAATCGACATCGGAGAATTCAGCCTGCATCTTGTACTTGATTCTGTGAGTCTTGACGTGGGTAAAAATTGTGTTGTGGTGAATCGATGCTGGTTGTGATAGAACTAACAGTAGTTTCATACAATCTCATCTCATTGTCAGAACCGCTTAATCCTGTAGAGGGTCGCGGTGAGCTGGAGCCTATCCCGGCAGACACAGGGCGCAAAGGCAGGGATATACCCCCGATTGGACGCCAGTCCATCACCGGGCACTGCGGGCAATTTAGTCTGCCAGTTTTCATGGCTTTATGAGAATTGCTCTCAACAGCTGCTTTTTCAGGATAACTGTGTCGAGCATTGCTCTTCCATGGCATTTTATCTTCCATGATACTTGACCTGATCATCCCGAAAGAGCAGCTCGTTAATAGTAATTCTTAAAAACAAGGTTTTCATGTCTGATGGCTTTTCACCTCTTGCACGATCATGAGGTGCTATTATTTACCACTGTTCTGAATGAACCTGATTCATAGCAGTGACACATTGGTTAGCATACTTCACTATACACGTGAAGCCCCAAGTTTTTTTTATGTTACGGCTCTCTTCGAGGTACCGTGTCCTACAGGACTGTGGAGACAATGGTCTTCCACAAATCTCTGTTCTTTGAACTTCTAAGAATGTCGATTGTTGATTTTTTTAAAATCCATCTCGAGAGACTCTGACTTAAGTCAATCTCTGTCGACCATGATCTCTGAGTTTTTCCAGTTTTAACCAGATTTTCAATTTCCTTTTTCCTCAATATTCCCCAGAAACTTCGACTGTCTCCTCTTGTCATTTAATACCTCCTTTTTACATCGCACTCGTGACAAAAGTTCTTCATTTGAGGTGTGGCTTGTCCAAGATACCTTTAAGATGCGTCTAAAGAACCACATTTCAGTTGCTTTAAGTCTCTTATATATACTTGGTGATGTCTGATACATACGTGAAAATTGGTATAAAGTAACAATCGAGAGCTTTTAGTTTGGTTCAAATAGAAATCTTATCAGTATCTTTTTCATTTTGAGAAAGCTATCTTTGGCCATCTATGATCATTGGAACATGAGCAGAGCGGTGAAGTATAGTCATATATCCGCATGGTTAGTGTGGCATGGGGAAGTCCGTGGCAGTAAATTTACAGAGCTGAACATCTGTCTTTATTTTAATCAATTTGTAACACTGAATTAGAATTCAAGTTATTGTGGTGGACGGATGGGCAGAACGTTTTAACTCTCCACTTACAAAACAACTGGGCTATGACAGCCAGGAAATGGCAGTACGAGTACGATTGTGAATTGTGATCTTTACGAGCTTTGTTTTCTCTAGGTGTTCCACATTTTTGTGAAAAGCACTTGGCCAAATACGACAATGCAGAGCTTTTCTGGCAAAATGTAAGGTGAGGACTTCCTGAGCATACTGGCTTCCCCCATATCCAAAACACTCATTGCCGTGGAATTTGCAAAAAAAATATTTTGATACAATGCAAAGCCACGGTCATGCCAGAAGAAGGAAAAACAGTTATGTAACCCCATTGGAACCAGGGTGGGACGAGACCAGGGATTGTTTTTTAAATGATAATGCGTGAGTCAGGAGGGCAGGATGGTTTCGGGTACTATGCAGTCATCGATTTGGATTGGGTT
>JAZEWT010000016.1:5754570-5784475 GCA_036362905.1 Mordacia mordax
GAGAGCTTGGGCATATCTTGTTGACTTGCTGCAGGATCCCCGCATCTCGAGCTGGCAAGCTCACTGGGTACCTTCTGGAATAACGTTTATCGGACTCATCTCATTTGTCAGAAACTGCTTCGTCCTGTACAGGGTCGCGGTGAGCTGGAGCCTATCCCGGCAGACACGGGGCAAGGCAGGGATATACCCACGATGTGACGCCAGTCCATTACCGGGCACTGCGGGCAATTTAGTCTGCAAGCCAATTAACCTATGCAGCAGCATATTTTTGGACTGTGGGAGGAACCCGGAGTACCAGGGAAAACCCACGCGGACACGAGGAGAACATGCAAACTTCACACAGAAAGGCACCCGAGCCGAGATTCGAACCCGAGACTTCTTGCTGTGAGGCGACAGCGCTACCCACGGCCACCGTGCCGCCCTTTTATCGGACTCTTTAATCAAAAAGTAAATGCCGTACAATGGAAACCTAGGCTTGAGCAGCATTTAAATGTTATTTCATAAAACCTACACTTGTTAAAATCATCAGTAAGGGTACTTAAAAGAGCACCAAAACTATGCAGTACAGTAATATATCCATCATGCAAGCTTGCTTGTCTCAACTCAACAGCACAGCTGCTCAACGTACCCTGCCAAGTTCTAAACCACATCGACAACCATTGCCAGTTGTGTGCGCCCCTGAATGAGGGCCACCATGTGCCGGTTATGCGGATAATTGGAACGTTTCTCACTTCACACGACCCCTGTTGCAGTGGAATATTTACATTCGGTGTTTCACCTATTAAGTAGCATAGTTGCGTTCAAGAACAAATGCGGAAGACGTTTGCAACATGGATCAGAAACGTGAGTAAAGGGGGGAAAAAAACGGAACAAAATTGTGAAGGTAAACGAACCATAGACATGCATGCCTAAAAAATGTTCTTGAGACCGGGAACTTGGATTGATGATGATTCCAGCTCGGAGAGAGTAACGCGCAATAACTGAGCATCGTTGCAGAGAATATTAATAATAATTGCAATACGTAGAACAGGTTTTTACCATTTCTGGCAATTCTGCAGGTGTTAAGATCTCAAAACACCAAAATACCCATAGCGTAATAATATTTGCACTTCGAGAGCGCCTTTCACCCAAAGGTCACAAAGCTGCGGAGAGAACGGCACGTTAACAGCAACAACGACATAAGAACAGCAAGACTGCAGCAATAATGTTTGTTTTTTCACCTGATGGCATATTGTTTTAAAATGCATTACGTCAGTTGGCCTCAGCAGGTGTAAAGGCGGAGGAGTGTCTTGTGCTTAGATACTTGCAGTGTGAATGCATCGTGAAGTGATCTGTTTTACATTAAGTTTCGTACGAAATGTGTGATATTCGAGAATTAAGATAACAACATCATGGGAGTGACCGGTGGGTTGTTAATCTGTTGAAGTGAAGAGCCACAAGATCAAATCATTTCTCTTAAGAGCTGCTCTTTCGGGGTAACCGTGGCGAGCGTTCTTCCTCTTCGCGACGTTCCGCCGCCCACGTTAGAGGCGTTATGTTAAGTGTGAGAGGGGCATGGGCAGGAAGGGAGAGATAATGGCCATTGGGAAAAATAAGTGATGCGAGTGGTAGATAGGAACGTAACTCCCGACAGCACGTCCTTCGAGACGCAACGGCAAGATGGGCTCGAGTGCAGATAAGCTTGCCACGTGTCCCGGTTTGTGCCGGGATTCTTTTTTAAGGCGACTGTCCATGGATATCTGCAATACTTTCCGGGACATTAAATATCCGGTGTTTTTTTTTCGTTGTCGAATCTCTTGTGATATATATTTTGCAACCCACGAGCTCTTGCCCATGAAGTTATCACAAGCAAACCTTGTTTACCGTATAATTAGTTGTTGCATTGTTTTGGCTATGGTTACACAGCAACGACCACCTTGGTTGTCCAAGAAATCGTCAAGTACAAGGCACGCCACCTTGCCTACGCTACAGGGTGGTCTGGATGTTCAGTGGCCCCGGATTGTGTGTTTCTCCGGTGCGATAGCTTTCCTGAGCCCATGGGGCCCTTCGAATACCATAGTAAATTAACTCTTTATCAGCCGTATGAAATCAATAAGGGCGGAGGCGTAGTGAGTGGCACTGTCGCCTCGCAGCAAGAAGCTCCCGGGTTCGATTCCCAGGTCGGGTGCCTTTCTGTGTGAGGTTTGCGTGTTCTCTCCTGGCCCGCGTAGGTTTTCGTCGAGTACTCCGGTTTCCTCCCACCGTCCAAAGACACGCTACTGCCTAGGTTAATTGGCCTCCTGAGTAAATTGCCCCAAAAAGTGTGCCTTACGTTGTACCAACGCCATAATGCTCCGGTTCCCCCGGTGACCCTGTACAGGATTAAGCGGGTATTGATGATAAATAATAATAGTTGCACTTTTAGAGCGCTTTTCACCCGAGGGCCACAGAGCACTGCACAGAGTTGTGGAGAGAATGGCATGTCAACCATTGAATTGAACAGCTTTGTAAATGCGACAATCTAACCAAAAAAAAAACAAATACTGACTTGCATTGGCTAGAAATCTTGTAGTTTTCTTTTTAAAGCAGTACTGTCGAAATTCTATGCACTTTACCACAGTACGGGTGCAAAGTACGGTGGTAGTAATCATGCCTAAATGGTGCCTTTCTGTGTGTTCGTTTGCATGTTCGCTCCGTGTCCACGTGGGTTTTCGCCAGGTCCTCTGGCTTCCCCCCACACGCTGTCTAGGTTAACTGCTCTGCAGACTTAATTGCACCCGGTTCCCTGGGTTGCTGTAACCTCCTTACACCTCTCCGCGGGACAACTGTTAAGAAGAGCTACATAGCTCAACGGTTCCTTTAGGTTTTTTTTAAAGTTGACGTACGTGGGAGACACGTTGGTCTGTGGGCGTGGCCTCCTCAACTCGGGGGTCTGTGGGCGTGACCATACGGCTATTTCGTGCACACGATTGGATGGTCTTCGCGGTGGGCGAGGTCAGGTCAGAACGGGGGGGGGCGAGGAAGCCCAAGCGGAGGGATACACCGCCCCGCTCCCTCCTCCCCGGCGGTCCGCTCCGACAACAAGTGAAGCGGCCCCGCCCCCCCCCCACGCCGCCTCATGGCGCCGCAGCACGGTCGTGCGCTTCGGCGGTGTCACTGCGCCACGTGCGCGTTCGCGTCGTGTGCGGAGCGAGGAGCGTTTCGTGGTTAGGGTTTTAAAGGGGACGGCGGCGAGAAAGTTTGCTCGCCTCTCCCTCGCTCTCCGTCTGCTTGCTCGCCTCTCCCTCGCTCTCCGTCTGCTTCCTCGCTGACGCGTCCGCTCGACGCCGAGTCCGGAGCGTCCCCGCGCACACCCGGGTGAGTGTTGACGTTCTCCTGCGTATGGCGGGCGGGCGGTTGTTGTTTGTTGTTGTTGTTCAACGCGGAGGTCTGCCGATGTTTTGCATCTCACACGGCTATAAAGTTGTGGGAAGAGGTTGGCGCCTCCAGCCGCCGTGCTCGCCGTGCATTGATCGCCGGCACGTCGAGCCGTGTCGCTGCGACTCCACAACCTCGCACACCGAGCGAGCTCTTCTAGTGCGCTCTCAAAATAAACATCGTCGGCGACGATGACCAGCGTGGTGAAGTATGGTCACGTAAACTCACAACCCGCACTGCCTGAAGAGAGCCCCCCGCCCCCCTCAATGAATCAAGCAGTTGATTAACAACCCGTGTGTGTTTAAATGTTTTATAATGGCATTGTCTTAGGCGTGTCGCAGACCCTTACACTGTTTAAGAGTACTGTGTACTGTATATAGAGTTGCGAGCGCTACTAACAATCATCGCCTGTACGTGAGCTGTGTGTACACAACAGCGGGTGTTTGTGTGTGTACAATATACAATCTTGTGACTTTGTGTTACCCCCTTCCTCGCCCATTACCGCGCCTTACCTGTATAGTGCTCCCATGTGTGTGCTGCCAGGTTTCAATCCGCTCTGACTGGTACGGTGAAGTATGGTTAAAGTCACTTACATTTCAACATTATCCCATCGCCCCTCCTGCCCTCCCTCCATTCACATCCCACTTTACAAATCTCGCATCTCCTCACTTTCCCATCTTTTCTCACACAGATGAGAGCTCATTGATTATCTCATCTCATTATCTGAAACCGCTTAATCCTATATAGGGTCACGGTGAGCCAGAGCCTATCCCGGAAACACAGGGCGCAAGGCAGGGATACACCCGACGACGGGACGCCAGTCCATCGCCGGGCATTGCGGGACAATTTTAGCCTGCGAGCCAATCAACCTATCCAGGAGCATGCTTTTTGGACTGTGGGAGGAAACCGGAGTACTCGGCGAAAACCCACGCGGACACGGGGAGAGCATGCAAACTCCACACAGAAAGGCACCCGAGCCGAGATATTCGAACCCGGGACCTTCTTGCTGTGAGGCGTCAGCGCTAACCACTGAGCCACCGCGCCGCCCCTCATTGATTATCTCACTCGTTATAGAGATACATTTCGATGCCTATGAATGTCCCGGTAATTATTTCTCAGTTGCAGGATTTTTAGCTATGACACCACCACACATTGCTTAAGGATTGCAATGGCATAATGACATCACACTGTAATTAACATACACCTTTCTTCAGGTGTCACGCTTTGCTAATGCTTTGTGGAAATTCACTAGGCAGCTGTAACAGGGATCCAACTGTGATCCTCTACTTTTGCCCATGGATGGGGTCCGCTCACCCACCACTCAATTCCAATCATCCATTCACATTTTACCAGGACACACTACTACTGCAATACTGCATTATAAAATTGCAAAATTGCTCTCCAGTTGGTAAACCAATTATCTGGCGCGTTGCTTATTATTCAGTGCTGGCTACTGGGCTGTGTAATCGGTTATCTGCTAATGAATGTGTGTGGTATATTTAATTGTTAATTCTTAATGTTATGTAAGTGTTCCTGTCCTCCACCCCACATCTTTACACACGGCCCGATGAGCGATCTTGACATTAATGCGATTACGTTTTGGAGAAGAGAATCGTTGGTTTCAAAACAAAACCGCGTTGGTAGACCGCGTCACTGTCTGGCACAAAGCCCCGGCGTGTGGACCCTAAATGAATGAAACCGGGTATTTATTCCGTTGGGACGATTTCAGTTTAACGAGAGGGACCTGCATCCAGTAAATGTCAGCCTCTTATTTACGACGAGCTGAGAAAAGACCATTATTAGCAGCCGGTGACTACCGTACTCGCTCGCCAGAATTCTGTGACATCGTGACACGTACATCGTAAGTTCAAGTTTCGGTCAAAGTCAGCTGTGCTCCACTCACAATTTTGCTGAGATCCAACGGTGGATTAATCACAAATCAGCAACTTGCTTGTTTTAGTGAATTTGCAAGTAAACATAACGGGTTATTTAAAAGTAATGTCGGTTTTTTTGCACTTGGCACTAGAAGGAAAGGAATGTTGACATTTGGACTGACTGGCTTCAGGAAGTATTCATCTTTCTAGAGAATTATTAGTCCTGGTGTGTGGATCTAAGTATTAAGCTTGGGTTGTGAGGTGGTCATTGGCTGTATTGCAGTGGATTCTAGAATGTATTGGTGTGGCGATTACACTTTCAAGCTGACTAAACAGGAATGAAAGCATACATTTATATATCTAGGAGGCCTTAGTCATGACTTGTATCGCGAGTGTTTTTAATCAGGATGATTGGCTAATTCTATTAATGAGTATTTTGCTTGTGGGAGGACACCACAGCACTCTTAGAAAAAACTAACCGTTTCTAATAGGTTAACTTTCTTAACTTCACACCGATATATTACACAATACGTTGCAACACAGCCATTCAATGACCTCCTCACAACTGTTATTCACAGGCAGACTTCCGGCCAAGTACCGACCAGACTGAATCTTATAGTTCCAAACCTCAATCTTTGTTGCAATCGTTGTGATTTGATTGTAGGATGATGAATGGTCGTCGATTTTTTTTTCTTCCGTGCAGTGTTTTTATTAACATTAGTTCTAGAATTGGGAGGGATGCAGACAACAACTGACTTGGCAGTGACAGGTGGGTTTGGTTGTGGTTACCAGGTGGGTTTTGTGGCAAGACTTGGTTTTATATAATACAGACATGCGTAAGCTATTGCTTCATATTACAGTGAACGTGTTTGCTTGAAAGCTGCCGTCTAAGGAGTTGTAAATACCGCGCAGTGTACTTTTTTCTGAATCCTTGCCCACCTTTCAGACGGAAATGTCGGTTTCAGAAATTATTACAGTGCTTGGGGACACATTGATTTCACCTCTGTCCTCGTGCTCAGTCAACCAAGCATTAAGGACTCCTCCTCAATGCCAAGACCGTGACCGGGTGGATAGGTGACGTGCATTTAAACGTGTAGGACTGATACACTGTACAGGTTATGAGACTCCCCCAACACCCCCCACGCCGTTTTTAAACCTGCAATTGACCTTTGTTCTCCCAGCGATTCACCCTCCGACGCTGAGAAGCTCATGCACATGTTCCTCTGTTCACGAATCGATTATTGCAATACACTACTCACTGGCATTCCAGCCTACATTAACATTCGTACCCAACGAGTGCAAAATGAGGCTGCTAGAGACCTCATCCGCACTCCGATTCATGAGCACATATCCGCAGTGCTGGCGTCTCTCTACTAGCTGCTGGTTAAATATAGGATTGAATGCAAGACCCTCCAACTCACCTACAAAGCGCTCACGGGCGCTGCTGGGACATACATCCGTGACCTACTTCAGGCAACCTTCTCAACACAACAGCTTTGATACAATAGTACGGTGTTGGCTGCATGTGCCCAGATCACATCTCCGTTCAATGGGTGACAACCTTCTCACACGCTGCTGCCAGACTCTGGAACTTACATTAGAAATGAGAAATTCGATCAGCTGAGTCCCTGGGCATCTTCAAATCTCGTCTGAAGACTCACTTCTTCCGTAAGGCTTTCAAGTCTTCTGGCTCGGACTGTTAATGCTGCTCACTACTGTGTACTTGGATGATGGCGTTCTGTTGACCTGTGACTACTCAGCAACACTTTCTTTTTGTTTTAACAATTATTTAATTTCTATTTTACTTCCGTCATTTATAGTCATTATTTTACTTATTTGATCTTTTATAATGTTGTTGACATGTCGTTCTCGCCATAGCTCTGTGCAGCGCATTGTGACCCTCGGGTGAAAGGCGTTTTCGAAATGCACATTTTATTATCATTGTGATACAGCCCCAATGAGTGAAGTTACTCGAGTACTTCGGTGAATTTTGAATTCACAATGTGCGAGTTGTGTGAGAATCCACCGACAACCAAACTAAAGCGACCTGTCAGAGACCGTAACTATAGCAGGGAAAACATCTAAAACCATTCCGATTTGCCGCCTCCTTGATAACCCTCAGATTATGTCACAGAACAGTCTGTACAAGTTGCCTGTAAAGATTTTGAATGCCGACCACACTGGACAGTTATTTTCTATAAACACCGTGGAATAGCACAACAATCACATTATGTTCTTGGCAAGAGATCGAGATACGTACTCTAGATCTACTGCCAAAAAACGAATGTACAGTAAGATGACACAGCAAAAGTCCCGTTGAATTATAATAAAACACGATTAAAAAATGTTAATTTTTAAGTGACCCGTTTTTACCGCACTCAAAAGTAGAAAATGAATTTTTTGAACACAAAATCAATCTTATCTAGGGACACAGACTAAAAACGGGTGGCCTAACAATGACAATGTGACTAACGATTGACTGATAATACAGTGAGATTTACATTTTACTTATTTTCGTCATAAATACGTGTTTTTCTAATGTTTTGTAAAAGGAACAACTATCAGTTATCATTTAATATCACTATGGTTTAAAGGTTTTCGTCAAAAAAAAAGATTATTGTAGTGTTATATGGTCAGTGTTTGGCCACCCGCTTTTAGTCTGTATCCCTAGATAGATTGATTTTGTGTTCAAAAATTTTATTTTCTACTTTTGAGTGCGGTAAAAGTGGGTCATTTAAAAATACATGTTTTTCCTATTTTAATTTCTTCTTTTTTTTAGTCTTAGTTATGTTAAAATGTCAAGTCAGCTCAGTGCGTATCTGGCATCGGGAAAATATCGCCCCTATCTGACTGAAAAAAAAAATAGTAATTTGAAAGGATTGTTTCTTTGGCGGGCCCAGGATCGGCTTGTCATCGGTCTTCAGACTTTTCACTAGATTGCATTGTCATCCGAGTTATGCCTGCGTGCAAAATATCAGCTCTCCAGCTTTATCGGAAATGCTTTAATTTGGTGCTCAAAAATTGTAACCAATACACACATCCCACAATGTAACCATTGCAAACATCCCCCAATGTAAGTTAAGTAAAAGCGGGTGACAAAACACCAACATTTCTGTATTGGTGTCAAGGCGTCTCCAGATGCTCAGGCAGTTGTTTCCCACTGTCGTGTCATACACTATCATCTCATCCAATTGTCAGAAACCGCTTAGGCCTGTACAGGGTCGCGGTGAGCCGGACCCTATCCCGGCAGACACAGGGCGCAAGGCAGGGATATACCCACGATTGGACGCCATTCCATCACCGGGCACTGCGGGCAATTTAGTCTGCAAGCCAATTAAGCTATGCAAGAGCATGTTTTTTGGACTGAGAGGAAACCGGAGTGCCCAGCGAAAACCCACGCGGACACAGGGAGAACATGCAAACTCCACACAGAAAGGCACCCGAGCCGAGATTCGAACCCGGGCCCTTCTTGCTGTGAGGCGACAGCGCTACCCACTGGGCCACCGTGCCGCCCGTGTTGCTGTACTTGCACAACTCCAATGCATTTCCATTCGGACACACAGGGTTCATATTCGCCTGCTTGTACTGCCAGGGCACGTGTTGATAGCGAGCTCCAACTGATAGTGTCAGGACACTCATGTGATCAAGTGTTGGGGTCAAGCATCACGCATCGTACAAAGCAAAGTTCTCCCGTTTAGTCATAACAAGCGTTTGGGGCGAGTGGTGTCAGCAAGCACACTTTAAGGACTGGCACAGCATTAAATCCTGACCAACATTGTTTCTATTGATGTGTATACATCACAGCTAGAACTTGCTTGAGGCTGATTCCACCCAGAAGGAGCTCTATGACATTTCTAAACCACGTGTCACTTAAGTTAAGACTTGTAGTTACCGGTATCTCTGGCGAGATATTAAACGCAGGTCTCTCATTGCCTCATGTATTTGCAGACCTGGTCACATTGGTCTTTACAGGACCACTACTATTATTGTTATGACACTGGCCGTGGTATAAAACATTAGCCAGACTGACAGCAAGTGAGTTAAATAAGCAGTGGGTAGGAAGGACTGCCATTTCAAAATAAAAACACACAAAAATATTTTTTGTTGTTGATTTGCCATTCATATGTTGTTGTTTCTGACATGCCATTCTCTCCATAGCTCTGTGCAGCGCTTTGTGACCTCCGGGTGAAAAGCGCTCTTAGAAGTGCAATTATTATTATTATTACACAGTTTATTGCATCATTATTGGTATAGCGATGCATCGATTCATGTTCAAAGTCAATCTTATCGAGTCGTGTCACGTACTTGTATGAATCGATACGTTTCGATTCGTGTATTTTGTACAGTCACGTAACCCCTGCAGCCAAGAGCAGATGATAAATTCCATCACAATGGTAAAAAAAAGAATAGATTCGATATGGATGCAATTCGTCAAATGTTTGTGCTATGCGTACTTTTGCCAGCGTACGTTTGTATGGTAAAAACATTTTCAACTCTTTACAAATGTTTTTGGCTAGCGATGGGGTAGGTTTTAGACCCGTTAAGTGATTTACAGCTGTTTGTCATTCCATTTTAGGATGAGAGTATTCCCACGCCCTCTGCAATCGGGCTACGCTGGTCCGCGTCGGTTTGGAAATAGTGCGGTGGTGGTGAGAGGACCGATAACCTGGTCACAGTGTTGACATCACTCACCAATGTGCGAATTCCACTGGCCAGGTTTCGTGCCAAATGACCACCGCGCGCCACCGTGGTTGGACGTCTCGTGACTGCGGTAACCGGGAAAGAACGCACGCAATTCGAGAAACGAATGGTCTTGTCGAACGTAAAAAAAACACACCACTCAACGCTGTTGAAGCAGTAAGCCCATCCCATTGCGTTGGCGTTGTCTGGGCAACAAGCGAAGCAGCTCATTTTACGAGCCCCCACCCTCCTCCCACCCCACTTGCTGCCAGCCCGGGTCCAGTCAGGTGGGACGGCCACCATCATCCATCCCCTCTCCCCGCACCGCCGCGCCACCTGTCCCTTTAACATGGCAGCTGTGCTTAGCATAGCAGACTTCGGCCGCTTTGCCGTCGAATTTCGTGACTATTAAACAGGGTTCTATGTCCAGCCACGTCGGCAAGTGAGGTTTTTTTTTTCTTCAGAATGAAGCAGCATCACCGTCTCTCACATGTGCATACGGTTTTACTGCAAGCTCTGGCTCATCTTCGGGTAGCAGGGTGTCAAGCAGTGGTGGCATCCACGCCTCTCAGATAGAAGGTACTGCCCGAGGTGGTTTGATTGCTGCCAAGTGCACTTTTCTCTGTAGATTTTCTGCATTCTCCCCCTGTTCTGCATGGGGTTCTTCCATTTTCTCCCCGTTCCTCCTGTAACAAAAAGACACATTAATTGGCCAATGCCATTATAATAAATAGGATGCAGCTACCGGGAAATGTTGGCACTGGCTAACCGCATGAGTTTCTTGCCCATGTCTCTGCGGTTAACTCGCACCCCTGTCGTTCTCTCTGAACAAACACATTTGGCATTGACCGAATACTATGCCACGTGTTATAAGCTATAATATTACATTATTAAATTTTAATTAAATCTTACATCACCACTACCGTGGATGATGTCAGCGTGAACGGTTTATAGATTTATTATTTTTTGTAGTAACCAGGTTTCTATGGACTAATTAGGTCCCCATCAAAAACAAGTATTTATAGCCTAATGGATTTTACAATGTGCCACACTAAATCTAAACTAATTTGAACTGGTTCTGGGCTCCCACGATTTCCTCTTCACCAGGACCCACTTCGAACAACATGGTGAAGTATGGTGGAAAAACCCTTACGACTGAAACGGGATGTAGAGCCATTCATCCAGCAGTGATAAAGAAATAAACATTTTAATCAATATTTGAAACGGAGCCCGTTTTGTGTGCACTCAGTTGAAACATGTGCTGCAATAATGTCTGTCCTTGGAAATAAATAAATATTTCTGTAATCATGAAAGTGGCTGACTTGAGCAAGTTTGCAAAATGCAGATAGGTTAATCTGTCCTGTCAGCCTTAGCGTAACCGTGTGACTCCATAAATATTTCTTTAAAGACTCTGTTTTCTGCATAGTACTCGTTTTGCAATGTTTTTACGTGCGCAAAGGAGACTGGACATTAACCCAGGATTTACTGGGGTCTGCGGTATATGACAGCTTCGTTCCTTACATCAATCAAGTCCTTATCTTTAATAGTCGAGCTAAAAATGCTGTTCCTGAAATGTAGCGCATCACCTATCGCACGGTCGGTAAGGGTTTAACATTGCATAATTAAAATAATTAGTATTAATCATTTCAATCGGCGGTTTCCAAGCTTTCTGGGTCCAAAGACCCACTGTTAACCCTATAATTTTTTTTCGGATCCCCACGTAGTAAAGAATCCATCGTGTTGTGCAAAAAATTGTATCTATAACAGGTCTGTGGACCATTTCTAAGACCGTACATTGGGAAGGACTGTTCGATAATGATCCATGGCAGTGAATTTGGTGTGGGAAAGTGTTTTCGATTTAATTTGTATATCTGTTGTATCTGATTAGTTGAAGTTACCCATAGTGCCACTGGAAACTTGGCATCTCGTTATTTAAACGGTTGGACCCTTACTGATTGGGACCTCGAAGTAACTGATCATCTAGGGTTGGTTGATTTGCAAGGCTCTCATCCAGAAGTGGACGAGGTCAAACCATGGTCATGGTCCAACCAATCATATTATCATGAGAGTCACAAGCATCCTCCTATTCGGCAGTTAGTAAAATGAGTAGCAGCTAATGTGAGGCTCGATCTATTGGAGTTAACAGGCAATGTTATTTCATCTTGTTGAGAGAATATTAACTGTCGTTCTATAGACGGTACATGTACCGTAAAGTTTAT
Organism: Mordacia mordax; assembly: GCA_036362905.1. NCBI lineage: Eukaryota > Metazoa > Chordata > Hyperoartia > Petromyzontiformes > Petromyzontidae > Mordacia > Mordacia mordax. Next base: position 5,766,740 of record JAZEWT010000016.1, read on the forward strand.
TCTTCCAAATCTTTGTTTATTTGTGCATTAGATGCCACTCGTGAGCAACCCATTGATATTCATTTGTAAATGAAGCAGTGTGGGTTAATTGGAATTCCGTTATGAAATCACCCTATCCTGAGCTCTGCACCAGGAGTTCTCAACCTTTTGCACTTTAAGGCCTACTTGGGTATGGTCTCCAGGGACGACTAGTTGGCACTCTAAGAAGCGTTCCATTACTTCGCTTCCACTCTCGATATTCTTGACCATCGGCCCAACTCGTGGCGTCTCCTGCCCAAGCACACTTACTGTATTTTAACAGTTTGAAATATTTCTTTAAGCCACAATTGTTCTCGATATAAATATCGATTCGTTTCCTAACTGCGGTTTTTGAGTTCTTATGTTGGCTTATTTGAGGAGGTCTGGAATTTAGTCGCACGTCTCACAATGAGTGCCGCACTGTATTTCTGTCCCGATCTTGAGCGACTGGAGGGTATTGGGGTCTCTGGCAGTGCCCTGCATTAGCTGAGCTCCTACCTGTCTGACCGGATGTAGTTTGTTAGCCTCGGAGGACAAAACTAGAGATTCATCCTGTTTTGTCTGGAGTTCCTCAGGGTTCAGATCTCGGCCCACTCCTCTTCAGCATCTACATACAACCTCTTGGCCATATCCTGCGCAGTCTCCATCTCAGCTACCATTGCTATGCCGATGACATCCAAATCTATATGCACGCCAAGTCAGCCATCAATGCGTCTGGTCTTTGCATGTCATCCTCACTGTCAACTGTGAAGGCCTGCCTCAATTCAACTTTTCTAAAAATGAATGGTTATAAAATAGAAGTTTTACTTGTCGGAACCCCGCACCAATTGTCCAAGACTGAACATATCCAATTGATGCTTGACGACCAGACCATTGAAGTTGCGAAGGCGGTCTAGAGTCGAGGTGTGACTCTTGATTCCTCACTCACCTTCGAGACACACATCAACAAGGTGACGAAGGCAACCCATTTCCATCTCAGATATATAGCCAGACTGCGCAATATCCTGTTATCTGCTGATGCTGAGAAGCTAATCCACATGTTCCTCTTTTCACGAATCGATGTTTGCAATACACTACTCCGTGGCACACCTGCCTACCTGATCAATTGCCTCCAACGTGTGCAGAATGCGGCTGCTTGTCCTCACTCACACACCCATCCACAATCACATTTACCCAGTGCTGATCTCTCCACTGGTTACCTGTTAAATACAGGATTGAATTCAAAATCCTCCTTCTCACCCACAGTGCTCTCACTGGTGCCCCTCCGACATACATCCGTGACCTACTTCAGGCACCCTCCTCAACACAACTTCCATCCTCCAATACGGGCTTGCTGCATGTGCCCAGGTCGCACCTCCAATCGATGGGTGACAGAGCCTTCACGCGCGCTGTTCCCAGACTCTGAAATGCTCTTCCTTTGGAGATTTGATCAGCTGAGTCCTTGGGCATCTTCAAATCTTGTTTGAAGACTCACTTGTTCTGTAAGGTTTTCAAGTCTTCCGGCAAGGATTCGTGACTTATCTCTAACACTGAGACTCCTATCTCTAACACTGTGACTCCCATCTCCAACACTGATTCGCATCTCTACACTGTGACTCTTATCCATTCCTCCTGCTGTTCAGGGGTGCACAGCTCTCTAGGTTAATTCATGTGGCTCAGTCTTGTCATGCCGGGATGATGGTAAGCCTCTGAACTGCGCTTGCTCAGGAACAGTTATTCCATCCATGTGTGTAGCAGAATTATTTATGATTTAATCACTTATTTTTTGTCCGATAGTTTGTTGCTACTTTTCATATTTCGGTTGGGCTGCCCTGATGTTGTTGGCGTGCCGTTCTCTCCGCAGCTCTGTGCAGCGCTTTGTGACCCTCGGGTTAAAAACTTTCTAGAAATGCAATTATTATTATTACACCATGCATTCGCCTATCGCTCGGTCTTAATTGCGAACGTGCGTGTGTTCATACGTTTCAGTTTTTGTACCTCTTCTCGTTAGCCATCATGTTTCCGATGCATATGTTATCGCCCACAGTACAGGCTGCAAAGATGAACCTATGCCAAAGCCGGCTTTTTACAGCACTGTAAAGTTCACTAACGCTCAAGATATCGCTTAACAGCGAAAGGGTGGTTATGCTTTTTCTTTCTTCGCCACACTTTGCCTCTATGGCGACACGGTGTCTGCCTGCTCCATAGGGACACGGAGATAGGCCAGCCCTGAAAATAGACACGGGCGGTAGGAGGTGGCTACGCCGCCTGTTTTGGTAAACATTGTCACAGTGCCAGCCAGTGCTGCTGAAGGGCAGAGCAGAAGCACGATGTAAGAGGATCGTGTGGATCGGGAGATGTTGGCCTGACGAGTGCCTGCCTTTCCTTAGATTCATCGTTATGAAGTGCACGGGACCTGCCGACCTGAGTTTGATTCCCAAACACAGTTAACATTGGTTGCGAACGAAATCAGAAAAGGGCCCTGGGTTCACTTTGCTCTCCAGACTTTACCGGCTCAAGGTTGAGTCAAATACTTCCAACGGGAGGAGGAAGTCTTCATCCAGCAGTGGAATCAATGCATCGTTCAAAGAAGCAAGTGTAAACCCAAATACAAGAATATTCATCTTCCAGTTGCTCATCTAGCCCATGTTCAAGCTTCGTGAATGAAAATTAAACCATTGTCATGTGCCTTGTCCTAAACCAATTTCATGATGTCTCTGCACTTGCATTTAAAGCTAAGCCTGTTATCATTTGCTCACCTTGAAATTCGATGCGTGAACAAAACTCGTATTTTTGGCAGATGCTTTTTTTCTGTCGCTGCCACTCGTTCCGAAACGCGCTTGAAATTTTACTTAATTATATTTGCACGCGAGTTGGGAAACAGTCTTTATGCTGCAAATGCAGTTCGATGCCCACAAGTGTTCCGCGGCATTAATGCATAACAACTTGATACCCGCTGCGGCATTGTGACCTTGGGTCCGTGAGTGTTGCATACGCTGTTAAGTACTGTACAGTGGCGCTAAATTTGCTTTGCATCTCAAGGCCCATATAACGTACTTCAAATATTAGATCTTGCAAAGGTTGCCTGCAGCGTTTTGCGAGATGTGTACACAATCGTTCGGGGTATGTATTCTGGACGTACGTTATTTATTTTTAGATTGATGCTGTCATCCTCATCAAGTACAACACTCCAACCCAGCTGTGGATTAACAAACGCATATACGTGTGTGTGAGTGGATAAAGCCCATGTGCCTTTGCTATCGAGTGCCCGTCTTGTAAGCCTTTACGGTCAGATCATCTTAACACGTGTAATTATCATGATTAAAAAAATACTTATTCAGGAAACCAACACCGAATTTTTGGACTTTGTTAAGGAGAGTCCTCTTTTTAAGTTTTTAATTTAAGATGTCTTCAGCCAGTTAAGGTTTGATTTTTACACGTGGTAGGAAACCGGAGTACCCAGACAAACACTCATGTGACGGGGCACCACACGATCACCGTGGGGATTGAAATGGATAGAGATTAGTCTAAACCAAAAAAAAAACTTCTTGTTATTGATTTGCAGTTCATATGTTGTCGTTGTTTCTGACATGCCATTCTCTCCGCAGCTCTGTGCAGCACTCTTGTGGCCCTCGGGTGAAAAGCGCTCTCGAAGTGAAATTATTATTATTACTTGTTGTACTGCCTTCTCCTGGCGCATATCACCTTGTGGATCACAGGACGGGAGTTTAATATTTGTGCGATCTGCAAGATCTGCAAAACTTAGAGCCATGCCGTCACCTTGGATTGCCACATCAGAGTCACAAAAAACCATGACATATCTTGTGGGTAAGCAGAATGCGTGCGTATAACTGCCAAAAATCCGGATTTTGAATGACGCATTCCAGAGAAATGAACTCTTTCCCAGGAGAATGTTCCTGGAAAAAAAACAATGCAGGTGGCAACCGTACTGTCACCGTTTCAGTTTCTTAGTCACAGAGATGAATTCCTTGATCTCCAGATGCTTTACGTCTGTGACTCATTCCACGTTTAATAATTATTTTTTTTACCTCCATTATCCATACACTGCTGGGTGGAGGCATTGTTATCCTTTGAGGGGTGTTTGATCATACTTCACCATGCTGATCTTTACGTTTTCGTGGGGATAGGGCCTATGACTGGTTTAAATGTCAATTGCCACTAATGTTAGCAGGAGGCAGGAACATAATAATAATAATAATAATTGCATTTCGAGAGCGCCTTTCGCCCGAGGGTCACAAAGCGCTGCACAGAGCTAGAGAGAACGGCACGTCAACACTGACATGAAAACGTAATGCCACTCTCCTTGTAATCTCTAACGGAGCAAGTGTTTGTATGTATATACGTGTTTACGTACGAACTCAGGGGACTTTGTTCGCATCCTTCACTTTGTCTGCACAACACCAAAGCTTTTACGTCTTTTCTGCTTTACTTCCAACTCATTGATTGTCCTTCTCAAAGTTCAACACTATTTTAGCTTTCAATTCCCACTTTTGCCCTACCATCCACCCTCTTAAGCAATCTTCTGCCTTTGTCATGATGTCAGAACAACGTGTTGTGTGCTTGGAACAAAATTGCCTGTAGGGTGGGTACTCTGCTACTATATGTAATGATGATGGGCCTTTGACTGTTCACTTGCCTGCGTTGCAATTCAAGAAATGGGCATAGTCTGGAGCAGCGTTTCTATTAAAGAATCCTTTACGTTTTCATCTGTGCCAAACTGATGTGCTGCCAGTGGACTGTCAGGATAGCGTTGCCCTATTACATACAATACATAGAAATTGCAAAACATTGACTATTGCACTTCCCATTTATTGCATGTATCATGGGTGTAGCCTTTAATTCGAAATCATTAGGTATATAAATAATTATCGGCCCACGACACATCCTTTGGATTTTCAGATGTTCAGAAAAAAAGTCCTGTTTGAGATGTTTGACCATTTCACAATCAAAAAAATTATTTCGCATTTAGTGCGGTGGGTTTTGACATGTGTCTCAAGAATTCAGAGAGTCAGAAGAAAACGCCCCCCCCCCCCAGAGTAAAACACTCAGACTTTGCAAGTGTCATCATCCTACCTATTTCCCTACCTTATACAGATACTTTGCAAATCTGCTGCCAGGTCCACCAGTACTGCCTCTTTAAGCACTAGTTGGCACCATTACGCCATTCAGTTGGAGTGCCCCAAAATTTTAATGTATTTTGATTGCTTCGTTTGAATAATTCGCCTGCCAACCTCATTTTAAACGGTGGAAACAGTTAAGCCATGTACATAACGACTTTATTGAATAACATATACGTGAGGTGTGTTATGTTAAGCAGCAGCCAAAAATAACAACACTCTTGACGAAATTTCACTGCGGCTCTGTGAAATCGTAACGGAATCACAGACGCAGTCCGTGATCGTTACAAACGTACAAATATGTGCGTCATAACCTGAACTTCTCAGTAACTTTTCAGTGCAAATTATTTAAATTTTTTTACTCAGTTGTAATAATTCGTTCATTATCAATAATCGCCTAATTCTGTACATGGTTGCGGGGGGGGGGGGTTCAGAGCCTATCCCGGCCGACAGAGGGCGTAAGGCGGGGGAATACCAGGGATGTGATGCCAGTACATTGCAAGGGACACTTTTTGGAGCAATTTACTCTGCAAGCTAATTAACCTAGGCAGCAGCGTGTCTTTGGACGGTGGGAGGAGACAAGAGTACCCAGCAAAAAGCCACGCGGGCATGGGGAGAACACGCATGCTCCACATAGAAAGTCACCCGAGCCGGGAATCGAACCCAGTACCTTCTTGCTGTGAGGCGACAGAGCTATCCACTGCGCCACCGTGCCGCTCAAATATAGTCATGTCAGCCCCAAAATCAGCTTCCCTGCGATTTTGCGTTCGAATCCACGTTTTAATCACGTGCAGCTCTGCCACCTTTTTCAAGTGTGTAGAGTTGATGGCTCTGACTTGTCATCAACACACCTATTTTTTGGCCAAATTTCTGTTTTGGGAAGTTTAAAATATAGGTCTGACCATGATGCGATAAACAATCTTATAGCAGGATTTAAAAGAGTGTGATCACTGCAGAGCGAACGATAAAAATGTCACTTGAAGGGTCATTTGGGAAAAGTCATGGTGAAAAATGTATTACACAGCAATTCCGACCTGCAACGTGCACTGCCGTGCTGAGATTTGCCAATGGATTTATCATTTTGTGACCGCACAATTCGATTAAGTTGGCAAAATAAAGTACCTAAAAAATGGTATTCGTCTTCAAAACTCGCATGACATTTCTGTGCTCAGAATGGCGTGCATTGCTCAGTGCTGCATTCGACAGACAGCAATTTGCTCAATTATGGGAAAAAAACCACCTCCCAATGCGGTGCCTCGCTTGCAAAGTGGTGTCAAGCCAAGTTGTCGGGGACGGAGTGGGGGTGAGCATTGCAGTGGTCACTGCTTTCTGACAACGCTGACATGCCTGTGGTGCCCCTGCCTAGCCGCTCAAGAAAAGCTACGTGGATTCAGAGTGCCCTCATTTGTCGTTGTGTCTGTCATCAGTCGCTGCGGGAAAACGTGTCCGTCTTGTTTGGGTCAAAAGCCTCTGGCGAAAGCTTCGGTTGGCTCGCGTGCCGCCAGCAAAAGCAAGCTTTACAACACGGTCCCTTTGTGCTCATCATCGTCATTAGTACCCGCTTTATCCTCGACACGGTCGCGGGAGGCATATCCCAGCAGACATAGGAAGTCAGGCAGGACTATACCCAGGATTGGGTACCAACCCATCGGTAGTACTGGGGGTAATTTTGTTGGACTAGTTGTCTTGGCATGTTTTTGTTGTGCTGTCTTAATGTGGTGACTGCAGTCATAGATTTTGAAATATAATCTGTTTAATATTGATCAGCTATTGACTTGTAAGTGCAGATCGTGCTTTCTCAATGAATATTTTCCGGGTCCCTGTCGACAGAAGTGGGCACCTAACCAAATGGTCAGAGTCATAGCCAGATGTATACCGAATATAGTGTAAAAGGTATGGATATTTTTGCCGGGCTGCTGACCAGAACGGAGCTAGCTTAGTTTAAGCCCTGCATAACTGGGGAACCTTTTCCATACTGCAGGTTAAATAGGACTTTCAAATATTTTTATGGGACCCGCATTAACACACCGTTCAACCAGTCCTTTATGTGTCTGCAAGAGGCCCGTGCAATGACAGTGACTGCGGATGGCAATAAAACTGGAAACTCAGGATTGTTGCCTTATGGAGAATTTTTCCATCCACTACTCATTTAGTGCGCTTGTAGTTCCGGATGAAAGTTTTTTGCGGGCCGTTTACAATTGCCAGAACTTGTGCTCTCGGGCCATGTGATATATGAAGCCGTGGGTTAAAGGTTTTCTATCTCTTTGCCAAACCCAGCAGTGAATTATGTAAACGTTACGGTGAAAACACATCTTAAGCAGAGTTGTAGCGTTAGTACAAGCCGTTGGTCTCTAGCCATATCTATAACCATAACATAACCGCTCACACCGATGATGAGCCCTAATTATTGCTTGACCTTAATTCAGCTTGACCTTAATATCTTAATTACAGCCCCAAATTGTCTACGCTTCTCACAAAGTGTAAATCAACACGAAATGAATGAGCTTAACCGTGAAATATAGAGACCAATGAGGGATGGCTACAGCGTGCGGAGGCCTTCATCTAGTAGAAGATGGACCAACATGGCTGATGAATTAATTTACACCCTTCGTCAGTCCTCCGGTAAGTGAAAAATCCTGCAGTGGATTAAAAAGCTGAAGACTTTCGTAAAGTTTGGTTCAGTTGAGACCTTCAGGGCCTGCCTTCAAACAGAAAAAAATTCCTATTTTAATTCAACCACTTCTTGCCCCCCTCCTCCATAGCTTGCGATTTTATGATTAAAGGCACCTTAAATTATTCAAATATTAATTAGCAAACACCCTTATCCAGAGCAACTTGCATCATCGCACACGTACGCATTTCCAGTAACTACAAAAGAAATACTACCGCTTGCGCAACATTGCAAAGTGTAAAAGTGTTGTCAGATTTGTTCATATAGTGGCTGCATAGATATGTCTTGAGCAGTTTCCAAAATGAGCAGTGGCTAATTGATGTTTACATAGCCAGACAAACCTAATTGAGAAAAAAGTATTTTGTTTCAGGGTACCTCTTTGGGATGTTTGGTTATTTGCATTGGTTTATTAGTGTTCAGCAGGTGGGAGGAAACGATAGAACAGTAAAATTCACACCTACTCGGAGCATCATTCAGAGTTCTGAAGGGATGTCTTTAAGAGTCTTGTTTTATGCTGCCAATTTCTGGCCACCGCTTTAGCATGACCTGAGAAACTGGTTTTAATCGGCAGAATGCCATGCAGTTGCTAAAGTAGGCAGAATCCTGAGTTCAGGCAAGTTTAGTCACAAGAGTTGCAAATACTGTTAAACATTCAATTCATAAATGCACGATTTGTGACTCATGCATTGTACGAATCGATTGCATTGTTCCACTCCCTAAATATTCAACTGCTACCCACACATTTAAGCCTCATTAGACCAGTGGTGAATGACCTTTTAGCTAAATCCATCAACCCCAAGATTGCCACATCAAAGGTGACTCCTTAGTAATGCCACATGTACAGATGTTCACCTCTTCACCCCTGCTATGGCATCCTTGGTATACGCTCGTATAAGCCCCACTCGCATGTGCCTTTATAGAGCTGCTGAGTTATGGCCATGGAGATGGGCCTTTGAATATGCTGGTTGTGAGCAGGAAGGAGTGACTTTTAAATGAATGCATTAGGCAAAATGTGAGTGTTCGAGCTGAATGTCAAGTCACACCGAGTGCAATTCTGAGCGCAGTTTCTTTGATCTATGATGTGTTGTAATAGCCGAGGCTGCTGAGATTGTTCATGCAGAAATGTGTTTCCGCACCACCGCTGATTCACACAACTGCTTGCATCTTCCTCTGCATGTTGAGTTAATCCGCATGCAAAGATTCAGCTCCCCCCCCCCCCAGTGATAACAATGAGTTATCATGACTTTCATATTTGTGACCTAATTCAAGATCCAATTAATTTTCGCATTTACTTTTTATCATTTTGGTTGTATTGTTTCTCAGATTATTTAGTCTCGATACAATTGTCTTCGCATATTTTCCTGTGTGCGGTGTCATAATAGCATAATATTTGTATGAAATCTCACTTGCACAATTTGGAGTGTGTAATTAAAACGGGAAGGATTTTTATTTGGTTTTGTAATTGACGCATCATTACAAATCCCACTTGCAAATTCTCACTGGTCATGGATAATGCACGTGCCGAGCAATTATCTAAACCAGATTTGGAATCTCTTACCCCTGTCCCACCATCACGCGTTTGTGCTGACTGACGAGTTGAAGTATGTTATCAAACAGTCCACGACTCCGAGAGGTCCAACCTCTCGGGACTAGAATGGAGGGTGGAGGGGGGGGATGGTGGGAAAATTGTACAAGTGACTGATCCCGTGTCCTTGCATTCGGGCCCATCCCAACCATGTGCTGTCACTGCAGCACGAGGGAGTGAATCGTTCATCTCTCAGCCATTAGATGCACAGCCGGTGTCGACCTTTCGTCGGCAACTTTCGGAAAATAAACACTGCGCTGTAAAAAAAAAATGCTACTTTTGATTCTCGTTTGGGACGTGCGGTGCGAGCTGGCGATTGTCTGCACAGCTGTCCGACGAAATTTCCAGTGGCACCACTTGCTATTCGAGAACACCAGGAGCAGGTCAACGCGATGCAATTGAGGGGAAAGGTGAAGGATCTCGTCCTGGTGATGAAAAATCTCTCGGTGCATGCAGCGATTTGTCAGACATTGGGCCAAACAACAAATGGTTGATCGCGACAGCACGGCGCAGAGCCCGTACAGCACAACGGCGAAAAACTACACGGTACTACTGTGGTAGTGTCTGCGTTGGTTCACTCTCCACACCTCTCGTGTGGGGTTCCGGCTCATGAGCCTGGGCGTGTGTCTGTCTCGGCTGACAGAATGACGGAGCTCGTAGCCTCTCATAACTCGGCGGTGCAGACGCTGTCCCGAGGTGCACTTTTTTTTATGTTCGTGGGGCTCAGAGAATGCAGAAGGACAGTTTCACTATCGGTCACATGCACCAGCCATGACAAACAGAAGCGAACCTCTGTAAATGTTAGGGTGTTTTTTGAGCAGGTGAGTAAACACCTCCGTTTCCGCTGTTTGCAAGCGTCACAAACGATAAGGTGCGCCGCAGAGAAATGCCAATGCAGGTTATTCCCATTACGTACCACGTCCAGCTTGCGTTGTATTAGTCAGCGTCACGCCCAAGTCATTGGGCAACATCGACGGAAACAGCTAAGGTATGGTGTGAGCTGTGATTCAGCAAAAATTGACACTGAGCACATAAGAAAGTGTCACTGTCATTCATTGGTTAATATTGATTCTTAACCTCATGATGTATGCGTTTATTAAATCGTTGTTTTCTTATTCGGAGGACGTCTGCCATTTAGATGGAGGGATTAAATCGGCTCGCGCTCGGTGGATTGTGACATAACAAGAGCCATGGAAGTTGAATCTGGTGAAGACATCGGAATGTGGCCATTCAGTGACACTACGGACCCCAGATGCCTTAGCAGATTCAAGAATGTGGCCATATTTAGCAGATTTGTATGCCTCCTACTGCCACTAGTGGTAACTGAAGTCACAGCATTGTTAAAGCAATGATATCTGAATGGAAAACCTGAATCCAAACATTCACAATCCTCGTTTGTTTCTGAGCTCTGCACTCAATAATGCAGATTGTCGGTTGGTCACAGTGCAACTTGATTGGCTGTTGAGGGCAGGACAGAGGAACCCTGGGAGGTGGCAGTGTCAGGATAGATTAAACAACCGTGACTGTTGGTATTGAAATGACGTGTGAGCACATTCACAATTAGCTGCTCAAACACCGCAGTTGCCATTAATTTAAAGAAAATATCCGGTTATCAATATCACCAGCAAAAGCAATCGTGGTCATTCTACTGCTTGGGGCCTCGATAAGCCTTCGTGATGTCTCACGGTCCTGTGATGTATTAATCCAACCAGCACCTGCACACGAGCTGATTTCAACATCTTCAGCAATGGTTAGTCCACCATTTTGCAATGGATACCTACTTTATGACACTGGCAATATATATTTTTATTTTAGTGTTTTTATTGCTGCTGTTTGATACATTTATTACACAATCATGGTTGTTATGATTTATAACTACAGCAAAAATCCCATAGTGTAGAGCTTGTAAACTGACTGGGTATTTTCCCTGTAGTAATAAACAACTACCTGTTACACTGTTAAGTGCAGATAGATACAAGTCGGGGTGATTTGGATACCAACTCCAGAATAAGGTAGCCGTTATCAGATTTGAATTGGGGTCGTTGAGATCAAAGCCACATGCGGTCAACTTCTGCACAACTGCTCGCTTCACTGAGAGAAGGAATTCTCTCAACCCTTTGCACCCCACTTGGTGTTGATGTCCAGTGACCACCGGGTCAGGCTCATGTCCCACTCATGGGTATTGACCGACTGGTTGGGAGAGGCGAACCGAAAGATAATGTACAACCCGTTTTCAAACCACGGGATGTAGGCCTCCCCGTGCTTTGCCATTAGGGTTCTTTGACTGTATTTCTCCACACTCGTCAATGCAGGTTTATGGAAAGGGTCCACAGAACTGGTTTAGGTGCCACTTCTGCCATTATTCGCTACAATTGGATATCATGCTTGGGTCGCCAGGTTCATAGCTTGGTGCCCAAACCACTTCACCACCGCTTGCCCTGTTTAGATCTTATTTTTCCGTCATTAATCCCCCGACAGAGGATGTTAATTGTTAATGTTTGCACGCAAGTGGCCGAGCGGGATTCGAATTGCCAGTTTCAGGAAACCCTACACCGCGACCAGTGTCGTCACTGTCAGCTCGGGTGAGGACAGCTTGCTTACTCGTTAAGAAAAATACACACGTGGCGATGCACTGCTTGTTCACACAGCGTAGTAAACACCCTCTTTACATTTCCCCGCTTTCGCCATCGTGACGTTTGTCTCATCTCATTATCTGAAACCGCTTAATCCTATATAGGGTCACGGTGAAGCCGGAGCCTATCCCGGAAACATAGGGCGTAAGGCAGGAATACACCCGACGACGGGACGCCGGTCCATTGCCGGGCATTGCGGGACAATTTTAGTCTGCGAGCCAATCAACCTATCCAGGAGCATGCTTTTGGACTGTGGGAGGAAACCGGAGTACCCGGCGAAAACCCACGCGGACACGGGGAGAGCATGCAAACTCCACACAGAAAGGCACCGGAGCCGAGAGACTCGAACCCGGGACCTTCTTGCTGTGAGGAGTCGGCGCTAACCACTGCGCCACCGCGCCATCCTATTGGTCTTCCCTGTGGATCGTATTCCCTGCCCACCCCCCACCCCCCCATGAATCGTAACGTAATCATGGTGGAGGGGTTTGCATCTTCCAATGAACCCCAGAGCTATGTCACCAGGAGTATGACGAACAAATAGCAATCCTGAGACTCTCTGACCTGAAGGAGGTTGGCGTCAGGAAAGGCATCCCGCCGTAAAATTATGCTCTTACACCCCCACCATTGGGGGGCAGCCGGCCATCTCGGGTCAACCTGGAAAGTGCCCGTTTAATCTACTATACATGTACAGCCCTGTTGTGAATGTATAGTTGGATGACGACCTCCCCATGCCGTTGGTGGTTATGGGGGTTACGTCCGACCATATTTCTCCACGCTGGTCTGTGCGCGGGGCAGTCATCAGAAACCGTCATGATGCGATCAGCTCGCTAGGCTTGAAAGCCTGAGTCTAATCGTCGGTATCGGTGCCTGGATCGCGTCGATACTCAAAATGGGTGGCATCCTCCCCAGGCAGTGACGGACACCTCCAATCACATCGCGTGCAGGCAGCTGCAACACGGACTCGAGTCCAGGGTCCCAGTCGTGTCAGCTCCATGCCTTCACCCTTGATATCACTGCAGCTATGTGCCATATTGAGCATGTGGTTTATTTTTCATTTTAAGCCATTTCCCGGTGCGGCTAGTCTTTCCACACACCCCTCACCCCGTTTACATCTCTCTACACGTTATTTTTACGAGCGAGAGGGCTCCCAAAGGGCTTGTTTGATTTTTAATGCTCGGCAAAATCAAACGGCCTCGTCCATCGCGGTTTATTTTGAGACGTGACGTTGGGTCACCACACTGAAAACACCGCGGGACTGACTACGGGAGATCAGGGAGTAGTACCGATGACGCTGCAAATATTTTCCCGTTTCGAGAAACCTGACCACGCGTCCACCCCAGTGTCCTGTAAAATGTACCTGCCCTGTGTCGATCCACTGTTGGATAAACACCTCTCCGTGCCATGAGTGCGGGAAGGTCGATAATAATTTGATGTTACAATTTATAATGTCCACAGTATTCGTTTCAGTGATCAAGGTATTCATTCAGAGAGATAGTGACTCGGAGGTGCGAGGAAACCACAGATGTGAGAGGAAGTCAGCCACGTGTTTGGCCAGAGCCAGTAATCGCCAGAATCCGTTTCAATTTGGGAATGATGTTGTTGGCCAATTAATCAGTGGGGTTTTTTTGTTATGGGAGGAAACTGGTGACCCTGAATAAAACCTCGACAAAACAGGGGGAGAACGCACAAACTCGACACAGAAAGGCGTCCGAGGGGGTGAATTGAACCACCTCTGGTGGCACCTTCTCTGTGGATGTGCTGATACCACTGCATAGCCACCCTGCTGACTGGTTGGTATGGATTGGGGTATGAACCCACTTGCCGCTGATGCCAGCTGTGGCCGGGAATCAAAGTCAAGTGGCCAGATTCCAGATTCATTTTGTGGTGCGCTATCCTTTGCTCCACTACTGCTCGCTGAACACAAGCTGCATTCACGTGTGTGTATTCCTGCACTCCATGAGAGATTCTTCCATTGTATTAACCACTCATGCATCCATTATGAAAATTGAAGGAAAAAAATATCCGCTATGGACATATTTGTCAAATACTTTAATCATTAGTCGAATCACAAAATTACTTATTACTTTGGATGAGTGCCATCTAATTAGGTCTAATTTAAAGAAACAATTTCCACTTTTCTTAATATAAGGGAGCTACACTTTTAAAATATCATGGTGTCAGATGTGCTCAGACAGACTGATTTTTTAAAATCCATGCTCTGATGGCGATGATGCAATCTAGCGTGTGTAAATGTCAAATTCTTGTTCTGTCCTTCTAATAAGTAACGTTTACTTTCACCAAATTGACACCCTATATGATCAGCGGTGTGATTTGTGTAATTTATCCGAGGTTGCGTAATTTGTGGAACCGCACCAAAATCGTATAACACAAGGGGTATGGTGTTGCATTCAGCACGATATCAGTTCCATGGCCGTGTCCTCTCCGTCGCCGCTCGTTCACTGCACTGGCTTGAAGATGAGCGACATGCAACCCCCCACTGTCACCGCCTTGCATTCTCTGGTATTTGCTTTTGTCTTCTCTTTCGGCAAATCTCCCATGATATACGCTGATGATCACGAACGATATATAACAGTGCACACGAGTGTCAGCCCTTGGTTACCAGAGATTACGTTACATTTCAGTGGGATTACACACAGCAACATCGTCACCCTACTGCGAACACTTGTCAGGACCCTCTGACTACATTTGCACGTAATTTATATATGCATAGTTCTGCCATTCTCAAGAGGTGGGTCACGGTCCGTTATTAGGCTGTGAACGTTACCTCGTGGTCCTTGCAAACGAGACCCAGGTAGGTCTTGACATGCAGATGTTGAAATCCACCGATATGTCACACATTGTCGGCAATGATTATTGCTTTTCAAAGCTGTATGGTCAGCATAAAAAATCGTAATGATGCATGGTGATTGCTTCGAAAAGCTGCTATCTCGGGATCGCTCCCCTCTCTCTCCATCGCGACGTTTCGCCTCGCACGTTAGAGGCATCCTCAAGCACACTGCGCCTGAGAATGCCTCTAATGTGCGAGGCGAAACGTCGCAACAGCTCTCTCGGGACAGCCGAGAGAGCAAATTTTCGAAGCAATCATCAAGCATGAAAAACGATGTTAATATACGCTGAGTGGTTATACAGTTCGTTTTTACCAGCACATAACGATTCACCTGCAACCAACTGTCACGACTCAGAATGATCACGAAATTCCATCTCGTTTCCAGTCGGGTTCTTTCTGTCTAGTTTGCGAATTTCTGTTTGCGCCATGAGCCTAAACTTAACAGACGCATATAATTTACAAGAACGTTGGCGGGAGGTATACGTAAGCGATGTGCACATGTTAGATTCGGTGTAAGTATAGTTAAATGATTATGAGCTAACCTATCCACATGATGCAGTGGTGTATCCAGGGGCGATGACCCCCATTTGAGACCCTGGAAATTGGATTTTTTATTGGTATTCACCAGAGAGAAAAAACATTGTATGTTCATTGATGCTACTTCAAATCTTGAAATATCAGACCTCCCCCACCCCCTGGGAGGTTGATAGAGCCACCTCTTCTATACAGCAGGAGTCTAAATCTCCCTTTCAATATATCCAGCCGGCCATTAGTCTGTCAGTTCAGCCATCCATCTCTCAATCTCTCAATCTGCTTACCCATCGATCATACCCCACCATGTATCCGGCATCAGTCGCAGACATCCTTAGTCCCTTCGTGCGGTGTGCGGTTTAAAAAAAAAAGCAACTATGGGACACGGATCATGATGAGCATCTCACACAGTGGTGTGCATTACTCTGGCCGCGACATTCGTGGCATACCACAGAAGATGTGTGAGACAGCAAACACTCGTAATAATTCTGGACTGCTTCGAGAAAGTGGCGGCGCGGTGTTATGTTGTTGCACGGGTTGGTGGGGCGTAAATAAATGTGTCCCAGTAAACATGTGCGCTTGACAAATGAATTCCACTTGAATTATGCTAACAAAGCGGCCGTTATGTTAAATACGCTCATTAGGGTCGTTCCCCTGTTAGGGTCACCAGATAAGGGCTAGTTAGATTGATTAAACCTGTTAAGTCAATTCAGGTGCTAGGGTCAGAAGACAAAGGTTGATTGAACTTAATACACTTATTCGTGACCATGCCTCTGCTCGGGTCACAATTTAAATAAATGGGTGATCAATTACACCTTCCACTCGATTCGTAGATATATATTTTTGAAAATATATTTTTGGGAAAAAAAATATGGTTGTTAAACGATTGGCAAATTAAATTGGTGTGTTTTTGAAATTGGTATATGCTGGGCGTAATGAGTTGACATCACTCCCTGCGTGAATTGGTGATGCTGCCGCCATTTACAACTAAGGTAAAACGAAGATTCTTTCTTGAAAATAACTGTGACCCCGAATCACATCTATTAATCGCATCACATGGGGGATGAGCTGTTCCGCCACGCCACCGTCAACCCTTAAATCACAAGTGTCACCCAGCGTTGATTAGTTTCCATTCTCGTCCAGTGGGTTTGCGACCATTACGATGTCACAAGCACCACCTAGTGGTCCGTGGAGGCCAGATCCAAGTACGCCTTGAGGTGCCCTACGTAGATGATTTTCACTGACATTGATGGATGTCCTACAGGAGCAGCTATGAAAAGCAGTTCTCTTACATCGAGCCGTGAAAACCTGTATCTGCAGGATTTTCACTTTGTTCTCACAACACCCGCTAGTTACTGCTCTTCCATTGCAAGTGCTGTCATCACAAGCACTTCAGTTTACCGGACACGCAGTCTGTGTGTTTTATGTATGTCTGGAGAATGTCTCCTTGACAAGTTTCACCAATTTTACTCACCAAAGTGTCATTTTATTGCACAGGATTTGTGGCCTTGTGCAAATGAGTTCGATTCCTGGCCAAAACTGATATGGATGAAGAGTTGCAATTGATCCGGTCCTGTGCCCTCTTAGCCAGCGTTTGCAAATTCCCGCTGACCAGCATGGTGATGTATGGTTCAAAAAACCCCATGACTGACAGGTAAGGGAAAGCCTTCATTAATCCGTGTATTTAGAAGATTACCGTATAATTATCATGTATGTAATTGATATCTTAATGTTAGACTTCAGCTAATGGAACGTGACGGTAAAGAGCGACACATTTAAAAGTACTCGACTCGTGAATCAAATCACGAACCCGATGAATGACAAGTACATCTCCGTAGGGCATTACAGTATGTTGTTGTTGATATACCGTTCTCTCCACAGCTCCGTGCAGCGCTTTGTGACCCTGGCATGAAAAGCGCTCTCGAAGTGCAATTATTATATGGTTACTTGTTAGTAGGTTTTCATCCAGAAGTGGATTGACGAAGGGAGAGCACACATTCTAAACGACATGTACCCAAGAACGTGTTGCACTTGTGCAAAATGTACACATTGATACACTCGGCTACTCATGCAGCAGAAGACGTAAGGAATCGCAAATAGGGTCTCGACCAGTTGAGTAAGAAGACGTTTAGGAATCTCGTCTTATCTCATTGTCAGAAACTGCTTAATCCTGTACAGGGTCGCGGTGGGCCGGAGCCTATTCCGGCAGACACAGGGTGCAAGGCAGGGATATACCCACGATGGGACGCCAGTCCACCGCGCATTGCGGGTAATTTAGTCCGCAAGCCAATTAACCTATGCAGCAGCATGTTTTTTGGACTGTGGGAGGAAAC